>JASFXZ010000031.1:4380462-4858038 GCA_032209605.1 Mactromeris polynyma | reverse complement strand
GGGGAGATAACTTTTAGTTGAAATATTAAAATGCAAGGGAAGTAAATCTTACATATAATGAATTTTATTTAAATTGTAAAATAACTCAACATTTACGTTTATCTGGTTACCTATATTTAGCATACACTTATAAACTTATTATATGCATACTAGCAACTAAATTTTGTTTAACATAAATTGTTTGTAATTTGATTTATATGGCGGAACTTCTGTACCGCCAAATGGATTTCGGAACCGCCGAATGAATTTCGGTATCGAAGAATGGATTTCGTAGTCGTAATCGTCTATATTGTTCTTATTATGGCAAGTATTTTTCATTGACGTTTTGTCGGTATATTTAAAATCAACTTGATAGTTAATGTTACAACGACAAATTAGCAATAAATATTGCAAATGTTGTATTACATGCGGATTTCTGTAATGGAAAATGGCGACGATCGTATGTCGGTTAGTGGCGATTGGATTTCGGATGACATAATCGTCTATATTGTTCTTAATATGCAATCGTTTTCCTTGATTTTTTGTCTGTACATTTTATATCAGCACAATATTTAATACTAAAACAAAAAAATAAAATTATTTATTGCTTATGTTGTCTTTGATTCGGATTTCGATAATGGAAATCGGATTTCGGTAAAATTACCGAAATCCGACGTTACCTTACCGAAATCCGATTTCCATTGCCGAAATCCGAATCAAAGTCAACATCTGCAATACATAATTCTATTTTTTTGTTATAATAATAAATATTAGGTTGATACAAAGTTATAAGCAAAAAATCTAATAAAAAATATTGCATATTAAGAATAATATAGACGTTAATGTCTTTCGAAATCCAATCGCCACATTTTCCATTACAGAAATTTGGAGGACTGATAATTCACAACTGTTAGGGGAGATAACTTTTAGTTGAAATATTAAAATGCAAGGGAAGTAAATCTTACATATAATGAATTTTATTTAAATTGTAAATAACTCAACATTTACGTTTATCTGGTTACCTATATTTAGCATACACTTATAAACTTATTATATGCATACTAGCAACTAATTTTGTTTAACATAAATTGTTTGTAATTTGATTTATATGCGGATTTCTGTACCCGCCAAATGGATTTCGGAACCGCCGAATGAATTTCGGTATCGAAGAATGCGATTTCGTAGTCGTAATCGTCTATATTGTTCTTATTATGCAATATTTTTCATTGACGTTTTGTCGGTATATTTAAATCAACTTGATAGTTAATGTTACAACGACAAATTAGCAATAAATATTGCAAATGTTGTATTGCATGCGGATTTCTGTAATGGAAAATGGCGACGATCGTATGTCGGTAGTGGCGATTGGATTTCGGATGACATAATCGTCTATATTGTTCTTAATATGCAATCGTTTTCCTTGATTTTTTTGTCTGTACATTTATATCAGCACAATATTTAATACTAAAACAAAAAAATAAAATTATTTATTGCTTATGTTGTCTTTGATTCGGATTTCGATAATGGAAATCGGATTTCGGTAAAATTACCGAAATCCGACGTTACCTTACCGAAATCCGATTTCCATTGCCGAAATCCGAATCAAAGTCAACATACTGCAATACATAATTCTATTTTTTTGTTATAATATAATAAATATTAGGTTGATACAAAGTTATAAGCAAAAAATCTAATAAAAATATTGCATATTAAGAAATAATATAGACGTTAATGTCTTTCGAAATCCAATCGCCACATTTTCCATTACAGAAATTTGGAGGACTGATAATTCACAACTGTTAGGGGAGATAACTTTTAGTTGAAATATTAAAATGCAAGGGAAGTAAATCTTACATATAATGAATTTTATTTAAATTGTAAAATAACTCAACATTTACGTTTATCTGGTTACCTATATTTAGCATACACTTATAAACTTATTATATGCATACTAGCAACTAAATTTTGTTTAATCATAAATTGTTTGTAATTTGATTTATATGTCGGATTTCTGTACCGCCAAATGGATTTCGGAACCGCCGAATGAATTTCGGTATCGAAGAATGGATTTCGTAGTCGTAATCGTCTATATTGTTCTTATTATGCAATATTTTTCATTGACGTTTTGTCGGTATATTTAAATCAACTTGATAGTTAATGTTACATACGACAAATTAGCAATAAATATTGCAAATGTTGTATTACATGCGGATTTCTGTAATGGAAAATGGCGACGATCGTATGTCGGTAGTGGCGATTGGATTTCGGATGACATAATCGTCTATATTGTTCTTAATATGCAATCGTTTTCCTTGATTTTTTGTCTGTACATTTATATCAGCACAATATTTAATACTAAAACAAAAAAATAAAATTATTTATTGCTTATGTTGTCTTTGATTCGGATTTCGATAATGGAAATCGGATTTCGGTAAAATTACCGAAATCCGACGTTACCTTACCGAAATCCGATTTCCATTGCCGAAATCCGAATCAAAGTCAACATCTGCAATACATAATTCTATTTTTTTGTTATAATAATAAATATTAGGTTGATACAAAGTTATAAGCAAAAAATCTAATAAAAATATTGCATATTAAGAATAATATAGACGTTAATGTCTTTCGAAATCCAATCGCCACATTTTCCATTACAGAAATTTGGAGGACTGATAATTCACAACTATTAGGGGAGATAACTTTTAGTTGAAATATTAAAATGCAAGGGAAGTAAATCTTACATATAATGAATTTTATTTAAATTGTAAATAACTCAACATTTACGTTTATCTGGTTACCTATATTTAGCATACACTTATAAACTTATTATATGCATACTAGCAACTAATTTTGTTTAACATAAATTGTTTGTAATTTGATTTATATGCGGATTTCTGTACCGCCAAATGGATTTCGGAACCGCCGAATGAATTTCGGTATCGAAGAATGGATTTCGTAGTCGTAATCGTCTATATTGTTCTTATTATGCAATATTTTTCATTGACGTTTTGTCTGTATATTTAAATCAACTTGATAGTTAATGTTACAACGACAAATTAGCAATAAATATTGCAAATGTTGTATTACATGCGGATTTCTGTAATGGAAAATGGCGACGATCGTATGTCGGTAGTGGCGATTGGATTTCGGATGACATAATCGTCTATATTATTCTTAATATGCAATCTTTTCCCTTGATTTTTTGTCTGTACATTTATATCAGCACAATATTTAATACTAAAACAAAAAAATAAAAGTATTTATTGCTTATGTTGTCTTTGATTCGGATTTCGATAATGGAAATCGGATTTCGGTAAAATTACCGAAATCCCGACGTTACCTTACCGAAATCCGATTTCCATTGCCGAAATCCGAATCAAAGTCAACATCTGCAATACATAATTCTATTTTTTTGTTATAATAATAAATATTAGGTTGATACAAAGTTATAAGCAAAAAATCTAATAAAAATATTGCATATTAAGAATAATATAGACGTTAATGTCTTTCGAAATCCAATCGCCACATTTTCCATTACAGAAATTTGGAGGACTGATAATTCACAACTGTTAGGGGAGATAACTTTTAGTTGAAATATTAAAATGCAAGGGAAGTAAATCTTACATATAATGAATTTTATTTAAATTGTAAATAACTCAACATTTACGTTTATCTGGTTACCTATATTTAGCATACACTTATAAACTTATTATATGCATACTAGCAACTAATTTTGTTTAACATAAATTGTTTGTAATTTGATTTATATGCGGATTTCTGTACCGCCAAATGGATTTCGGAACCGCCGAATGAATTTCGGTATCGAAGAATGGATTTCGTAGTCGTAATCGTCTATATTGTTCTTATTATGCAATATTTTTCATTGACGTTTTGTCGGTATATTTAAATCAACTTGATAGTTAATGTTACAACGACAAATTAGCAATAAATATTGCAAATGTTGTATTGCATGCGGATTTCTGTAATGGAAAATGGCGACGATCGTATGTCGGTAGTGGCGATTGGATTTCGGATGACATAATCGTCTATATTGTTCTTAATATGCAATCGTTTTCCTTGATTTTTTGTCTGTACATTTATATCAGCACAATATTTAATACTAAAACAAAAAAATAAAATTATTTATTGCTTATGTTGTCTTTGATTCGGATTTCGATAATGGAAATCGGATTTCGGTAAAATTACCGAAATCCGACGTTACCTTACCGAAATCCGATTTCCATTGCCGAAATCCGAATCAAAGTCAACATCTGCAATACATAATTCTATTTTTTTGTTATAATAATAAATATTAGGTTGATACAAAGTTATAAGCAAAAAATCTAATAAAAATATTGCATATTAAGAATAATATAGACGTTAATGTCTTTCGAAATCCAATCGCCACATTTTCCATTACAGAAATTTGGAGGACTGATAATTCACAACTGTTAGGGGAGATAACTTTTAGTTGAAATATTAAAATGCAAGGGAAGTAAATCTTACATATAATGAATTTTATTTAAATTGTAAATAACTCAACATTTACGTTTATCTGGTTACCTATATTTAGCATACACTTATAAACTTATTATATGCATACTAGCAACTAATTTTGTTTAACATAAATTGTTTGTAATTTGATTTATATGCGGATTTCTGTACCGCCAAATGGATTTCGGAACCGCCGAATGAATTTCGGTATCGAAGAATGGATTTCGTAGTCGTAATCGTCTATATTGTTCTTATTATGCAATATTTTTCATTGACGTTTTGTCGGTATATTTAAATCAACTTGATAGTTAATGTTACAACGACAAATTAGCAATAAATATTGCAAATGTTGTATTACATGCGGATTTCTGTAATGGAAAATGGCGACGATCGTATGTCGGTAGTGGCGATTGGATTTCGGATGACATAATCGTCTATATTGTTCTTAATATGCAATCGTTTTCCTTGATTTTTTGTCTGTACATTTATATCAGCACAATATTTAATACTAAAACAAAAAAATAAAATTATTTATTGCTTATGTTGTCTTTGATTCGGATTTCGATAATGGAAATCGGATTTCGGTAAAATTACCGAAATCCGACGTTACCTTACCGAAATCCGATTTCCATTGCCGAAATCCGAATCAAAGTCAACATCTGCAATACATAATTCTATTTTTTTGTTATAATAATAAATATTAGGTTGATACAAAGTTATAAGCAAAAAATCTAATAAAAATATTGCATATTAAGAATAATATAGACGTTAATGTCTTTCGAAATCCAATCGCCACATTTTCCATTACAGAAATTTGGAGGACTGATAATTCACAACTGTTAGGGGAGATAACTTTTAGTTGAAATATTAAAATGCAAGGGAAGTAAATCTTACATATAATGAATTTTATTTAAATTGTAAATAACTCAACATTTACGTTTATCTGGTTACCTATATTTAGCATACACTTATAAACTTATTATATGCATACTAGCAACTAATTTTGTTTAACATAAATTGTTTGTAATTTGATTTATATGCGGATTTCTGTACCGCCAAATGGATTTCGGAACCGCCGAATGAATTTCGGTATCGAAGAATGGATTTCGTAGTCGTAATCGTCTATATTGTTCTTATTATGCAATATTTTTCATTGACGTTTTGTCTGTATATTTAAATCAACTTGATAGTTAATGTTACAACGACAAATTAGCAATAAATATTGCAAATGTTGTATTACATGCGGATTTCTGTAATGGAAAATGGCGACGATCGTATGTCGGTAGTGGCGATTGGATTTCGGATGACATAATCGTCTATATTGTTCTTAATATGCAATCTTTTTCCTTGATTTTTTGTCTGTACATTTATATCAGCACAAAATTTAATACTAAAACAAAAATATAAAATTATTTATTGCTTATGTTGTCTTTGATTCGGATTTCGATAATGGAAATCGGATTTCGGTAAAATTACCGAAATCCGACGTTACCTTACCGAAATCCGATTTCCATTGCCGAAATCCGAATCAAAGTCAACATCTGCAATACATAATTCTATTTTTTTGTTATAATAATAAATATTAGGTTGATACAAAGTTATAAGCAAAAAATCTAATAAAAATATTGCATATTAAGAATAATATAGACGTTAATGTCTTTCGAAATCCAATCGCCACATTTTCCATTACAGAAATTTGGAGGACTGATAATTCACAACTGTTAGGGGAGATAACTTTTAGTTGAAATATTAAAATGCAAGGGAAGTAAATCTTACATATAATGAATTTTATTTAAATTGTAAATAACTCAACATTTACGTTTATCTGGTTACCTATATTTAGCATACACTTATAAACTTATTATATGCATACTAGCAACTAATTTTGTTTAACATAAATTGTTTGTAATTTGATTTATATGCGGACTTCTGTACCGCCAAATGGATTTCGGAACCGCCGAATGAATTTCGGTATCGAAGAATGGATTTCGTAGTCGTAATCGTCTATATTGTTCTTATTATGCAATATTTTTCATTGACGTTTTGTCGGTATATTTAAATCAACTTGATAGTTAATGTTACAACGACAAATTAGCAATAAATATTGCAAATGTTGTATTACATGCGGATTTCTGTAATGGAAAATGGCGACGATCGTATGTCGGTAGTGGCGATTGGATTTCGGATGACATAATCGTCTATATTGTTCTTAATATGCAATCGTTTTCCTTGATTTTTTGTCTGTACATTTATATCAGCACAATATTTAATACTAAAACAAAAAAATAAAATTATTTATTGCTTATGTTGTCTTTGATTCGGATTTCGATAATGGAAATCGGATTTCGGTAAAATTACCGAAATCCGACGTTACCTTACCGAAATCCGATTTCCATTGCCGAAATCCGAATCAAAGTCAACATCTGCAATACATAATTCTATTTTTTTGTTATAATAATAAATATTAGGTTGATACAAAGTTATAAGCAAAAAATCTAATAAAAATATTGCATATTAAGAATAATATAGACGTTAATGTCTTTCGAAATCCAATCGCCACATTTTCCATTACAGAAATTTGGAGGACTGATAATTCACAACTGTTAGGGGAGATAACTTTTAGTTGAAATATTAAAATGCAAGGGAAGTAAATCTTACATATAATGAATTTTATTTAAATTGTAAATAACTCAACATTTACGTTTATCTGGTTACCTATATTTAGCATACACTTATAAACTTATTATATGCATACTAGCAACTAATTTTGTTTAACATAAATTGTTTGTAATTTGATTTATATGCGGATTTCTGTACCGCCAAATGGATTTCGGAACCGCCGAATGAATTTCGGTATCGAAGAATGGATTTCGTAGTCGTAATCGTCTATATTGTTCTTATTATGCAATATTTTTCATTGACGTTTTGTCGGTATATTTAAATCAACTTGATAGTTAATGTTACAACGACAAATTAGCAATAAATATTGCAAATGTTGTATTGCATGCGGATTTCTGTAATGGAAAATGGCGACGATCGTATGTCGGTAGTGGCGATTGGATTTCGGATGACATAATCGTCTATATTGTTCTTAATATGCAATCGTTTTCCTTGATTTTTTGTCTGTACATTTATATCAGCACAATATTTAATACTAAAACAAAAAAATAAAATTATTTATTGCTTATGTTGTCTTTGATTCGGATTTCGATAATGGAAATCGGATTTCGGTAAAATTACCGAAATCCGACGTTACCTTACCGAAATCCGATTTCCATTGCCGAAATCCGAATCAAAGTCAACATCTGCAATACATAATTCTATTTTTTTGTTATAATAATAAATATTAGGTTGATACAAAGTTATAAGCAAAAAATCTAATAAAAATATTGCATATTAAGAATAATATAGACGTTAATGTCTTTCGAAATCCAATCGCCACATTTTCCATTACAGAAATTTGGAGGACTGATAATTCACAACTGTTAGGGGAGATAACTTTTAGTTGAAATATTAAAATGCAAGGGAAGTAAATCTTACATATAATGAATTTTATTTAAATTGTAAATAACTCAACATTTACGTTTATCTGGTTACCTATATTTAGCATACACTTATAAACTTATTATATGCATACTAGCAACTAATTTTGTTTAACATAAATTGTTTGTAATTTGATTTATATGCGGATTTCTGTACCGCCAAATGGATTTCGGAACCGCCGAATGAATTTCGGTATCGAAGAATGGATTTCGTAGTCGTAATCGTCTATATTGTTCTTATTATGCAATATTTTTCATTGACGTTTTGTCGGTATATTTAAATCAACTTGATAGTTAATGTTACAACGACAAATTAGCAATAAATATTGCAAATGTTGTATTACATGCGGATTTCTGTAATGGAAAATGGCGACGATCGTATGTCGGTAGTGGCGATTGGATTTCGGATGACATAATCGTCTATATTGTTCTTAATATGCAATCGTTTTCCTTGATTTTTTGTCTGTACATTTATATCAGCACAATATTTAATACTAAAACAAAAAAATAAAATTATTTATTGCTTATGTTGTCTTTGATTCGGATTTCGATAATGGAAATCGGATTTCGGTAAAATTACCGAAATCCGACGTTACCTTACCGAAATCCGATTTCCATTACCGAAATCCGAATCAAAGTCAACATCTGCAATACATAATTCTATTTTTTTGTTATACTAATAAATATTAGGTTGATACAAAGTTATAAGCAAAAAATCTAATAAAAATATTGCATATTAAGAATAATATAGACGTTAATGTCTTTCGAAATCCAATCGCCACATTTTCCATTTCAGAAATTTGGAGGACTGATAATTCACAACTGTTAGGGGAGATAACTTTTAGTTGAAATATTAAAATGCAAGGGAAGTAAATCTTACATATAATGAATTTTATTTAAATTGTAAATAACTCAACATTTACGTTTATCTGGTTACCTATATTTAGCATACACTTATAAACTTATTATATGCATACTAGCAACTAATTTTGTTTAACATAAATTGTTTGTAATTTGATTTATATGCGGATTTCTGTACCGCCAAATGGATTTCGGAACCGCCGAATGAATTTCGGTATCGAAGAATGGATTTCGTAGTCGTAATCGTCTATATTGTTCTTATCATGCAATATTTTTCATTGACGTTTTGTCGGTATATTTAAATCAACTTGATAGTTAATGTTACAACGACAAATTAGCAATAAATATTGCAAATGTTGTATTGCATGCGGATTTCTGTAATGGAAAATGGCGACGATCGTATGTCGGTAGTGGCGATTGGATTTCGGATGACATAATCGTCTATATTGTTCTTAATATGCAATCTTTTTCCTTGATTTTTTGTCTGTACATTTATATCAGCACAATATTTAATACTAAAACAAAAAAATAAAAGTATTTATTGCTTATGTTGTCTTTGATTCGGATTTCGGTAATGGAAATCGGATTTCGGTAAAATTACCGAAATCCGACGTTACCTTACCGAAATCTCTTGGATTTCGGTTATTTTACCGAAATCCGATTTCCATTACCGAAATCCGAATCAAAGTCAAGATCCGCAATATATAATTCATTTTTTTTGTTATAATAATACATATTAGGTTGATACAAAGTTATAAGCAAAAAATCTAATAAAAATATTGCATATTAAGAATAATATAGACGTTAATGTCTTTCGAAATCCAATCGCCACATTTTCCATTACAGAAATTTGGTGGACTGATAATTCACAACTGTTAGGGGAGATAACTTTTAGCTGAAATATTAAAATGCAAAGGAAGTAAATCTTACATATAATGAATTTTATTTAAATTGTAAATAACTCAACATTTACGTTTATCTGGTTACCTATATTTAGCATACACTTATAAACTTATTATATGCATACTAGCAACAAATTTGTTTTAACATAAATTGTTTGTAATTTGATTTATATGCGGCTTTCTGTACCGCCAAATGGATTTCGGAACCGCCGAATGAATTTCGGTATCGAAGAATGGATTTCGTAGTCGTAATCGTCTATATTGTTCTTATCATGCAATATTTTTCATTGACTTTTTGTCTGTATATTTAAATCAACTTGATAGTTAATGTTACAACGACAAATTAGCAATAAATATTGCAAATGTTGTATTACATGCGGATTTCTGTAATGGAAAATGGCGACGATCGTATGTCGGTAGTGGCGATTCGATTTCGGATGACATAATCGTCTATATTGTTCTTAATATGCAATCTTTTTCCTTGATTTTTTGTCTGTACATTTATATCAGCACAATATTTAATACTAAAACAAAAAAATAAAAGTATTTATTGCTTATGTTGTCTTTGATTCGGATTTCGGTAATGGAAATCGGATTTCGGTAAAATTACCGAAATCCGACGTTACCTTACCGAAATCCGATTTCCATTACCGAAATCCGAATCAAAGTCAACATCTGCAATACATAATTCTATTTTTTTGTTATACTAATAAATATTAGGTTGATACAAAGTTATAAGCAAAAAATCTAATAAAAATATTGCATATTAAGAATAATATAGACGTTAATGTCTTTCGAAATCCAATCGCCACATTTTCCATTTCAGAAATTTGGAGGACTGATAATTCACAACTGTTAGGGGAGATAACTTTTAGTTGAAATATTAAAATGCAAGGGAAGTAAATCTTACATATAATGAATTTTATTTAAATTGTAAATAACTCAACATTTACGTTTATCTGGTTACCTATATTTAGCATACACTTATAAACTTATTATATGCATACTAGCAACTAATTTTGTTTAACATAAATTGTTTGTAATTTGATTTATATGCGGATTTCTGTACCGCCAAATGGATTTCGGAACCGCCGAATGAATTTCGGTATCGAAGAATGGATTTCGTAGTCGTAATCGTCTATATTGTTCTTATCATGCAATATTTTTCATTGACGTTTTGTCGGTATATTTAAATCAACTTGATAGTTAATGTTACAACGACAAATTAGCAATAAATATTGCAAATGTTGTATTGCATGCGGATTTCTGTAATGGAAAATGGCGACGATCGTATGTCGGTAGTGGCGATTGGATTTCGGATGACATAATCGTCTATATTGTTCTTAATATGCAATCTTTTTCCTTGATTTTTTGTCTGTACATTTATATCAGCACAATATTTAATACTAAAACAAAAAAATAAAAGTATTTATTGCTTATGTTGTCTTTGATTCGGATTTCGGTAATGGAAATCGGATTTCGGTAAAATTACCGAAATCCGACGTTACCTTACCGAAATCTCTTGGATTTCGGTTATTTTACCGAAATCCGATTTCCATTACCGAAATCCGAATCAAAGTCAAGATCCGCAATATATAATTCATTTTTTTTGTTATAATAATACATATTAGGTTGATACAAAGTTATAAGCAAAAAATCTAATAAAAATATTGCATATTAAGAATAATATAGACGTTAATGTCTTTCGAAATCCAATCGCCACATTTTCCATTACAGAAATTTGGTGGACTGATAATTCACAACTGTTAGGGGAGATAACTTTTAGCTGAAATATTAAAATGCAAAGGAAGTAAATCTTACATATAATGAATTTTATTTAAATTGTAAATAACTCAACATTTACGTTTATCTGGTTACCTATATTTAGCATACACTTATAAACTTATTATATGCATACTAGCAACAAATTTGTTTTAACATAAATTGTTTGTAATTTGATTTATATGCGGCTTTCTGTACCGCCAAATGGATTTCGGAACCGCCGAATGAATTTCGGTATCGAAGAATGGATTTTGTAGTCGTAATCGTCTATATTGTTCTTATCATGCAATATTTTTCATTGACTTTTTGTCTGTATATTTAAATCAACTTGATAGTTAATGTTACAAATTATTTATTGCTTATGTTGTCTTTGATTCGGATTTCGGTAATGGAAATCGGATTTCGTATGGTAACGTAGCGGTCCTGTGGCGTCTTGGGTGTCTTTGGGTATTTAGACCGACCGCATAAATATACATTTAACCCGTCTTGTTCACACATTATTACCGGAAACTCATTCGATGTAATCACCTACATCGGTCTTTTTCGGCTGGGTGCTATGGTGGTGCGGTGTGTCTCATTTGTTGTGAGCAGAGACAGTTATTAGCCAGAAACATTTGTCTACCGTTTGGCAAGATCTACGAAAGGTAGTGCACATCATTCAAGAATAATCTTATTGTTCTATTTATTGAAAGAAGTCAAAAATGCATGCAGCACGTCGAAATAATTTGCTCCAAAATAAACCAAGTCTGTACTCTGTAGACCTGTGTGGACGTGACCAATGGTTCTAAATGTTGCCCTTGAAAATGGAATGCTTGAACTTACTTTGTCTTCGTAATCAATAATCACAAAGTACAACGAATTTCTTGTCTTTTAAATAATGTTAGTGTGACTGCCATTTATTTATGGTCGTGGATAGGGTAGTCCAAACTATTAGACGTTTAGTTTACATCATTGAATACAATTATACATGCTTATTTTTAATCATAAACATTCATTGTGTTGTTATTTTACTTTCGCTTTGTATGTAAGGTCTAAACGGGCCCTATGCAATGTGAAAGAGCATTTTCGAATCTGCAAATTATATCATTTATTGACGTAGAAACAGTTGTTTTGTACAGTATTGATCTTGAAAACTACCTTGATTTTTTTGAAACGCTTAGTATTCTATAAAATGTGCACCATGTAATCTTTCCTTCACATTGTCCACAACATGGTAGCAAAATGATATATCATTAATCGAACCACTGATACTTGAAACAAACAATTTTAATGTTCTATATATGGCCTATTTACTATATTATTGTAGTGATGTGGGGTTAGACGACTGCAGGGTTAGCTCAGTCCGTAGAGCCCCATACTAGTGTTTAGGGGGTCGTGGGTTCTAGCCCAACATCGGGGGCACTTTTTCCTTTTTATTTACTATAATGGTGGCAGCAGTGTTTGACGGCCCACTGTGGTTGAGCCTCTAAGTCTAATGCCGGAAGGGGAGGAGTGTAGTGATGTGGGGTTAGACGACTGCCTGATTAGCTCAGTCTAGAGCCCCGAACTAGTGTTAAAGTGGTTGTGGGTTCGAGCCCCAATTCGGGCACACTTTTTCCCCTTGATTTACTATATTATTATAATATATTATAGTCTACTGTAAGACTGAAGCCTTAAAGGTAAACAACGGCCTCTTTGGACTCCTTTTAGTTTCCAAACATTTCATCCAACTTTAATAGAAAATATCTCCTAACCCATTTATATTTGCAGAGCTATGTTGTCCATCTACATGTAAAAGTAATTTAAACTCTTCCAACCCTCCACATTTGTCCGAAGACACAAAAAGTTTTATTAAAATCCGCAGCATGTAAAAATCGACGTCCACCGTTCAACTGATGATACTCCCCTGTATCATTATTTTCTTACATGTTTCACATTCTAGGCTACTGACATGAAGTTCTTCTCCATCGACCATATTCTCCAGTTTTCCTGGGACCAAGTTGTTGCTGCTTATTGGCAGAGATATCCAAACCCAAAGAGGTAAAATATTTATCCATGATATAAGCACTGTCAAAATGAGGAGGCATAGTGATCGAGGAGTAGAACAGCTGACTCCTGATCAGAATGTCATGAGTTTGAATCCCACCATGGGCGATGTTGAAATGTGAACTTGACAAGCCATAGTTTAGATGGTAGATCTGGGTTGTAACCCAGGAAGCAGGTATCATGAGTGATTTATATAAGTTGCAAACTTTTTAAAATTTAAAGTGGCAAAAGAATGAAATACTTATTGGATGTTTAAAATTTGACTCGGTCAACACTTGACAAACCCTGTCTCAACCTAGTATAATGACAATTTAGCTTGTCTCTGATTTCTAATATATACTTCTTGGGAATTAAATACTGGATTTCTTGTTCATCAAGTAATATTCGGGACCTCTATAAGCAAATTCATCTGAAATATTGACAGCACATTAGTTGGATGTCTTCAAATTTTATCATTAACTGAAATGCATATTTTTCCCATATCAAAAATATAGCACTTTTTTTCAGTAAACATGTTCTAACAGAAGACGTATTGGAAAGGGAAGTAGTCGGCCATCGGTTGATTACAAAGAGGCTTATCACTAAGACAAACCCAGTACCTAGTTGGGCTCGGAGAATTTTGTCCGGACAAAACCTATCTGCAGTTGTTGTGGAAGAATCAATTGTAGACTTGAGAACAAAACAGTTTATCACCTACACAAGAAATATTACCATGCAAGACATATGTGTATGAATTTTTTTTATTAGTCCCATCCTTTAGATTTTATTTTTAAGTCTACCTATGTAACTTTTTTGGTGGGGATCTGCAGTGTGAGCTCAATTGGTAATGCCTTTGACTGTCAATTTGGAGGTCATGGGTTCAAACCCCAGGTTTTGGATATGATCTTCATGACATTTTGACTGAAGTTGATACATTCAAAGTCTCTGATTCATGTGAGAAAGTTTTCAAATGCTTGAGGAAGTACATAGTAGCTCTGTCGGTAACCCAGCTAAGCTTCTTTGGTTTCCTTCTAGGTGCAAGCTAGTGAATTTTATTTTTTCTCAATTTCAAAACGTTTGATGTGGTAGTTTTGAAGAACTACTAATTCATTTGGTGTGGCCTAGGAGACTATTAAAACATCTACTTTTGTTGTTATGGGAACACAGTAACTTTCAGATATTGCATGTTTAGTCACTTTTCACAAGTAAAGCAATTTTCTCAAAACATTCAGATCTGTTCAGTTTTCTATTGGAGTCCTCCATACTGTTTTGGCCTTAAAATATCCAGAACTGTTCGGTCTTTGTATCAAATATCCACATTTTTAGCCATTATTGGGCGTTATTCCCAATGCCAAAAACTTGAAAAAGTACATATTGTTCCCATTTTGAATGTGTAAAAATTCCCAATAAATCTGAAGAAAAAGTTTTGGTTCAGTTTAGTAAAAATTGACAAAGTTGGAGTCTTTTCTCTCACATGCAGTTTATATAAATAGCGATTGTTGATTAGGCCTAAATTAAAATTAGGTTTTTTCTTTTTAGTTTTTTTAATATATTTTTTTTTTTTTTAAACCCGACTATACACCATTATGTCACACTACGATGTGTGCAGTTTGTTCTTCTTAGTTACAAAACTATGACTATTTTTGTTTCATTATGTTTGCCTTATGATAAATGGTCATAGTTGCCCTTATAATATTTTCATCAACAATTATTGAAGCCTCGTGCTCATACTCACTAAAACAGACGGGCTATATAAAGTATTAAAAATAAGTCCTTATAAAGGTGTCAATTTTGCTTTCATTTTACCAACATTAATTTTTTCTAAATTGATCCGAGCTTATGTTAAGTTATAACCATGTTTTTGACAACCACATGTCATTTAATCATATCTTTTTTAATATTTACAATTATTTTACTGTACCGCCCACCCAATGTACCACGTGCCGAAATTACCATGCACGAACAATACATTTCGACTAAAACATATTAAAATTTCCACAATAAAATAAAATATTTTTTCTACCTACCTACCCACCTCTAAAATCTAGGGTCGGTAAAGGGCAAACAAATACTTTTTTAATTATGGCCTTAATTAATCATTGCATCCTTTACTATTATTCCTAAAATTTTGCTGTAATCTCTAGACTTTGTTCCAATTTCTAAGTTTAACGAGCAAAATTCCCAATTTGAAGGATATAGGTCATCTTCCCAAAATAGCCACATAAACCCTAACATATGATAGTATTTATAGAAATAATGTTTTAATTTGTCTTATATTTCTTTTAGCTGGTGGATGAGAAATGTATATATTCACCACATCCAGAAAATCAAGAGCAGACTGCCTGTGTCAGACAAGAATGGATCAGTTATCTGTACAAGTTTGCTAATGGATTTATAAACACTCGTATCGCCAATAGAATGAAGAAAAATTCTTTCAATGCTTTCAGCGGTTTTGAACACACATTGCATAAACTCTATATCGGTGAAGTACCAGAAGTTGTGAAAGAATCGATGAAAGAAAGAGCAAAGGAATACGCTAAATCTAAAGCTGAAAGTGTGAAATCAAAAGCCGAAAGTGTTAAATCGAAAGCTGAAATCATGAAATCGAAAGTCCATATTCCAAATAAAACTGTGTGTGAGTCACCATCAGAAGTGCCAAAGGAAGAATAAGCAGTGGTGGAAGAATCTGATGAAGAGAGAGCAAAGGAGGATGTGAAATATAAACTGAATTGATCAGTCAAAAGTTTAAAGCTTTAAATTTTTAACCAAAAGCGTGAAATCAATAGTCCATCTTCCAATGAAAACCGCCTATTGTCACCCACTGGAGCTGAGAATCAGTCATAAATTTTGAACTACGCTATAAATCTTTGTGGAGGGTTCAATATAATGCTTATCATAGAACTTTGTATATGACTTTCATGATTTACCTTGTGATTGAGGTTCAATCATTCCAAGAATGGAGATTCATGTTTATTTTGCTTAATTCATTTTAAAACATGGTGATGTATTATTTTATAAAACCAAAATGACTAATTTGAACAATTTGTCCTTTCTTGTGTATGTATATTGAATTGGCTCCCCTGGTTAGGTGGGAAATGATGTCGGAGATCATTTGACAATACAGTAAAACCTCGAAACCTCAAACAGTTTTGGCTTGAACACAGTAGATATCTGGAACAGGTTCTTAAGTCCCGGTGAAATCTCTTCTTATTCCATTTTATCGAACAGTAGATCAGTCAAAAGAAGATTAGTGCGAACACGTCGAAATTTCAAAGTATAAATTTGACATGAAATTTATTATCTTCACCATTTACATAATGTATAATACACTTGTACTAGGGACAGTTAGTTCGTACATACATATGTATACCATAGTTGACTTGATCAATAGATGACTCAAACTAATTGCTAGGTCCAACGGTAGTTCAAGGATTCGAAGTTCTACTGTACTTGACATCATCGTGCTTGTTCCTTTCTTGTCATTATTTTTCCCATTGAAACCTATGTGATATTTTCACTTTCTTTAATTTGATGTTTACTTTTGGGGAGCAAGGAACATTGATTTATTTCTTATTTTTCATCATTGTTTTTATATCAAGTTTCTATCTTTCCTTTCCAAATGTTTAATGCACTAGCTTAATGTAAAGAACTGTTTCTTCCTATATTAGAGAAGGTATAATTATTAGCTTTGTCCTGTTCTTTCTGTCATCAGTTTCTTGTAAAACTCGTGGATGGATTTCAAATACACATGGTGTAAACTACTGAAATATCAGCATCAAACCTAGTTCTGCAAATTGACCGCATTTGGCTCAATGATTAGATGATTTTTATTGCAGCTATGGAATTTTAATAGACATGATCTGTACCTTCCAAATGTGGCCTGCTGACCTATTTGTCCCTTTAGTTGTAACAGTATAGGGAGATCTATGCAAATCTGTATATAGAATTGAAAAAATCTCTAAATGTTGGTTATTACATGTATATATAAAATGTTACGAAATCTATAAAGATATTCATTCTGTTTTCCAAATTGCTATTCTAATATCTTGTTGTTTTACTGGATGCCTTCTATACATGAGCTAAATGATGCAAGCTTATCAAAAGTTGGGAGTGTAAAGATTTTTGATATCATCTTTGAAAACGGCTGTGCCTTGTGGACAGGTTGGGCAGTTTGTTTGTTCACTAATAAGGGAGGTATTTCTGTGCATGTGTTGACATATGATGTGGAATTATGTTTTGTTGAAAGAGCTTGTACTCTTTTCTTTTTAAACTTATATGAGCTATTACTAACCAGTCCCTACTGTTGTGATTGATTGACTTAGTTGTAACATTTGGGCATTGGTATACATGATTTAAATTTTTAAAAGTAGTGCCCATCTTTGCAGAGTTCCGTGTCATGGGAGTAAATGTTCACTAGTCACGATATGTTCCATTTTGGACAGGGGTAACTATTGCGACAAAAACAATGATGTGATGTGTGAAGAATTTTGTGATTCTGTTTTTGAAAAATGACATTATTGTTTATAATTTTGTTTGATTTTGTGCTAATACACAGTGACTTCATTGTATCATGTTTTATTAAGGATACTAATGGCCCACAAATAAATCAATTTTAAAAGTTTAACTTGTGGTTATTTTTATTGCGTAAACTTATTCAGTCGATAGGGAACTTGACTGCCAAATTGGACGTTACTAGTTCAGAATCAGGGTAAGGAGCGTGTTCTATTTTACTGTTTGATTGGTCGAAGATAATGCATTTAGAGTCATTTCTGCTCCCATCAAATTTAAATCCTTTGGGTTTTTTTCAAGTTTTAGTTCACCATTGTCTTGAGCAAATAAAAACCATGCCTTCATCTGTTTACCAAGTGACTGACTCACTAAGATAGAATGCTAAGAATCTGTACAGACAGATGGGTTCCAGTCGGTGCAGATCTTCATGTATTGATACTTCTTAGCTTCCTAATACTGTGAAACATTTTAACAGTTTAACACAACTTGGATGTATTAAATTTCAAGATAAATTTTCAGATTAAGGGAGGCAATCATTTGATAGCATATATTTTAAAACAATTTGGTGCTCTCCCTTGAACTGTTGCTTGTAGCTAGAATTATCGATTCAGACAAAAGTTCATAGTTCAATATCGTCGTCAATTAAATTTGGTGTGTTTTTCATCCTCCATCAAATTTGAACCTACTTGTCATATTCGTTCATTGGTATATGGCTTGATAAAATGATGTAGGTGAAAATTGGATGTTGATTGCTGAATGCAACAGTTGAGTTGTGCATGTCACTCAAAGCTTGGAGAACAATCTTTTCTCTTGTATTCTTTTCATTTGACTATATATGTTGGAAGTTTTTCAATATTTACAACTAACTACATGTATTCTATATAGAACTTTTAAAAGTTACATGGCACTATAGTTTATGAGCTAGAAAATACCTCCATTGTCTCCACTGTTAATGTTGTTCTTACTTTTTAGCACAAAGCGCCAGAATCATATGTGCATATCCAGTTTCTGGTTTGCATGGCAATCTCATTTTGCACTTGTATGTATGTTCTCAACAACAAAATTAGGTTAGAAAAGTATTTAAAACATAAATACTATATCCCTAGACTAGTGACCACCGATTGAACTAAATATCGTGTTAAAATATGTAAACCTGAAGTATTTTGTGTAGAGCCATGGTTTTAAACCCGCCTAGATAGCTCAGTTGGTAGAGCGCTGTACTGTCTCCCGGCAGGTCTGGGTTGGATTCCCTGAATGGGTTATGTTCTATGACATTGGCAACAGTCATGTCCTCCACATGTGAAGAAGTTGTCAGTTGCTTGCAGAATACCAAGTGAGTACTGGTTGATAATTAATTCCAAGAAAACTGATTAGGTCAATTAGCCGTCGTATATGGCTGACAATTGTTTTTTTAAATGGTATAAAAGCGGATGAAAACAAACAAAAAAAATAGCTTTTACATATTTGCTATGGTGTGGATAGCCACTTGTACTTTTTCTTGATGTCCAAGGGCAATCCGATGGCAACAAATCAGGTAATGTTTTAAATCCGGACGAAGTGTATGCAGCGAATGATAATAAGATTAAGTATCACAGTTTGTAACTAAAGAAAATGGCATATCAAAACATGTTGAAAATCCCAGCACACCGACTGAAAGTGAGAAAGAGTGACACAGAGAAGACACAAAAATAAGAGCCACCCAACATAGATCCTAGTTTACAAAATAAAATTTAAAAGTGGTGAGGGCATAAAAGAAACCCGACCAGTTGGTTCACGATAATTAATAAACGAGAAGAAGATTGACGATGCATACAACGAATCTTAAAAGAAAGTGAACGGTTGTTTACTTTAAATCCTGAGCCGATACATGAACAACTTTTCAGTGCGACTCATCGAAGCTGTTCACAGTCTCTCGTACATGACTCGACAAGAAAATCTTTGCGCAGCAATTCACAGTCTCTCGTACATGACTCGGCAAGACAATCTGTGCGCAGCAATTCACAGTCTCTCGTACATGACTCGGCAAGAAAATCTGTGCGCAGCAATTCACAGTCTCTCGTACATGACTCAGCAAGAAAATTTGTGCGCAGCAATTCACAGTCTCTCGTACATGACTCGGCAAGAAAATCTTTGCGCAGCAATTCACAGTTTCTCGTATATGACTCGGCAAGAAAATCTGTGCGCAGCAATTCACAGTCTCTCGTACATGACTCGGCAAGAAAATCTGTGCGCAGCAATTCACAGTCTCTCGTACATGACTCGGCAAGAAAATCTGTGCGCAGCAATTCACAGTCTCTCGTACATGACTCAGCAAGAAAATCTGTGCGCAGCCATTCACAGTCTCTCGTACATGACTCCGCAAGGAAATAAGCGCGATAATGATGCCCCGTTCACGTTTGCTACTGTTATACTTGTAATGTGGAATATATCACATTAAACATTAAGTATTTCATTGTAAAAAACATTGACTTAATGATCCATTGCCTAGTTTGCTTTGTATAACATCGCATATTATGCAATGGCAATAGCTATCGATAAAGTGCTCGTGAAAAATATGCACACGTCCGCCAATCTCAAGTATAATATATATCTTTATTAACATATTCGGCACGTACGTGCCTTTGGTTATATAACACAAAACAGCGCAAAGACAGTCAACGCATACATACAATCATGCTCACAAACATACATTCATATAAACAAAGTTATGAAACACATTACTTAGATAAATAGCTGTTACTTATGTATAACTATTTAGCCTAAGAAACAATGGGGAAAAAGAAAATGAAAAGAAGGAATTATGTGATTTTTCAAATATTCGTTTCTAATAGAAAAAAGCTTCTCTTAAGTAAATAGCAATTTTAAACAAATATTTGTTATTTTTTGAAGACATGATATTGATAAACGTACTACATGTACATGTATTATTTTCAGGTCACTCATTGCAACGGATTATAATGTTCTTTGATAAGTCGATAGACCACGCTCACCGCAATCCGTCAAATCAGCGGTCTGTATTTCAACGTTCATGAAGTTCACGTGGTCTAAGTCGGATAAACAGTCTCGTGGCATTGTCTTTACGATATATACACTCGTTAATGCTTTTGCATATATCGTATAGACAATGCTACTCGTTGTCTACCCTAACTGATTTGTGAATACATGTATTACATTCACAGTAAATACACACCGTCATTCCATTAATGGTTATAATATTGGCTCCTGTTGCCCGTGTTACACTTGTCATTGTATGCTGTGTGTTTAATGGGTTTGTACTTAAACAGCTTAAAATGTCTAGCAAGTTTTCAAATATACTTTGATATCGGGTCGGGTATCATCATTCTGTGCATTTCGTTGTTGACAAAGCTATACATATTCAAAATTGACCTATATTGGATATTTGAACAGTAGAACAAGTCCGCCGAATATTGAACTACACTTAGATTATCATCAAGTTCGCTGTTAATTTATCATCTCTCCATTGCATTTGTATTGATTAGGTGTCGTTATGTTTCAAACACAGAAAGCGTTACATTCCACAACTTTTACTTGGAGTTCTTCTGTGACAGCAAAGAGTCTCCGAAGATATTTGGAAGTTTTATCTCCGGGTTTTTTTCTTGAAAAATATGTCAAATTCAGCAAAATAAAACATAACTTCGGGAGAAAGAATGTCATTCCTTATCGAATATTTCTATAATGTGCTTCACACACATTAATTACATATGCATGTTTGTAGCTTAAAGAATGTATCACAGCATCAAATACCTTACCAACTATGGATTTGATGGTTTAACCTTCTCCATATAAACTGTATATGCTTCGCCGTTGAAATAATGACAACTGTATTGTGTCAGTATGCTGTCAATATTTATGTATTTTCTAAACGGGCGGCAAAGTTTATTTGAATAATATTCTACTTTCCAGTTTATGATTCGTTGCTGTCTTGGTTCCTCAAATTTAATGGAGAAAATATTTATGTTGAAACATTTACTACGACACAAAATACGGCAGTCATATGTTGCCGCTCTAATGTCAGAATTTTGTAAACCTTTGTTTAAATAGAGCTGCAAACTTGTCTGATTGTTTGCATCACTCAATGTGTGGTTGTGACGTTCGTTTTCACAGTGTTCCAATGTACTGGCTTTTCGAACGCACCTACCAGGTCAGGAGTTCGCATTGCTCGACGGTGGAAATCCAAGATGGCGGATAATAGACATTTTTATTTCAGTCTTGTCGCAAGAAAGTCACAAAACAAAGGCATATGATATTCATTAACTGTTCCTAATTGTTTCAGAAAAAAACATATTATGTTATACATTGTATTAATATATGGGGAAGATTAGTGGTTTTTAATTCGATAATCAGTTGAATATAGTTGATTAACTATGTGTTATAATACATTTCAATTAAGCTAATGCATGTTCATGTTGTTACATTATTATGTACTTATTTAGTAGAAGGCCATTAAGTCACATAAATAGCTGGGAAGATAGTTTAGTTTAGTTTATTAACGGAAGTAAGGCAATCTGCCTATCACACCACATATTTACAAATAAACATGAAACATAAATACAATTCATATACATATGAACACATATCCAAAAGAAACATATACATGATCAATGACGGTACATACTAGATTGAGAGAAGGTTCTAATTAACATAGAAAACTTCATTTCTTTTTTCAAATGCTTTAAAAATAAATATGGACAATTTATTAAGTATGTTTTTATTTTCGATAGACAGAAGTTCAATAAATTTTATCATGTTAGGATTGTTCCAATAATATTTTTTGATGTACAATTTCCTAATATCGATATACATAGGACATTCTAATAAAAAATGAAATTCATCTTCCAAAGTGTTACATAATTTACATTTTCGATCAATATAAGGAATTTTATTAGGCTTATGCCATCTACCCGCTTCAACTTCTAATCTATGCGCAGACATCCTAAATCGGGTCAATGCAACCCTGAATTTATAAATATGTATTTGATCCAAATAAAACTGATACCCAAAATTGCAAAATAATTTATAAGTCCGTGCACGGGTTGAATTTTCCAGGTCAGTACTCCAATTCTGTATAAAATTATCATATAATCTTTCTTTATATAGCTAATTTCCAGCTATTATGCAGCAAGAAGCCGCCAGGTGGCACTTCATAGAGCTAACGATCTTCCGTAAGCCAGCTGGATGTTTTTGTGTACAAAGTCTACATTCTGGTTGGGAATCCAACCCGTAGCGGTGACTTGAAGCGAACTTAACCTCCCCAGATCGTCAACATCTCAACAAGAGCGAATAGTTGTGTTTCCCATAGGGTAATGCTTAAGTGAGATTTATGTGTGTTTCGTTTACAGCTGGGTGGAAAAATATCAAAGCACCATTACGATTATCTCACTCTGTCTCGTTTTACTTTGTCAAAACAATTTCTCAAATTGCTCCTATTTTGGGCTTTCCACAAGCTGCGTTTTAGATCATCGTTTGTATTTGTGGCTGCAACTCTGAAATCGTTGTGAAAACTACATAACCTCGGAGGCCGGTCCGACCATCTAGCAAAGCCTTGATGATCTATTATTATCAGACCAACAACTGTTCGCACAATGCCTGAAACAGAAAAATATAAGACGATAACGTTGGTAGTACATTCAATAAACACATTTCATACACCAATTCGGCATGAACTTTTGAAGTATATACATGAAGTATGTAGACTGAACGTGATTTTGAAATTATAACATGTTTTTATGCGGGCTGTTTTTAGATTCAGTTAGTATTATACAGAACATTGTCACGATAGATTGCATCCAGTTCTGATGGTGACATATTTCTGCCACCAGTTCACTACTTAATTTACTAGAAATTATCTGGTTATCAGGTTAAAGAAATTATAAACTTCTCAAATAACTAGAAAATTCTGTGGTTAACTAGATAAGTACCGTGACAAATTTTCACACCAGATAAATATCTTAATACGAAAATCTGATACTTAAATATTGATCATGCGTAAACAAATTAAAATATGTTTGATTACTACTTGTATTGATAATCAATTCATTCAATTAATTGATGTATTATTATTTCTATGTCAGTTCTGTATTAACGTGGGATTTGTTAATGTTAATATGCTCTCCCCCGGAACGGAAAATACCGGACATTTGTATTGATGTACTTGTACATATCCCCTTACTGTATACATGTATACGTGGGTGAAATAAACGTAAAGTTGTAAAAAAGTTGTTGTTGATAGTGCCCACAACTGTCAACACTTACACACTTAACCCCCTAAGTGTTCAGAACGGACAATCTAGTTACGATAATTGTTAAGTAGTTAACGCGATAAATATCTAGTTAACTACATAATTATCTAGTTAATTGAGTGATAAACGAGTTAATTATCTAGTTAGGTACATACGTTTCTAGTTAATTAACTAGTTAACTAGAAAGGTAACGCATTAGCTACTTATTTTTAGGAAACTGTCAGGGGCGTAGCTAGCCCTCTATTCATGTGGATTCATAATTGTGCTAGGGGGGTCCGGGGGCATGCCCCCCCGGAAAATGTTGAAAACAATGGTGCAATCTGGTGCATTTTGTCAGAATCATGTGGATTCAGCCGCGTACTCGCGTATAGGCAGCTACACCCCTGACTGTTAAGTAGTTAACGCGATAAGTAATTTAGTTAACTACATAATTTTCTAGTTAATAAAGTGGTTAACGAGTTAAGTATCTAGATATCTAGTTAACGTGATAATTAACTAGAAAAGAATAGTTTAAGAGAAAACGTACATATCTCATCATGTTCTTGTAATCTAAAACAATGTCTACATC
This sequence comes from Mactromeris polynyma, assembly GCA_032209605.1. NCBI lineage: Eukaryota > Metazoa > Mollusca > Bivalvia > Venerida > Mactridae > Mactromeris > Mactromeris polynyma. Next base: position 4,833,137 of record JASFXZ010000031.1, on the reverse strand, counting down.
ACAGCAACACGCAAACATACTGTGACAAAGTTCAACTCATCAAGGTAATTACATACAGATTATTTAAACGATCAATTTATTCTGCAATTTCGATATTGAAATGAAAAGAAGTTTATTAATGTACTTTTAGTCAGATTTTCACATTCAGATTTAATAGTTTATGGATTTTTGGTACAAATTACTACTGTACTACACAAGGACTACATATGACAGTATCAACAAGCATCATTTTGTAAGTAATCTTAAGGAGTAATTAAACCCCAAAAAATATCGATACACATAGTCAAAACACGAGCTTTTATCTAAAAAAACGAGCACGGTGACCCCATTTTTTCTTTTCATTTTTGGTTTTCTAATACTTTTTTCAATTAAGTGTGAACAAATGAAGGATTTATATGAAAGGAAAAAAAACTATAGAAATCGTCTGTAAGCGCAGCCATGCGGAACAAATGACCGAATTTCGGTATTTTTGATCTGCTGCTTTTTCTTGGCTGTAATTAATATGATTTCTTTTTCTAATTGTGTAGTTTTGTATTACAGAAATATGCGTGGGCTATTTATCCATTATAATGATGAAAACATTGTATGCCCTTTCATAAATGGGGCTAACATTACATTTCCTGTAGGACTAGAAATAAAATAGTTTGTACTCCTAAAGATAATTAATTGAGTCTAACAACGGCATTAATTATGTGAGCTTGTTACACGAGATTTCCACGTGGATCCAAGTAAAAATTATAAATTTTAAAAGCTTGACGTGGAACCGGAAGTGGTCGTGCCCTTCGTCTCGACACCATTTTAGAGGACTCGTGTGATGCTGCAAATAGGCAGAAAATCATGAACCATAGGTGCCTTACACGCGCTCAATAATTAATTAAATAGAAGACATTCCTTCATTTGTTTAGCATACGAAATTGAACTTTTATTAAAATTATGAATTTTTTTTTCTGTAAAATTTAAACACGTTTATTTGCTGGACCTTATTCAAGTACTTCTTTTTGTTATCTGTGTGATTTCATTGTGTTTTTTCTACTACAATGACCATAAATGTCCAACCCCTCGTTCGTTTTTTCGAAATCAAGTATATCCCAAAGTGATGCGTTAGAAGTTTGGGTGAGTGTATGTGTTTTTTCGTTCGTTCGTTATTTTTGTTTATAAGGTCATCAGTCACCATGTACATGTAGGTACTTATATGCATTTTTGTTGACCCGGCCTGAACCCCGAATGTCGTTAAATTGGTTTTAGAGTATAAAAGGCTAAATTTGTGTATGTGTGTATGCGCTGAAGCAATTTTATTGAGTGGAGCTTCAGATCAGTATGCAAGCACTATGGATGGTCGTACTTTGATCGAGAATTTTACTAAAACATTATCATGTTTTATAAGAAAGAGGCATTTTATTGACTTACATACGTGTAATACATTACTCCAAATGTCTGTTTTAATTTCAATATACATTTGTAGACAGGTTTTATTTTTAGGCAAGTCAAATAAGATAAACGATGTTTACGGAAGGTTGCACAGTGTTCGCATTCGTAGATACGCGACGGTTTGTGTCGGCATTTTATGGTTGATGAGGATGTAACTATGAAGTAAAGTAAAACCTCACTTAAAGGCCACCTCAATAATAAGACTACCTCGACAGTAAGAACACTATTTTCAAGTCCATTTTGATTGTTCTGCACTTTATTCAACCTCAATATTTATACCACTTCAATATTAAAAAAACAGGTTTCACGGTTCTCATGGGTGGATTTAGTATTGAGGTTTTACTGTGTCACTCTCACGACTTAACAATTAAGCGGTGGAAGATATCAAAATCAACCTTAAAAATAAATATAATTGTAATAATTGCAAAAATTCAGAAATCTTAGAATTCAATACTCAAAAGGTTATAATAACACCAGTGGCCAAACATACAAAAATTTACGAGTCAGAGGTTTAACAGTGTAAGTAGCATTTGCATAACTTTGTGTCGCGAGTGTATTCAATTTGTAATCCAATATCCCCATTCAACGACAGGGCGTATACCCAACTTTTTCTCACGACTTGACAATGAATCGCGGAAGATTTCAAAATCTAACAAAAATTAAATAATTTGTAAGTGTTGTAACTTAGATATGATAGAAAATGACTTTCTACTAATTTGTCCAAAATTCAGAAATCTTAAAATTCAATACTCAAAAGGTTATAAATACACCTGGCCAAACATACAAAAAATTACGAATCTTATGAACGGAAAATCAAAAACTACATGTAATCTTGCGAAATGTATTTACTTTGCCAAATTATGTAGATAGATAATTTTATTTCCTCCATGCATGGAGAGCAGAACAATATGTACAACGTTAAACAATACAAAAGTGAACAAACAAGTCAATTCATCAACAAATCATACTTAGTTAAGAATTTAAGATAACAGGGAAATACTAAGGAATGTTGACAAAAGTATGGAAATCCGTACATATGAGAGACATAGTGAATAATGTACAGATTCATATCTGAAAAAAAATCCAACCAATGTATGACAATGACGTGATGCTCTTTGTTTGTTATAAACATCGTAACATGTTTTATGCAATGAAATGATATTGTATCGCATCTAATGGCTATGGGAAAGTTCGTATATTTGAAATATGTATAGAAAGTAATAACATTTATATCGCGATTTTATGTTTGCTATTTAGGTATGCTTATACCATGATTCTAAAGAATTGTTTAAGTTCCATACATACAACATGTGTTATGTTTCCTCCATTTTGGAGCACATTAATCAATATTTCTTATATTTAATTGAAAATTGTCAGTTGATTAATTTTTCATTAAGAACTTTACAGTAGGACTTCTACATGATTTAGTGTATGTCTGGCGTTTTAGTAATTAAAACAACGATAAACAATTCCTTGGCAACGTTTCTCATTGCATGTTGCTATGCACTTTGTCCTAAAGCGATATAGGCAGAATGAAATAGCCATGTTTGCTTGTTAGCAATAATCATCTAACTACATAATATAGCAATGTATACTGTTTTATCGTTACGCAGTCTTTCAACTAATACTGCTATAATTTTGTAAAAATATTGAAAAGTTATTTGAACTTTTGGTAGTCCTACTGTCAAATTTGTACATATTGTCCGGTTTCGTCTTGTTTATCAAAAACAACAAGAAGAATTTCACGAACCTATCTAGCATTTAAAAAAAAGGGTCGTGTTAGGTGAATTTTGAGTAATATATATTAATTGAATTAACGGTTACTGAATCATCTTTAAAACTTATTCAATTAATGCTACGATACTTGGGGAAAACAGAAAAGGAGCGTATCATGACCGTGCGACCACATAGACGCATCAAGCTGTTTGTTCGTCTCTAATAAGAGACAAACAGAAACAAATGCTTGAAGACGACTCCAAAAAAAACCTGACAAGATCAACGACTAACCCTTCTTGTCTAGGAGGTAAGAATGGGTGTAGGGAAAGGAACCACCGACCAAGCCAAGTACTCAGCAGAATGCGCCCTACGCTGGACTATACTGACTGTTAATGCAAAAACATAATTAATGAAACATAACTGACACCTTAAATACAACTGCTTAATAACATGTTAACGACTTTGATAAATTGACTCGTCGGTGAATCTTATTTCCAGAAATTTCAATTTAGCCGTGTATGCGGTGTTATTTTATGGAACAACAATTTAAGAACATATGTTCAAAGTTTCCTAACAACTGTCCGTATAATGAAATAGACATCAACAACAATATCATATCGACGTTTCTATTAATACCTCCCTGTTGTAATTATTAGTACCCCGGGGTATACGACATATTATTACGCAAATGATTCGTAGCTATGTATTAATGCAATTCTTTCCGCACCCTTATATAAATAACGTTATTTATGAATGACTAGTAATCTGCGATATTGTCATGACATAAGAAAGGTGGGGATAAACAAAAACAAAACGACAAACAGACTACGAAGAATACAAAGACAACTTGTTGAATACTTGATTATGTTCGGATTGATATCAAAAAGGGCAACTTAAAACTGGGGGGAAAACGGCGTCATCATTGTAAAATTAAACATAATTATATGGTTCGTCGCTCGGTCTATATTCCTCAGGTTTATTCTGGAAAAAGGGAACATCACGGTGTAAGTGCAATGTAGGAATTTGAGTAAAAGGTCTAGAATGGTGTATGACTAACAACACTACTCGCTAGATTAATCTAGAAAAATACTACATATCTACTTTCCGACGCAGATGTTTAGGCAAACAATGTCATACTCATCTAGTTCTCGTACAACATTGTCATGTTTACAGAATTTAGCCTGAATAACGCCTCACTCGTGATAAAACTATTTTCTATGTAAACATAACATTATTGCAATAATTGCGTTCATTACTTTGCTGCGGAAGATTAAAATACAAAACATATAAAACCAAATTAAATGACATTTGTTTAATTTTGGTAAGCAATATGAAGGCCATAACGCAAAGTGAACCAATCCGCGTCAAGGTTACAAACGTTGTTCGATTGAAGAGAATAACGGTTAACGTAACATTTGACTGGTTTATACAACTCTGTCAATCAAATAGCAAGCCATGTTGTACGGCTTCGCCGAAATACTGCTTAATGGGACAGATCCTTGGCAGAGAAACAAAGTTAGAACACGCACAATCATGAATCGGCAAAGTAGCTTGATACTTCAAGAACAAAATATCATCCAGTTGGGATCATGATTCTACGGTGGCATAGAGGTGACACATGTGAATTTATTTGTATCTCGTTCCCTCGACTTAGTATGTCATGGGAACGAGTAAGTAAGTCGTGACCACATGATAACTATGTCGTGGGAACGAGTAAGTAACTCGTGACCACATGATAACTATGTCGTGGGAACGAGTAAGTAAGTCGTGACCACATGATAACTATGTCGTGGGAACGAGTAAGTAAGTCGTGACCACATGATAACTATGTCGTGGGAACGAGTAAGTAAGTCGTGACCACATGATAACTATGTCGTGGGAACGAGTAAGTAAGTCGTGACCACATGATAACTATGTCGTGGGAACGAGTAAGTAAGTCGTGGCCACATGATAACTATGTCGTGGGAACGAGTAAGTAAGTCGTGGCCACGAGATAAAGATAATTTCCCACATGTCACCTCTATGCCACCGAACGATTCAGCTGATGTGTGTATCAGTCATAAGCCGAATCTTATACTAAATGTTAAGTCTCATAAAAAAGCGATCTTAATTCACAGACAAATTACCCATTAATTGCGGTCAGTATCACGGAATCCGGTAGTTTCATATGATATAATCAAATACGCAAGCTTTGTACACAGCGTACGATCCGTAACGATGTCCCAGTGTTCCCGGTTGAATAGTCTTTTACTACATTGTGTGGATTGCAATATTTGCTAAACTATTTAATGAACTGTTAAATAAGTTGACTACTGATTGACGAAATGGAGAATAAATTGGTAGAAACCTTATACGTACATCAATTCTTAATGTAGCACGAGCATGGTCTCAATTCATGAAATGATTCTATGACTGCAGCTACGAGGATTGTTCAAAAAGTTTAAAGACTGGCGGTCTAATGTGCTTAATTATTGATATTTTACCCAACGTGTTAAATGATTCGTAATCGAAATGTAATTGCGACTTGTTGATGTGCAATAAAATTCGATATTACCCATTACGCGTTTACAATTACCCATTGAAATACCATGGTAACAATGACCTGGCGCAGCACGTCGAAAGTCCAACATGTGTTTTTGTTTATGTCTCCGAATTTGTTTGTACATGTATATACAGGGTGTCACAAACGTTGAACTCAGATAAAATAAGAATAATGCTGTGTACACTGGCATCATTTGGATATGAAATATACTGATTTGTTCAAGTATAACTGTTTCATTTAGTACTCTCACACAGAAATAATTTACTGTTCCACAGCGACATTGGTGGAAGAAGTATTTAGAAAAATATAAAAATTCCAACTTTGTGAATGAACTTTTTTAACACCCTGTAATTCGGTAAAATGTGTCATTTGTGATAGTGTTGTCGTTATGTATCAGCTTTGTTACTTGACAAGTCGGTCAGATAAATCCAAAAATAAATTATACAATATAATTTATGGTTCGTTTATAATTCGTGTTTCATATTACATGTTTACGGTCTTTAAAGCGGCTCTTCATTTTCAGGTAATTTTCGTATGACAAAAACGTGATTATATATTTGAACTGGAGTGCCATTCTTTGCCCATGAAAATGTTTTTTTTTGCGCTGAATTTGAATTATTTGGTAAGAAATAAGATATTTAAGTCAGAATTGTCTTCCGGAAGACATTGCCGTCACTTGATAACTCTATGCGTTTCCGTTCCGAAATGTATTACATGGAGTATCTAACTAAAAGAGAGCCGTTTTGTGAACTGAAATGCTATTTGATTGACTTGAAACTACAACATACCTAGAAGAGTTGATAAGAAAAAATATAATGCCGCTTTAAATGAATCAATGAAGATGTTACCATGGTGATCCAAATGGTCCCTGATGTATAAATACCTGTAAGAAAAGCATCCTCGATGAATATGTACGGCATACGTTCTGCTGCTTCTAACATCTTTCCTGCCGCTTTCCCAGAAATAGCATAACTGTTACCATTTGTATAGTTTGGGTATGATGTCAGTGGAAATCGTTTTGGGCTTAATCCCCATTTACCAGCCCTTAATACTCTAGCCTTAGCATTAAGATATCCAACAACAATACCAGGATCTGGGTCATACACGCCTTTTAGATAGTTTACCAAATTTGGAACATGTAAAAACATGTCTTGGTCCACTTTCACAACATATTTGGCACTTGGGCAATACAAAGTCATCCACTTTAAACCCATCATAACTTTATAAGTCAAATTCGTGTATGAGTCTTTGAAATCTGCCATAACAACATCACCGAAACGCTGTTCTTCGTCATCAAGGATAGCATGCTTTACAGTAGTGTCTACTGGACCTCCAAATAAAAATACCAGCTTTACCTTAGGGAGTTTATACTTCGCTCTAGGCCAAACCCCAGTCTTTGCTATACTTCCCCATGTGTCCCGAATTGCCTGCCTATTTTCTATGTCATAAAATGTTGTTAAACACAATACAACGATGAAAGGTGGATCATTGTTATCACATATATTCTCACCCGTTTTTAAAAACTTGAAGTTAAAGGGGTTTATTTTTGTATCTCGCATTGTATAGAATGATGACGAATTTACAGGCTCGACTCTTTTTAGGATTGAACGTTGATTGGCTATATGATGTCCGGCAGGTCTGTTGCTAGGTATATCATTCACATTAGAAGCTTTTGTATTATTATTTGTCTTTACTTCTTCATCTAAATTGCCCATTTCAGCATTGCCATTATCAGCATTTCTGAAAATTCGTTCTTTTTTAATCACTGTGTCTTGGTAGGACTTGGAAAAGAACACTATATTCTGATGTAAATTCCGATCCGCTTTAATCACGTTACCGTAGAGGGCGACGCACATAAATCCCACACTGAATAGAATGAGAAGCCATATGCCAGTATATAGTGCTTTGTTGCTCATCTGCAATATAAAACAAAGTGAATGGATGAGAGAGATAGTGCGTTGTTGCTCATCTGCAATATAAAACAAAATGAATGGATGAGAGATATAGTGCGTTGTTGCTCATCTGCAATATAAAACAAAGTGAATGGATGAGAGAGATAGTGCGTTGTTGCTCATCTGCAATATAAAACAAAGTGAATGGATGAGAGAGATAGTGCGTTGTTGCTCATCTGCAATATAAAACAAAATGAATGGATGAGAGAGATAGTGCGTTGTTGCTCATCTGCAATATAATACAAATTGAATGGATGAAAGAGATAGTTTATTTTATTTGACTTGTACATCGTCAAACAAATATAAATAAAACATATTCAATATAATTTAAACATACTGGTCAAGGTCCAGAATAGAGTGAACAATAGAAGATAAATAAACAAAAAGCAACAAAAACGCACGCACGCAGCACGCACGCACACACACGTAGCAAACACACACACATACACAAAACACATACATATTCCTCGAAAACAAAACATAGCAATACATAGCAATACATTAAAATACAGATCAATACAGAAAGAGCAACACTAATTCAATACTTAATTCATTATTCGAGAAAAACAAACAAACAGACGCACACACACACGAAGAAGAGAGAATGAACACTTTTTCAGTATTTTTCACACACATACAAAAAGTTGACACAAAGTTACTTAACATATTACCATGTTAACAATCCGTTGTCCAACAGCATCTGAAGGTATATGATCCTTACAGCTATTACTCATTACAACATTTTACACTGGCATACTACCTTTCATAATTTATTTATTTACAGTAAAACTTCAATAATAAGACCACGCTTGGGGCCCTGAAAACTGGTATTCATATTGAGGTGTCTTTTAGTGAGATTTTATTGTAGTTATTGAATTCTGTTTGAAAAATACTAGAACTCATTTTTCTAATGACGAATCTATTGCTAATTGGGACAATAAAGGGAGGTCATTCACCAAAATGCCTTAAACATCAATAAATATGTAATTAAGAGATTGAAAATTACCATGATTTTATATGTTATATAGTCAACTTTATTATGTTTTACAACTACACCATGCTATATTTTCCTGAAAAATAAATACTTTTGTGGAAAAAAGCAAAAAAAACACGTCACATTGAAGTTTCATTTATCCTCCGAAAAATGATGTTTGGCTGTAACCGTCTCTGAAATGTTGATATATTCTACTTTATATACTGCAGATAATTTTCATTACAGACAATTGGATGTCTCATATATATATATATACAGTAAAACCTCACTTCAAGACCACCTTTATAATACGTCCACCTCAATATTAAGAACACAATATTCAAGTCCATTTTCACTGTTTGCCCTTTATTCAACCTCAATATTAAGACCAACTCACCAAGAAGACCAGTTTTCAAGGGGCATAAAGTTGGTCGCATTATTGAGGTTTTACCGAACTTAAATGAAGTGTAAGCCTTTTGCTTTTAACAGTATATTAATTTCGAAAGGAAATTTGCTAATTTCGAAAAATGTTATACATGTACTCATAAATGTCCCCAAAACTACATTTCCTTTGACTTTTGTAACCGTGTCTTACATTTCTGTATTCTATTTAATTATATGATAACTACATAAATGGTTTCCGATATGAAGACATATAAAGAAATAAGAAAATAAATGTACATTTTCCACTTATTGGTCGGCTTACGTTTTCATGAAGGAGGTTTACATAGAAAAGGCTCATAACTTTTTTCGAATGGTTAAACATCATCAAATTTTAAAACTTTATCCAGATTGTAGCACAGATTAAACCAGTATCAGTTTCCCAATATCATTTTCATTTGCCTTTGGAGATGTATCCACGCACAATCAATCTACACTTTTTGGGTAGGTGAATTGGTGTGCGCTTCCACGAAGACACATCGTTTCCACATCGGTCAAATCCAGGTATTAATTGTCTGTGCAGCAATTCTTGTGACATCAATTTTATTTTGAGCAAGAATTAACATTCCAAGATGTTTGAAGTCGCTGGCCAAGTCTTTGAAGTAAATATTTTTGGATGACAGATGCAGCCCCATTGTGCAAATTACTAATTGAGGTCAAATATTGATATGACCCAATCGTTGAAATTATCAATGGGATTAATTATATCTTACCGGAAATTAACACATAATAAAGATCTCCTGTGGTTTTATGACTCTTGTGTTTTTACAGCTGACACATGGGGCAATTTAGTGAAATTTAGGTCTTATCTTCTGTCTAGGGCGTGGCTTATGAATTGCAAAACAATTAGCATCAACCAATCAGATTAAATGAACCGTAAGAAATATATATTAATTAATGTCAATTATCATTCGACTAACGAGTAGCGGATCCAGGGATCGCTGGTTCGATTCCCCGCTCCATCACTGACCGTACTAACAGTCTTTCGGACGAGACTTTAAAAACCGAGGTCCCGTGTATGATGCTTTACATCGAGCACGTAAAAGAACCAGGGGTGCTTCTGGAACTGGGGCATCTTCTGTATCATGCACTATCCTCCAAAAATATAATATGACTAACATTCTTCTAGAGGCGTCGCCCATATGGGAAACCGGTGGCGACGATAAATAAACGCAAATACAAACAATCATTCGAATTTTATGTCAAATTAGATGACACTTTAGAATACGATATATTACTCATTTTTCTACTTACATAAATTGTAAACACCCAGTGCAAATGAAATATTAAATTAAGAAATTACACCTTTTCTCACTCCTCTAAATTTAAATTACTGTTGAAAGACAGACTCAAAAGTAAGTAACCAATACTGGTATGTCACCCAAATTTTATATTTTTCACACATAATGCCAAAATTATTGGATCAAATATAAATGCGAGAAATTATTTAAGTTGCGCTAAATAAGCATTTATTGCGAATTTAGCTCCGATATATCAAAGACCTAAATGGTATTTAGGTCTTTGGATATATATAAATTGCAACTAATTAAAACAAGAATATAAGAAAGATATTTTGATAGATTAGATTAGATTATGTTGTTTTTTATGGCGCATCGACAGCTTTGGTCATTTAGCGCGCAACGAATTTAAAGAATATGTGAAACTAAAAAGGCTACGTGATATACTTGTATGTGTTAAATAGGTGTAAATATAGTGGGTAAAAATTGGGATCATTAGGGTAAGAATATATTTTATGTACCAGAGTGAGCGAGGCAATCCTCAATCACCGGTAAATGTAATATATGTAAGTATAGATTAAAAACTTATCATAGTTTGTTGTAAACGCCAATCTCTTAGATGTAGCTTATAATTTTTCCAACTTGTATAGTCTCAAAAAGACTTTTAATGTCAGTTGTATTGAAAAATTGGGAACGGACTGGTTGAAGGTTAACACAGTCGACAATAAAATGTTGTACTGTGAAAGGCGGCAGTCCAGTCTAGCATCCCGGCCAAACAGCCAGGAGTGTGTAAGACGTGTGTGCCCAATTCTGCATCGGTCTATAATAACCTCTTCTTTTCGGATGGGCCTGTACGCAGGTTACTGATGGATTTTTCAGGCATGATTTATGACTTTCAATGTCTAACTGTCAAAACTGTCAAACGTTTCAGTAAACAACAATGGCGTGGGCGGAGCGATAAAATCCGAGATTATCCGGATGAAGGACCTACTCGACAGCAGCGCCACCTATAGTGTGATTCAGGGGAGATAACCCGCTAAAGTCGCACATACACTTAAGCATCTAACTAAAGCAATTTCGCAAAATCCATTAGGTATAAGTTTTTTATATATCTCAAAATACATCCTAAAACAAATTACATCTGTAACATACCTTATCTTTCATTCCATCGCCGAAAAATTGGTTATGTCGCCATTTCGCGCTCTAAATATTACCGTTATAGTAATTGTCTATCCTCTAATGACGTCATCGAAGGGCAGATAATTCTATTTACGGTATAATTGAAAGGGTGTATATCTCGCCGATTTCACGCAGGAAATCCTCGCATTGATTGATTGATTACTTTATTTCCTCCAAGTGTCGGAGAGCATAACTACAGAACAAATTAATATACATATTACATGTGCATGTTCAAAAATAATACAAATGTACATACATGTATAAAACTGTTGAGGGAGGTCAGGTTATATTCCACCGTCATTAGAGGCGAACCTAATCACGAAACGAAAATGCTAGATTACCATAGATGGACAGACATTCTTAAATTATAGTTACAACACACACAACACACACATGCACATATACACACATATATAAATGCATATACATAAACACAAGCGTTGAATTGAATTGAACATACACATATACACATACACTAACAAATACACATACTCATATGATACGCAACACATACATACGTACAAATGTATACATGTACACATACATACATAAACATATACATACATATACGTACATCTAAACATACATATTCACATACATACGTCAACTAAAGTAGCTAATTAAGCATATAATCGTAATGATCTTCAGGTTACAAATACGAAACATATTGCGGAGTGCCTGCAAAATAATATATAAAAATACATAATACTGATACACAGATACTGCTTAGAGTGTGACATTTTGAGAGGAATTGTTTTCCTTTATTTACGAATTACAGTTAATCGTGAAATAAGTGAATTGTTAGATACCAGTATATTTAATAAAATAGAAAATGATAAAAAAAAGAAAAAGAAATAGGGGTTGAAAAGTCTTCAAAGTAGGGGTTGAAAAGTCTTCAAAGTAGGGGTTGAGAAAGATAAATGTAGGGGTTGAAAATATTCAAACTAGGGGTTGAAAAGTCTCAACAGGTAGGGGTTGAAAAGTCTTGAAATCAGGGGTTGAAAAGTCCTGGGGTTGAAAAGTCTTCATTTGAGGTTGAAACGTCTGTAAGCCACAATCAGTAGTGTGTATACAGTCTGTTTGTCTTACTATGGAGACGTAGCACTGTCTGACAATCTGTAGTGTGTATACAGTCTGTTTGTCTTACTATGGAGACGTAGCACTGTCGGACAATCTGTAGTGTGTATACAGTCTGTTTGTCTTACTATGGAGACGTACCACTGTCGGACAATCTGTAGTGTGTATACAGTCTGTTTGTCTTACTATGGAGACGTACCACTGTCGGACAATCTGTAGTGTGTATACAGTCTGTTTGTCTTACTATGGAGACGTAGCACTGTCGGACAATCTGTAGAGTGTATACAGTCTGTTTGTCTTACGATGTTTTATGGGAGACACATCTTGTGGCTATACCTGTTTTAAGAAATGTGCCCCTTTGCGTTTCAAGTCCATTTTCAGTGTTCTGCTCTTTATTCAACCTCAATATTAAGACCAGTTTTCAAGAGTCCCAAGGGTGGTCTTATTATTAAGGTTTTACCGTTCATCTTGTCGGTAGCCAGACTAGCCACTCTTATGCTTGTTTACATATTGATTTCCTTACATACAAAGTATTGCCAATGTAACATTGCATTCACTGTTATACTTTAAAGTAATCTGAATAGACAATAACGGAAAATGAAGCAATGAGACGATTATACACTTCTGTCGGTTATGATATCAAATTCCTCAAGTTAATACCATCATAACAATACATGTACATGAAAACATGATCGGCACACCGGTAAAATTCATTGAGTAATGAATATTTTCATCTGACGATATCAGTTTGACAAAGGAATACGAAACTGTTAATTTCCGTAAGCTTATAAAGACCATGCGTGTCGTAATCATTGTCATAGCAACTGAACGTTCCCAGAAAATCGTCTAGTAGAGTTTTGTGCGAAAACATTAATGTACAAATATATACATGTACCTTATTCTATTTTATATTATTCGAACTGAGTTGGATACAATGATTCGCAAGACGAAAGCAGCATGCTTATTCATTGCATTGTATTATACATTTATAGTACAGAAATAACAATTCTAATATTAGCAGTAAGGAGTCAAATGCTTGTAATTTGCCATCAACATAACGTCATTCAACTGTTAACAAGTACACCGTACTTAAGCTCTTCGAGTCAATAGTTATTGTTATCACACCTCTTATTCACCTCTGTGAACCAATCAGAATACATAATTTTGATTTATACAACTGGGCGCGACGATTTCACCGTACTAAAAATCATACTTTTACAGGAAAACGTTCTGCGAGATCTTTTAAACGAAATCAAAGAGTCGTTCAGTAAAAAGTCACATATAAAAGGCTGACTAATGCCAAAGTAATGTAAGCTTGATAAGTAAAGAATTACATTCAAAATACCTCATCCGTCTATATCTGAACACTGTACATATTCCAACAATACATTGTCAAATGGATTCAAATCAAGATAAGAGAAAGTGCGCTACACCACAGTACATTGATTCTACTGGAATTACTAAGTCTGGTTCCCGTCTTCTATGAACAAACAGTAAGGACAAGAAATCAAGACAAAATATTGGAATAAAAATAACCGATGTAGAATTAGAGTGAGAAAAAGTAGGACGCTGTTTGTCTGCCGAGAGAAAAATGAATGTTTTATAGATATAACCGTGCATTCACTACGTTTGCTGTTGCCCATAAATCTCAGCCATTTCAGCTAACCAGCCGACAAATACAATACGATACAATACAATACAATACAATACAATACAATACAATACTATACGATACAAAACGATACAATACAATACGATACAAAACGATACAATACGATACAATACAATACAAAACTATACGATACAATACGATACAATACAATACGATACAATTCGATACAAAACGATACAATACAATACGATACGATCAATACGATACGATACGATACGAAACAATACAATACTATACGATACGATACGATACGATACGATACGATACGATACGATACGATACGATACAATACAATACAATACAATACAATACAATACAATACTATACTATACGATACAATACGATACAATACGATACAATACGATACAATACGATGCCATGCCATGCCATGCCATGCCATGCCATGCAATACAATACAATACAATGCAATGCAATGAAATGAAATGCAATGCAATGCAATGCAATACAATACGTTTTAGTTAGGCATTAAACATTTTACGATTTTTTTTGTCACATATATAATCGATGAGAGAGAAATAATTATCAGAGGTATAGTGAAAATTTAGCGTAAGGTGGGTCAAAGCGCCCATATTAAGCAATAGTTTACGATACAATAATAACCATGAGTTTGATTAAGACATAACTGGCTATGCGTGCAAGTTTGCACCAGACCTATACATTTATAACATATTTAACGCGAGATACAAAACGAGATAAAGCTCAATAAATTGAACATAACTTTATTGATTTTTGCCTTTTTGCCCAAAACGCATTTTGATAAGGGGCAATAAACATTATATATCTAAAAATAACTTCTGGTAAAATGTAGTACAATTTCGCGATCATGTAAGCACTGCATAAATACCGTCAAACAAACGCACGAATGGCAAAAATCGAGAATAAAAGGTGTACGAGGCAATACTAAAATATTAACTCATCAGCGTTAACACAAAATAGTGTAAAAATACAAAAATTAAAAACTAACATTTGAAGATACAGGTTTAATTTTTTCGCGGTATTCACATCGACATAAGACGTCACAAAAAGAATATCGCGCGGCACGGTAAATCTAACGATGTCAGATTTTTTTACGCGTAGGCCTTTTACCTCGTATGGGCATTTTACCCACCTTACTCTACATGACGTAATCGAGCGAGGCTTAATATGACTATTCGACAAGCAGAACTTCCTATCCTTGTGTCTATCTGCTAAAGTACATGTTGAAACTACTACTTTTTCGTAAATACTGACGCAAGATAAAAGTAAGCGACGTATTTTTACATACACTTGCGTACACGTATTAGATAAATTTTGTAATAATAAATGACTTGTATACATAAACGGCAATATTACGTACAATATTCTTGTTATGACAATTTAACATTTCAATATCTTTAAACATGCTGGGACGGTTGTAAAAAGAAGGTTTCAAATAACGTTTGCGCAAATCATTATACAGTGTACATTCAAAGAGAAAATATCTCCAAATAATATGTTATAAACTGTTTTTATCATTTTCTTTCATTTGCGTACAATAATCGTCTGGTAAAATGTTTAAATTCATTAAAAGATCATTGTCATCCGACACATGATCATACGATTATACGTTATTCAATATGACCTACTGAATAACCGACTTATTGCGCCAAGGGAAGTCGTGTTTTGCATTAATAGATAAGGGCAACTTTGAAAAATACCCGGCTGATAATATAGATCTATGTCTCTTAGATACCACATTGCGTGTTTTTGCATATTTTGACGTATTTGTATGGAACTCATGAATATAGATTCAGTTCGAAACATTCAAAATTAAGTCACTCGACTTGATTGTTTTGTCCCATCCCGGAATCCCAAAAGCACAGTAAGCGAAAATTAAAAATTAAATTAATATTAAATAGGCAACATGTTGTTAATATGCAATAATAAACGACACGTTACATTTGAGATAATTCCAAAATCAGTATGACCAATACAGAAAGAGCAAATTTACATTTATATTAAGATTTTATCAAAAACATCAATTTCTTCATACCCTACAGAGCAAACTTTTCAAGTAAGGTATTTTCAATTATTATATTTCAATAGTTAAATATTTCATGACACAAAAGTCCACAGAACGCCCCTTGTGCAGAAAAAAGTGAAGAAATATTAGGCACATAGGTCTGCATAGTATGCTCTATCCATATTCGACAAAATCGGTGAGTTTTATTTAATAAATATGTTATATTCTGTTAGTTTGATTGCAGTAAGCAATTGTATTTATTATTCAAAAGAAATTAACCATTTACCATTTATTGATAGCAAATCGGCATATAAATACGCCTTTAGCCATTTACAAAGTCCGAAAAAAAGATGGCCTAGGCAAGCATAGTGACATACAATTCCAACATACTATTACAAGTATTATTAAAAATAAAAAGTATACATATGTCATTAATGAATATTCAATATCATTAACTATCTCAATTGTGTTTATCATTTCAGATCACTAAGTGGCTTTATCATGATCTAGTAAATATTTTCAAAGTACAAAATGGCGCGTATGCGCTCATGATCAATTTATATAAAATATATTATAAATACATAAAAATAAAGTTTATAATCATGTTTTTCCATGTTTATCCAATGTATATAATTTCTTCAAGCGAAGCAAAAGTAATATATAAATCTATATTTTGGGGGAAAACAAATAAGGAAGGATCATATTAATCGTATAATACTTTTCATATTTTATTTCGTAGCGCAACGCTAAGTAATAATTGTATTCATGAAGAAATGCTGCATGGCAATCGGTTGATTAACTACCAATCAAAATGCACGGGTTATTCACTGTTTTAATGGCCGGGGTGTCATCTGCATTACAACCCAGTATCTGGGACCAATATTATACAGTATGTATATATAAATTGGTCCCAATCAGTATGTAGAAAGCGTTCATGACATATACTAAAGCGGCTGCTGTATCCCTTTGATTCTTATTTACTTCAGTGCAGAAGAAGCATAACGTTATATAATAATCAATTATGAGTAGTGATGGTGTGATTATCGAAAAGAATCGAAAAATCGTCGCTAGACATCCGACATCGGCGACAATCGATTATGAACTACAATAAACCATGCTTAAACAAACATGAATAATATACTATATATAGTGAAAAATCAGTAAATAAGCGTTAGCAGAGAATGCTAAAATGTATTGTCGAAAAAATAAGTTTTTATTATCATAAAATTAAAAAACAAATTCCAGTTTTTTAACAAGCGGGTCTTCTACAGGTTTTGTCTGTGAGTAACAAGATAAACCAGGATATACATTGCAATGGTTCTTATTAAGTATGTTTTAGCCTATGTAACAACAATACTGGATGAAGTCCATTAAAACAGTTTCGGGTTCAGATGAGCCCGATACAGTCAGGTTTAGGCTATATACCCAGTAAATAACATGAAACAAATCCATGTACTCTTTGTATTGTTTTATGAAAATTATACTGAATGCAATAGTATTCAAGTCAATATCAGGATTTTCCCCTAGCATTTTTCAGCTAGGTGTCATTTGGACTCCCGTGTTTGACATAATTGGGTCCTTAGTTAATTTGTAGGGTCCCGTATATGCAGTTTATACTTGAGAAAGGTTTATTTTAGGGGTCCCAGAGATGCACAGTAAGCGGTAAAGGGAGTCCCTAGAAAGAAGAGGGAGTCAAGAACCAATTGAAATTACTTTATTTTCATCAAATTTTCATATTTGGGAAGCTTAGGAAATGAAGATTTTAAAGCCGTTTGCACACATTTAGATTTCCCTTTATTTACTGAAACATTTGGTTTTAAACCCGACCACCCCGTTTGCCCCTTCTTTGTTTATATAACCATGGTTCATGTCTTCTAAGACCAAAACGTTTTTTCACATTTTTTCTGAAAAACGGAATATACACTTAGCAAAAGTTATGAGTACTCCGATAACATTTAAAAGATATTGCAATTAAATATGAATATATCAAATAAAAATTTAAGACATTAAAAGTTCAATCTGTCTGTATAAATGTTCCTACTAATTTTCAGAGTTAATTGAAATCAAGCCACTTAATACCACCACACAGAAATAAGAAGTCATATATTAACTCATTATCGAGCGAGATCGCCGTTTGACTGGGTAATGTTTGCCAGTCAAAATCGTGTCCATGAAGAATTAACATACCGCAGAACAGGCCCCAAACGATATTAACAGAAGTGTAAAATATTTCCCAGAATTGTATTTGTAAATTCATGATGTCCACGCAAACGGCGGTCACAATCGGTAATGACCAATTCAATTAATCTGTGATTTTCATTTCTGTGCAATGTTATGAAATTGGCTTGATTCAACCAATCGGCTGTATTTCGTGCTGAAAATTAGCAGAAACATTACAGACATATTGGTCTTTCTGTGTGTACATTGCAGAACTACTGAATTTTTCAAAACCGTTTGCACAATTTTGATATCTCAATCCGTTGTTTAACGATTACCAATGTATTTTCCCATTACCTACGTTTTCGACGGTAGCTAAGCGAGGCGCTGTAGTGCCACATATAGGCCGTGCCGCATATAGGTCGCGCACGAACTAAGTGCGTCACGCATAAATTTCGTGGCGAGGCGAACTATATGCGGCGAAAAGGCATGGTCATGCCTCATATAGCTATTTTATGTCTTGTCATATTGAAGTCATCATCATTATCATGTTGTACTAGTAATTTAAAAAATACATGTTTCCTCAAACTGCCATATACACTTTAAAAAAGAATATAACTTTGTGTCACCTGACATATATTCCCCGCATCAGACAGTGGACTAATCTTCTGGACCAGTTCGGGGTATGTTTAATAAAAACACAGAACAAAATATGCTATAATGAAATAAATTGTTTGGTTTGGTGTTGCTTGATTAAAATTCTACTAACAGCTTCGAGCAAATAAAAGACGTCGCGTCAGATATTGGCGTCAACTTGAAAAATCGACAGTCCATGACTATTAAACTTTTAAAATACATGTAAATACAAACAGTTAGAGTAGAAAAATGATACCTATATTATTGAAAGCAGAAAAAAAACGGCATTATCATAGCTAACATTTTCATGAACAAAGTGTGTCTTTTATTGGTATGAAAAAGACGAATAATATAGAGTAGCGTCATTTTTTTCACTGGTAAGATGTAACATAAAAAGTGTTTCTGCAACATTCAAAAGCGCATAATTCTCGTCTGCTTCAATTATTTTCGTGGGAAACCATACCAACTGACGTTACGTCATTTCCGCTCCACCACATATCAAATATGGAGCGCAATACGGAAAAATAGTGAATGAAAATTGAATAAAGAATTGCAGTGTGAAAAGGTAAGATTGCATTTTTCTTTAAGTCCTATCTATTTCTATTAGAATTGTAGTTAATTATTGATGAAGTTTAATTACATATTTAATACATTCTTGAGGTTCTTATCTTAAGCTTGAATGTCATATATTTTTAAGTGGATTGGTATGCAAAATAAACGCAAACTATTCTATTATAAATGTCTAGCCACGATGTAACGCACAGAGAAAAAAGAGATTTTTAGCGTTACTATGTAAATTGTTTATTAAATTACTAAATGGTCCTCTGGTTTACAAACATTATATTTTGACCCTATTAAGTTCTTGTGTCAATGTTATTTTGTGTGTAATTTTGGGTTATACTGATAACGTTTTCGATGTTTAATGGGACAGTATAAGTATCAATGTCTAGCCATTTTGTAACGCTTAACGTTACTGTGGTGTTACGTCGCGTAAAGTTTAAAAGTAAAACTGGCAAATTCGGCAGTAAAGTTTGATTAATCAAATTAAATATCATCTGTTTTCGCGCACGTTTATTTCAGTTCATTATCAAAATATATTTACATTTTCAGTTTAGGAAGCCTCCCTACAACTGGGCACATGATGTTAACGACGATTGGAAAGATACATTTCCGGCAAACTCTAGCGTCGTGTCGGGATTATAATTCCAACAGAAAGACCAGGAACACCAGGACAATAATTTCAAACTTATAAATCAAGAAAGGCCGTTGTGTACAGTTCAGTCGAATGCTACATCCTAGAAGATAAGATTAAGGATGGAGCACTAGTCATTGATGAAGACGAACATATGAACACTATGTGTGCTGTAGAGCGCATCAAATATGACTAAATCATTTACGTCATGTACAGTAGCTATAATATACCATGCACTGCATAAGTTATTTATGTATTTGTATCGCATAAATTGTACATAACCATAACAAATAAACCTTATTCAAGCATACTACTTATTAGATTTTCGAAACACGCTTAAGCGCACATCGATAACGAATCACCTGCCTATTGTCTAATTACGTTAATTCGGATGGAAAAACTGGACGTAACGTTACGCAAACTGACGTCAACATCTGACGCGACGTCAAAGCGAGTAACTATTAAAATATGAAGTATTTGATCACATCGCCACAGCTGTAGACGGTCGGACCCGGGATCAAACCAGCGAGCTTCGGACTGGAATTTTAGTGCGTTGTGCTAGACAGGGATTCGTGATAACTCATTATTATTACATGTAGTAGGCAAAGCGCTGAAAAACATCTATATGCCCACTATAATGCAGTTGTACATGAAAGGGTCATAACTCATTCGACCGACAATGTTGAGGAACTTTGATACATAAGTCAGTTTATCTCCTTATCAAATTTAACTTTTTTGATATTGTTTTCTTATTCAAATACACATTTCAAAAATTTATCTTCAAGAGAAGTGAGCTTAATGCGGCGTCGACGCACTTGTCCGCTAATGTAAAATTAATGCGGCGCTCTTCGCCGCATATAGGTCACGCATGAACTTAATGCGGCGCTCTTCGTCGGATTTAGTGCGTACGCGAACTATATGCGGCACGGACTATATGTGGCACTACAAGGCGCTATGAAAGTTGGATATGCAAGATTTCTGCATCAGGGAAATCCCTGCAATATACGTAAACTCTCTGTATATATGAATAACACAAAAACAACAGATTAAATAAAAAAAAAGTGAACAACCTGTTTTATATTTATTTTTTCGACTTCAATGTTTTAAGGTTTATTTAATGTTTCTCTTTCTCTATAATAAATTTAAAAACTCTGGCTTGATTATATGTAAATAAACAATGCTTTATCTAATTATTAGAACATGAAATTCGCAACGAGAATAAATCGACATTTTACGTATCCTGAAATTCAAATAGCGACTTGTATATATAATGTAGATATTTTATTTAGAAATTAAATCATTATGCCCAATGATTCATAATTACAAGTTCTATAAATACATACATCTGGTTAAATCAAGAAAGAAGATGTCTTTAAAGAAATCTTGAATTACCGGTATACAGCATTCTTATGGATACGACTGTACATTGTTATCTACCATATTTGAATTTGATACTCAAGTAGGGAAAAAACACAACCACGCCTCATGAACATATACAACGCATTGTACAAGCATATATAAATAAAAAAATTGTATTTGCGTTTATTTATCGTCGCCACATGGGCGACGCTTCCGGAAGAATGTTAGTCATTTTAGATTTGTTGAGGATAGTGCATGATACAGGAGATGCCCCAGCTTCAGAAGCACTTCTGGTTCTTTTACGTGCTCGATGTTAAGCATCATACACGGGACCTCGGTTTTTAAAGTCTAGTCCGAAAGACTGTAAGTACTGTCAGTGATAGAGCGGGGAATCGAACCTGCGATCCCTGGATTACAAGTCGAGCGCGTTACCACTGGACTACGGATCCGCTATGTTGCATGAATTTTTATCATTATCAAATAAGTTGGGTACACATGTAGATGAAAGGGTCCAGGTGTTTACCACCAACAGTATAAATTGTGTGACAACTGTATAGACGTTTTGTCAAATATATAAGCATAGTTCGTCATGTCATTGCTTTTTGAAATTAAGTATGTATTTAAAAAAGTGAGACTTTAATAACGTATCTGTCTGTGTGTATGTTTGTATGTCTATCTGTCTGTCCTTAACAGTCTTTGATTTTAACAGACGACACTTTCATACAGAGAATCGCATAACCTTCCTAATTGAACAGACGAAAACTTTAAAACAGTACTTACATACATTGTGCTACCAAACCCGGCAATATTCACGTCTCACTGTCGATTTTTAATATATATAAGCAGATTATTCATAAGTTTTAAAAAGTCCTATGATGTATACATCAAGTTAAATCTTAAAAAATTAGACAAGTTATGTATTTTACACATATTCAAACAAACCCTTAAATATTTACGATACGAGACACACTCAACAAATAATAGGAAGGCGTCTTCAAGTTTCATTATAAAATACCCGTAACGCTACACTACCCAATCATAATACAGGCGATGATGAACGGAAATGTTTCAATTATGAGTTTGCTTTGGATACCGACGTACTCAATTCAGTTATTGATAACACGCGTAACACAAATAATCAAACCCGTATTCAATATACATCTTAAGTTGAAAATTTATCTTAAATCCTAAGATTTCCATTAAATTTAAGATTTTTCTTGCATTTCTTCCTTAGATTTCAAGAAAAATCTTAAGTGGTATTCACAAAGCATATTATCTTAAGATATTGTTTATTTTTCTCCTTAACTGTAAGGTACCTCTTAGCAGTCTTAATTTTTATCTTAAATATAAGGAAAATGCTAGTATTTTCGATATCTACAATCTGCTGCTTGTACTTTGTTTAAAAGAAGTTCCAGCACATACAATGACTGTTATTTTATCGTTCTACGTATATTTCCATTGATGCCCTAGTATAACATTTGTCAGGGGCGACTATTCTTGCTCAATTTACCTGATAAACGCTTGTCAGTATTTACGAAGCGGGGTTGGAAGATTGATTTTGTGACTAAAATGCTTATTTCATTGTAATAAATTAAATATTTCTCAATGAATGTGATTGAAATGGTATGACATACATGTTTTGATCGGAATAGACTTTCACTGTTTGGAGACGATCATTCAACAACGACCAATGGATATCATATTTCCACGAAATTGTCTGGCATTACTGGGGGGGGGGGATACATTAATAAGTATATATTGTTATCTTATAAAGATATTTCTAAGCCTAATTTTAAACTGTTACGAAATGAAATTGATGACTTTATATATCAAGACAGATTAATTATGAACTCTTATAAACCATTAGAATTACTGTGGTTATGACTGTAAGCAGCATTTCACATTTCTTTAATAATAGTCTGCATCATTAACATCACCAGCTGAATGACATCCTCAATGATATTTGACTTACAATTAAGTATTAAATCCTCAATAAATTAGATCTTCAAGATCGTGAAAATTCAAGAAAATAATAAACTATTTAAGCAAGTTTTCATCCCTCTGAGCATAGAATACCACTCAATATACTGTTTCTTAAGCTGTGTAGTGGAGTGTGACGAAACGGTAGAGCACCTTGCGAGAGTTGGGGTGGGGTCGAACCCAACACTGGGTGCACATCCACCTGCATTTATATGAAGGTAGCAAAAGTGTAGTGACGTAAGTGGGAGGAGAGCATCGGTGTGGGATGATACAGCCAACTGGTTACTACTGTTTGTAGAGCGTCATGCAGGGGTAGAGGGGGGTGGCGTGAGTTCGAACACCTCATCAAGCGCCACACCACTACAGTACTTTAATATTTCAGTTCGAACCTCTTATGACCAGTCCCTGTTTATTCGCATCTTAGTCATCAGACATGAAATAGCAAACCTCCTCTTTAATAAATAGGCTTTTAGTGGGTAGGCATATCCGCCGACATATCTAACTGAATACTGTTCAGTGTTCTGTTACATTGTACCAGTACTTTTAAGCAGCTATCCACCGAAGTTTGCTCGTCTTCCTCTGAGAAGTTTGTTTGCCTACTGACAACAGATGGATAGGCGGTTATATTTTTGTTTCTCAACAGACGACTGAGAGACGACGTGAGATACGTCTAGTTTGACATCCCCAAGAAGAGCGTGTACTGATTTACTGTGCGCACGAACATTCTTATTCGTAAGATCGCAGTGTATACGGACACATTTTGATAAAACGATCGTACTTCTTACGAACATTTCGTATCGTACGAACGCTCGTTCGTACGAATATTGATAAAACGGGTCCAACTCAAGACCAAAATTGAATGTTGATATGCGTGTCACAGGCACACTCATGACCAACTTTCTGGCTCGTCGCAAGATTCCCCAGATCTGATCGATATTGGCTCCATGCTATAACCGATTATATATACGCCACTTTAACGTCTCATAATCATTATCATTCGCGACTTAATTAGCCAGCATGATGAAATTGCCAAGGGCTGTAGCATTTATCTTGATGTATCAGTATGTATGTAGTTGTGTATATTTTGCTTTCGAATATTACATGTATCATAATATATTTGCAAACAAAACTGTATCTGTTTTCTTCAGTATACGTTTTAATCAATAATATATATTGACATTTTAGTACTCAGTACATGTAATAACGCACGATATGGGATCTTTATATTTTCATTGACTGACTTTTAGGATACAAGAAATTAACAACACGACATTATGACTGATAAATAAAAGTATTTGGAAGTAATGACAAGTTATCTTTACACCTTTGATGTAAGTCAATTACTTAACACAAATGTGTGAAAATACACATGGATGACAAACAGTTGGTTGAAATGTATCACATTTCACACCTTGTATTGAGACATAATTTTTCAATAGAAAAATAATGAAATTGGTAAATGTAAATAAAATATTATATTATGTTATATTGGAATGTTAAGTACTAATACTACAATTCACATACTATTATACATATCTTTCACATAAAATATAATCAAGAAGTTTAAGTTAAAATCATGAAGAATAGGAATTGTAATACATTTTTTTCACAAATAAATTACCATACATTAAAGTGCTATCGTCATGTTGGGGGAAAATAAAATTAGTCTTTAAGCAAACAACATTATATGAACAGAACAGAACAGACATTTTATTAATACTTGTACAATGTAAATCGTCCACAACACATACATGTTTGTATACATTTTGTCAACGTGAAAGTTACTTACTAAGTGTTATTGAACAACAATTAGTTTGAAATAAATCGTCGGAGGTTGAACTAAGCATTTATCTTTCAACAGATAATAAAGTATTCAGTATTATATGAGATGTTAATCCAATTATGACAACGAAGATGTTCAATTGCCTGTAAAAACAAATATCATCTATATAGTAATAAGTGACATGTACTTAAAACCGCATAACATTAAATGTTCGTAGCTTTAAATTCGACACGCTAGATGCATATAGGAGGTGATATTTCAAATCTAATTTATATGTGTATATACTTATGTGCTAAATCGACCTCATGGTTATTATAGTATCGTGAAATGTTGCTTAATATTGGCGCTTTCCCACACCTTACACTATTTGTCGGCACATCAACAACAATTTAAAATTTTACGATCTGTTCATGTCTAGCTGTTCTTTGTTACATAGTTATATGATTACGTTCATGTAATTAAATTCACCAGACCAATGCTTAAAGGTGCTGAACTCCAGATTGACGAGCGAGCAAAAAAAAAGAAAATTGTCAAATATTTACAAAATCTTGATATTGTTGCACGTAAAGCTCTAAAACATTATTACTTTCATTCATCATTACTTGCGAAATATTGTCATAGCGTAGTTTTTCGTATTTTTCCATCGAAAATTTTACTAGGGTTAGTCTACCCTGTAAATCTAAAAATAGAACCGTAAACATTGAGCTCATGCACATTCGGAACGTCTCTGTCATTCAAACAATTCATCAGCGCAAAGAAAAGAATAAATGCAGTAAACAAGGTAGCTATAAGTCACTTACTATTTATTTGCACGCAACGAAAATAAATAATCACTGAACAATTATAAATCCAATTCGATAAGGCTTTCATTATCGATTTATCCATTATATTGGGTATAGGGTGGGACGGTTGTTTTTGAATCTATTCGAATGTGATATCATTTTAACTCCCTGTTGATAGGTTGTATAAACACCCCTATAATCGATAGTTAGGTAAACATGATAATGAAAGAAATAGCGAATTTGAGTTATATCTCCTCGATGTCAGTAGTGGATTACGCCATTGTGTATGTTTATTTTGCAAATTGATCATGTGACTCGTGAGGTGCATGCTGGATGGGAACTCCGCGGTATTTTTAAACTGGAAAACTCCGATTGCTCGATATTACGACGGCGATTTAATTAGCCTAATTGCTTTAAATTATTCAAATATTCACCATCTACAGCTTTTATTTACGTGTATGATGATACAACTACACATATTTTGCGGAATTGCAAAAACGACGATTTGTTTTCAATCTGGAGTTCAGCACTTTAAAGATTAAAATATGAAACAATTTTATGCATTTCATATAATACATATGTACTGCATAACCATCAACAAATTGGTTACTTTTTGAAGAACGCACCCTCATAATGCATTTTAGATTGGTTTACAATAAACAACTGAATGTTGCAACTGTCATAAATTCTTGATCGCTTCAGTGAAAATTTTGATTATAGTATATACATTTTTAAGTATAAGTGTTTATTCATGAGAATGCAAAATTTCAAATCAGCTGAAAATTCGGCAAGGGGTCCAGGGGGGCCGCTGAAGCTACTGGCTTTAAGCATCTAAGACGGTTTAAATTGTCTCAAAAACGGCCCTTGCGAGCCTCAAATCAATCCCCGGAAAATTCTCATGCATGATTATTACACGAGTACAGTAGAGCCACTCGTAACATGTATGTCATGTTTTATATTGTTGTTGTTTTATCTATAAACTAGAGACAAGTGCTAATCAGTTCATCTACTGTCTGCCAGAGATGTAATCGATTTTTACAAAATGTTATTTCACAATCTTTCTGAAAAACGGAATATGTATTGCAGAAATGTTAATTTTTTCAAAACCGTTTGCACAAGTTTGATATCTCATCCGTTGTTGAGATATTAACGATTTCCCACAGTTCCCATGTATTTTCCCCATTACCCACGTTATCGACGGTGAACGGTTCACCAGTAATAATAGGACATGATTGTTGGGAGTAGAATATAGATGTGTTGAAACAACAGTAGCTTACAGAAAGCATTGGTCCATGCAGCAGTAGAAATTTAGAACACGACTAAGATTTTTTTTACTTAAGAAAATCTTAGGAAAGAAATATCTTAAGTAATATATTGAATATAACTTAAAGATAAAATATTTTTTATCCTTGCGTAAGGAAAAAATATGTCTTAAGGAAAAACTTAAGAAATATCTTAAGATGTATATTGAATACGGGCCCTGGAGGCCCGTATTACAGAAGCTTCTTATCCTTAAAATTTTCCTTAAATGACGAAAAAATCTTAAGTTTTACATTTTTATCCTTAAGATTTCAGAAAATTCTTAAGTAGTATTACAAAATGTTCTTATCTTATTTTTTCACTTAAGGTAAGCGATTTTCTCCTTAGATTTTAAGGAAAGCTAGACCTCCCTTATCTTGTATAAAAAATCTTAAGTTATAGAATCGCCTTCATTTTCTGAACCAGTGAACAGCACAATTATCCGACATCTACGATTTCAACACAAAGTTCGTGTCACGTTGCGTTCAGATATAAATTTACATAAAGTAAGCCTACCGGTGTTCAGTAAATTCCGTAGAATTATCAAGTTTTGCTCTTGAAATTGTGTCAACGCTGTGAGCAAAATCAACAATATTTACCTTATAAAATGCTAACCCCCTAGTGTTAATTATACATACAACCAACTATGTAATAATTCAGGGACGTGATGTAGACATACAGTGAATATATGTGAAGCTTAGAATGGACTGACCAGTCCTCTTTGATAGCAATTCTTGAGAGATCTATTACCAGGGAACAAGCTAGGATCGAATTTTAGGGAGAAGTGGGTGGAATTGGGGAGAAGTGGACACGGCGCGCCAATATCATTGATTTTTATCCTTGTAATACATGTACTAAAATTTTCTTATTACCTGTTGTTTGACTCGTTGTTGAACTATTAAATTGCATACAATAATTTTACAAGCTTGATCCCTGTCGATAAATATGTGTTTCTGCAAATAGCTAAAAATGTTCTTAAGTATCTATAAGAACGGAATAATAGAAATTGAACTGTGAATCGGAGATTTCAAAAGTGTGAATTTCGGATAGGTTAATTTTCGGAGGTAAGGACTTTCAAGACATTTACTGTGATAGCATCAATATGATACACCTATTGTATTGTCTGCCATGTGATTATTGTGCAGTCAACATTTCCTTGTATGATCGTGAATTTTTCATTGTTAACTGTCAGTGGGGCGTGAATGTGCTATTGGTAACTGACAGTTATAAACAAACATGCGATGGTTAATATGCACTGCAGTAGGTTGTACAATAGGGGTAAAAAAAAACAGTGTGATAATATTTCACATTTCCAACTGATGGTGCACGGCGCCAGTGATGGATGCAGGCGGTGAAGAAAATGAGTTTTGATGACCCGTCTAAGACATGGGAACCAAAACATCATGATAGGATTTGTTCACAAAACTTTATTGGAGGCAAGTTATTACAAAAATATCATTTTATTCAATACATATCAATACATTAATTGTCCAATGGTGATATGACTTTGTATTGACGGAAGAGTCATTGCCACACATGAGTGTCATTGGCATCCCAAATAAATTGACATAATTATGATTCACTATAGATATAGATGAACATTTTATGCCTATCCAGTAAGATCATATCATAATGAAAGTATAAATAATGGTACTGGCTACCTTATATGAATTTATATTATAACCTTACACATTGAATTAATGCATCGAATTGATCTATTTCAGGACATCCGTCTGATGACATATGATAGAGCACCCCAGATACATCCCATCCATATTTACTGAATACTCCACTGTTGAGGGCGACCAAAGATGACCAGAGGTTGGAGGCAATTGATGTGCCTGTATGTCGGATTTGTTCGGATGACCGGCTATTGTAAGTATTAATGAAACTTTGACTGAATCTAACAGACTTGGCAATCAAAATCAACATTATATTATGTCCAACACAAATATCAAAGATATTTAACAGATGTGTACCAGTGCTTGCCAGAAAGCTTAAATTCCTCATTAAATGGCCTGACAATATGGGGCTTGAACCAAAGACCTCCTAAATTATAGTATGGCGCTCTACCGACTGAGCTTACCAGGTAGTCGCCTAACCCCACTTCACTTAAACACTCCCCACTCGTCCGGTATCCGAGACTCAACCGTCAAACAATGCTGAAAAGTTTTTTACACACATCAATTACATAATAGAAATGTAATAACTCTTTTTGGTCATATCATTATAACCTGAAATTGTTTTTATGTTTCGGATAAGGTAATCATGATGTTTGACTAAGGAAGCATAAGTGAATCGAAACTGGTCCTATGTCATGCTATTAGTTGACCGATATGTAAAACTTGGATCATGACAGAGAATACTTTTTACTATTTTGTTATATCTCTCTTTATATGCTCATTTTAAGATTATAATATTGTTTTTCTCTGAATCTGTGTGTTTAATTTGATATTTGAAATTAAACACTTCATAGATTGTATGTGTCATTGTTTGCATATGTATGTTTATTTCTTTGTATCAGTTGAGATATGTTATGCTCTCCAGTTATTGGAGGTAATAAAAGTTTATATTACATTTTAAACAGTAGTTTTCAATCATGATTTGAATATTATGCTTTGAAATACACAGTTCTATTGAAATAAAATTGTAATGACTGTTATATAGTGTGTGAATTTCTTTTTCAACTTGGTTATCTATATATGGCGCTATATCTGCTCTAGACTAGTTTTATACTAATCACAAGTGCTAAGCTCTTGTTTCATATAGGTTCGTATGTGCACGCTTTTGAGCAAAATTTATCAGGGGAAAAGTACTATCTGTGGAGACTTATGATTTTTCGCAACAAGCTTTGTAATACTACAGTTAAAAACATAAAACATGCATCTAACCATAGGATTGATAATAGTGGTTGCTTATTATATCACAGACAGCTGCAAATGTTGGATTGAAATTCATACAACATGTCTGTTCTCAGTACACAACTCATGACAGGACATTATAAGAAGTGCAAGCATATTGTATTTATATTATTGGTATAGATGGACCGGGTGTGTGTTGTGTTTGTGCCATGTCCAAGGACATGCTGGTTATATTCAATCTAAATTACTGGTACTAATTAGCCTCAACAACTAGATCACGACTTACCGACTGCATTATTCATGTTATATCATACAGATTTACTGAGCAAAACTTCTCACACAACATACAGTCAATTTCCATCTGTTATAATGCAAAATGTTCAAATATAATGCAGCAAAAACAAAGATTTATATGAAATGACGGTTGTACTTGCTACAACGTAACTAGGTAAAATCATTTATTTGCTTGGAGTTAGAGTAAAATCTGCTACATTCTGCGCACACATTATTTTTTCAATTTCCGGTTCTATTTTTGGAACGGGAAAACCCGATTTACGTTAGCAACAGTCTTAAGAATTTGCTTAAGATGAAAAATAAGGATAAGGAAATTTTACTTAAAATTCTCTTAAGTTGGATCTGTAATAGTACTTAAGATTTTCCTGAACCTTATCCTTACCGAAGTACAAATCTTAAGATTTCTGTATTTCTTAAGATATATCTTAAGAAGCTTCTGTAATACGGGCCCTGGACTTCTCGACATAAATTTTGAGCAAGGTAAGTTTAAATTTCTTTGTTGTCAGCTTGTAACTCGTGTATATAATGATAACGATGTGTTTTCGTAATGAGTTGGCAATGTTGTGTACCGGTAAGATTGATTATTTGAGTGAGATTCTGCAAAATTGCGTCAACAGCACAGCGATCTCAAATTGGCCATTTCCTGAGAAGTTAGAATATCGGTTCTCGTTTATGGGTGTTGGACGGATAGGGCCGCTACAGCTAGATAGAAATCTGAATAATATGAGTTGACATGATACAACAGTTGTCAATATTCTATATCGCAGTTTACGCAAAATCGAGAGAGACGATGGCACAGCAATTTGAGTTATTTCCCTTTGTGATTGTCATGAATATTATTACTAATTATTATTATCAAAGTGCCATTTTAAACGAGTAACACAAATTGATCATGACCCAGATTTGTTCGATTGTACCAACTTCGGATAGTCAAAATTTTCGGATAATTTTATGACAATGTTTCAAATTTGTCTATTTTAGATGACAGCGGTTTAAATCCAGTGAAGAAGATAAAGGGATAATTGATGAATCAAATCAAATCAATCAAGTCAACCAATTACTACCCCAAATTGAATTATACTAGACTCCTATGAATTTTGGACTCATATATTTCTTCCCAGGGACGCAAATCCAAATCCAAATGAGAACCCTGACTCCTATGTTGATGTCGCATACCAAGATGACTGGTATACCCTGTCCACTATTTTTGCCTCAGATATTTATGACAGTTGTAAAAGTCACCTTTTCGAGAGACTAGAACATACAACATGTGACCATGCGGAAAAGACGTTAAATGAATACAGAAAGCATAGATCTGTGATAAAATGTGACTTGATTCGAGATGTTGTATACATTCAGAGAGACAATGATTATACTGGATTGTCGGAAGATAAAAAACTTTTGAATTTGTAGATGAGTATTTTTGAGAAGAAATATTACTGTATTTGTACTTGTTATTCATTGCTTTTCTATAAATGTGTACCAAAATAACTACAATGGAATGAAGGAAATAAAATTACGATATTAGATCTT
Source organism: Mactromeris polynyma (assembly GCA_032209605.1). Lineage (NCBI taxonomy): Eukaryota > Metazoa > Mollusca > Bivalvia > Venerida > Mactridae > Mactromeris > Mactromeris polynyma. The sequence continues at coordinate 4,801,041 of JASFXZ010000031.1, read as the reverse complement.
TATATTGGTTTTTGATATCAAGAAAGTTGGAAGTAAAATGTTATGTCAGTCTGAATTAATGAGGGAAAGTAATAATTAATATTTTACTACCTGTGTTGCTAGACACTCATTGAAAACAAAAAGTATGCAAGACACTGTACGTCAATTAAACATAGTATTATATACTGTCTATACGGCTTGAACAAGTTTTTATACACTGCATGAATGGGAGTCTTGGTGCTGAAACAATTAACAGCGTGAACTTTGCGTTGTATACATAAAATTGTCATTCTTGGTATTATTTGTTAATCCAATTTAGCCCTCACAAAAGCAAGTTGATGGTTATGTATGCATAATTACAAATGTATTTCAATATGAAAGTCCAGACTCCTATATTGCAAGTCATTTAGTGATATATGTACTACAGCTATATACAAACGTATTGTTATTTTACAATTGTAAAGTAACAATATGTTTTTAAAGTTGAAGACTGAATCATTTCATTGAGATTTATTACTGCACTATATCCCATCTGGAATGGGTCAGGTTACTTGAGTTCATCATGTTAATTCTTGAAAGTACAGAATATTTCTCAATGATATACCAAAAACACAGATGTCCATATTAAACTGATTATCGAAAACAGTTTAGAAGGTTTTCGAGTCTAATTCCTTTATAGAATTTTCTGGAAATATATATCGATCAAGCATGAGTGTGTGATGGGGTTAATTCCAAGAAGAGAGCGGATGGATGGCATAGGAAGATGATTATTGAAAATAATCACCTTCAAATATTATAGAAAACGTGCCCTGGAAGCGCCTCTCAGGACCTTCAGTCCTTTGATATATAAGTTAGTGATAGGTTACTTATAGGTTAGACGTACGATATGTATCCGTTCAATACGTTATGTATACGCCCAATGTATTCATGCTGTAGAATTTTCGATGCTTTTTTGGGCGTATGCCGACGTGTTGACATTATTTTATGATTTTTCATACGCTAGGTATAAGTTTCTCTAATACGTCATAGTGTGACTGCACCATTACGAAGACGCGTGTAAAAGTCGGAGTACATAGACGCGTATGCGGGGCTAGTTGCTAATTATCTTAGCAAGTCGGCCACTAAAGTCATTTTGACAATTTGAGGAAACACTGCATGTTCTACTTTTCCCTTTCCGATTGTCAGAGTGTTTAGATATTTTCAAATAATTGTGTTTTGAGTTGTTTTAACAAAAAAAGACAGAAAAAACGAACATCTCCTTCTCAAAGACCCGATGTTAAAATACATTTTGTCCCGGTAAAGTGTATACATTATTGTTGTGCGTGCTAGTGTATAGTTAATGAAACTCGAGCATTTATATATATATATTCACGTCACAACTTGAGTACACATCAATTTAGATAGTATCCTATTCATCCAGAGGTTTTGAAATGTATTCACCCGAAGAGAAAATAATTACACAATTATATTAACAATGAATGAGTTAGGTTCAAATATAGAACTTTTGTCAACGATTTTATAATGTCATGCTTATGACCGCGATAAGCACACCGTCAAAAAGGTAGTAGTACAAGGCATACTACTTATATTGACGGTTCAAATCCTGCGAGTAGGAAGGTGTATTGAGTACAGTAAAACCTCAATAATAAGACCACCCTTGGAACCCTTGAAAACTGGCCTTCGTATTGAGTAAGTATTAATCTTGAGGTGGACTATAGAGTAAAATAGTGAAAATGGACTTGAAAATTGTGTAATCAATTCTGAGGTGGTCTTATTATTGATGTGGTCTTAAGTGAGGTTTTATAGTAATTTCTCTTCATGTTTAATTGTTCAACAGTCCCGTGTTGTCACCAATACCCACGAGGGTTTATGGGTTTTATACCATCCCCACATTTTATGTTATTTTGTATCCGAACTTTCTCTACTACTCTTTTTCACCTTAATTTAAAGATTTACAGTAAAACCTCAGTTAAAGACCACCTCAATAATAAGACCACATCAACAATTAAGAACACTTGTTAAGTCCATTTTCAGTTTTTTGCTCTTTATTTAACCTCGATATTAAGACCACCTCAATAAGAAGATCGCTTTTCAAGGGTCCCAGTGGTGGTCTTATTATTGAGGTTTTACCGTACATGAATACACAATATGAAAAATAATACATTATCTTTAGAGTCAAGAAAAAACTAATACCGGTATCAGATGCGATCCTTTTATCAAGGATATTCAAGAAGCATAGAATAGAACAATACCTTTTTTACTTTTTTACCGATTTAATACAAAGAAATGTAAAGACATGCTGTTTTATATTTTTGTCAATCGTCCGCGTGCGTCTAGGTTTTTAGCTCTTTGAGCCAAATAAAAACAACTTTCTCGTAAATTTATAAAATCGACATGGGAAGTAACCGCTGCGTCGTATGTACACGTGTATGATTCGGTACATTCGGTATTACTTTTTTTTGATTACTTGCATGTTTTAAAATAGTGGGTGTGATTAAATACATAATTAACGTCAAAATGCATAGCATGCTATTAAGAGACTTCCAATTTTCCTTTTGAATAATTATGAGGAAATATTATGACATGAGGTCAATAATCCTGCATCATATATGTACGTGTGAAAACCATATTACAATTAAGGACTATGAACAGAACAGAGCATTACTTTTATTTTCAAACACAGATTGCAAAACAGTATGTTTAGCAATAACATGTGAACAAATGATATTTATAAATGTACATTGTACTAGAACTGTTGAAACTTTATATATATATTCTGATAGTATTAATGTGGCCATTGACCATATATTGTAAATGTGTATTGAGAAATAAACATAAACATATATACAATGACGGACACATGGATTGGCGGTGGGGATGGTGATTACACAAGTCAGGGGAACAAACTAACATGATCTTGACCTTTTTTAAATGAACAAATTATTTATAGATTTCGCCGAATATTTAAGTTTCTGTTACATTATTAGCCCCCTTCTTTTGACCCGTTAAATCCGAAACTATATAAATATATTCAAACATGTGCAAATAGAGGTCACCATGATCAGATTAATTAGTCCGACGAATAATATCTATATAAAATAAGTGAACAATTAGAAATGACATCAGAGTAATGCACCAGTATATCATGTGACATGATGCACTAATACATGATACACGAACTTAATTTTGTACTTACCAATCAAACAGTCATTAGAATTTGTGCCAAACCTGTCATGATATTTTAAATAGTAAAAATATTAAAATAATGTCCGAATTATTTTATAGTTAATGTGTGATAAATAGAGGATCTTACATGAGTGCTGATTTGTTATGGTTTTTATGTAACGAGTCGACTGAAATAATATGACGCGAGGCTCTGCCGAAGTGGAACCTGAAGTGTCCCGCACCCTTTGTCTCGACACCAGTTAAGGGGACTCGTGAAAGGCTGCAAATAAACTATGGGTGTCTAGCACACGCTCAGTAATTAATTACATATAGCACATTTCTTTATTTTTTAGCATACGAAATAGAACTTTTATTAAAATTATTAGTTATTTAAAATTTTAAACACGTTTATTTGCGGGACCTTATTCAAGCACTTCTTTTTGTTATCTGTGTGATTTCATTGTGGTTTTTTATACTACAATGACCATAAATGTCTAACCCCTCGTTCGTCTTTTTACATGTTTACGATATAATTGTTGTAGTTAGTATTATGTACAATGTATATTAATGACACTTTAATAAATAAATAATGTACATTACTCTGATGTCATATCTAATCACATAAATAAGTTTCAAGTTTAAGTGAAAGGCATCAGAAGGCATTTATCAGTTCAGAGACATCAAGAGAAAAACAACCACAAATACAAATACAAAGTAGCACAAACAAACATCAGGTAATATTTACAAATATAACTGTGTATTTGCCCTGGTTAGGGATATTATATATGTCAGTCATGGGTTAACTATATGAAATGATAAAACTATAGAGTTAGTAACTTACCTAATTTATTTCGAAGTCACTAGTTTTCACTGACAACATAATCAAAAGCTTTAGTAAAATCTATAAAAGCGCAGTATAAAATTTTACCTGTCTTTAAAGTAATACTATGCTCATTTTTTGTTCACTGTGTTTACCTAACCAAGCATGAACAATATATTTCCTATAGTTCAAACATCACTAAACATACATTAACAAAGAATGAACTCATACTGTATTAATGCATATTTGTTGAAGAAAGATGTTTGTACATCATTAAAAAAAATTTAACAATCAGGCTATTTTACAGGTTTTGATTGTTAGCACGGACCTATATAGGTCCGTGCTGTTAGTAATATGATAAAAAATATTTTTTTCAATTGGATAACAGTGCAATGGCTCTTATTAGAGATGTTTTAGCCAATGTAACAACAATACTGGATAAAGCCAATTCAAACATTTTATGTTCAGATGAGCCAGATACATCTTTAAGTGAGTAATAATACCATTTAGTACAAACATATTATCAATATTTCCCATTTTTGATCTAAAACCTGATTGTTCAGCCCAATCGGATAATCTATTATTTAAAATGCGTGTAACTGCGTAAAACCTTCGGACCAATCTTCTGGAAAATGCCAATGAATAAAAAAAAAATATACATGTCTGGCCCTCGTATTGTACTTGGGTTAAGTTGGCTTCCTTATTAATCGGCAAATTCAATTCTTCGAACATTACATTAAATTCATTTTGTTCGTACCTCTCTAGAAAATATAAGAAGAAGAAGAAGAACTTTTATTTGTACTAAAACCCATAAAAGGTTATTGACAAAACATCAATATAACATAGAAAATAATACATAGCAATACGTGACAAGAAGATACAATGAAATGGTAAATAAATGCGTAGTTATTTACATCCTGTTGTATATAATAATAGGATGTTATTTTTGTATATTTGAGACGTATATGATTGGATCCGTGATCGGACAATGTATACAATAGTTGTTAAATATGAGGTTCATCTCTGTTGGGGGAGGCAGACTAATTTAAATGATAAATACACGTTAAACAAAGCATCCAATTCATGAACCAAGCTTCATATCCACAATTACATAATTATATAAAATAATTTAACGTCAATGGTAACTCCTAGAACATCTAAATGGATCATCAAGGAAATGGCCCTTACAAAGAGCGCATAACCGATAATGATCTAGCAATTTTAAAATGTACGGTCACCAATTGCATGTGTGCTCTACCGAAACGAAATTGTAAAGCATCGCACGGTGATCATGTACATGAAACAATCATTAAATATACATATAATGTACATATTAGTAGTTTCCATCGACGTTATCACTTATGCCCCCATCACACTAGGCCACGTTCCCACTACGTCCTCAAAAATCTGGCAGGACGCAGTCAGAACTTGGTCAACGTAGAAGGAACGCAGTAGACACCGATAAGGACGTGCTATGGTCTTCATGGACGTGAAGGACGTGAGCGGACTTTGAACATGTTCAAAAAAACCGTAGTGATGACGTGGTCGAATCAGGACGTAGTAAGAACTTAACAAGAACGTATTAGCGACGGCATGGACGTAGTGACGGCGTAAATAAAACCTAGTAGGAACTTGATTGACGTAGTGCAAGCGTGGTATGGACGGGAAATATTGAATGGCGTTCTCATCGCGTTGTCTCTAGGTTGTCATTGCGTTCTTGCTACGTTCTTGCTACGTCAATGGAGTTCTCACCACAACCTCTCCACGCTTTTACTACGACTATGGTACGTTCGTGCCACGTTGTAGAAGACCTCGTTCGGTTGTTAATAAGTTCTTTCGGTGCTTAACACGTCTTAGACACGTTTGTATCAGGTTCTTACCACGTCCTGTCAGGTTCTGAACAGTGATCATGTATAAATACGGGATTCTAAAAATAGGCCAGTTATAAATACAACACGGTAATTCCACCTCGATTACATTCGCAAATAAATTCAAGTCATAAGAACGTAATGAGGACGTGATAAGCACTTGGTAAGCGCGTGGTGCAATCTTCCTGGTCGTAGTAAGAACGTACAAAGAACGCATTGGACGTGGTGCGCGCGTATTAAGAACGCATTGGACGTGGTGCGCGCGTGAAGATGCGCGCAATAAGAACGTATTTGGAACGTGTGAGACGCAGTGAATGCCTGGCAGGGACGCAGTAAGGACGTAGTATGAACTTGAGTAAAGCTTTTTTAAGAATTTGACCGCGTCCTCGCTGCGTTCGTCGATATTGCCAGGACGTAGTGCGGTCTTCATGGTCTTCGTCTAGTGTGAAACAAAGAATTTTACATACACATTTACATACATTCACATATATAAATACATTTCTTATATTATAATAATTATACAATTTTAAATATAGTAGACAGTAGTACATTGTATATTCAATATCGGCAATTTTGCTGTAACCATTTAAACATTTTTAAACCAAATTGCTAATACTATTACAACTCGTTATGAAGTTGTTGGCGCTTAATAAATCCATGATGTGCAAATACACTTAAATTTCGTATTTCTGATGCATTTTTTGTCGTCATTAATGCGATGAACTTAAAAGTACTGGGACGGTTCCAATAATATGATTTTATGTAGTTTATGCGCAATTCTCTCAAAATGTTACATACAAGAACAAAATGGTATTCATATACGTTCATTTAAAGGGACACTTAAAGGTTTTCTCCATCTACCAGATTCAACGGCTAATCTATGTGATGACATTCTCAAGCGTGATAATGCTATTCTGTATTTACGGATTGTGATAACATCTAGATATTTGCTAAAATTTGTACTAAATATTGTTTTAAAGAATAAAACTCTCGTGGAATCTTCTAACCTATTGTTATAATCGATCAACCATATATCTCTTATTCTTTGCTTTAAAAGTAAGAGAAAATATTCCTTGTTTTCAACACCTTGGTTTAGCCACACGTGTTCGAAACCTAGTTTAGTCAGAAGTGTTTTAACATTTGCTACCCAGTTAATTTTAGTTGGTCTACTTACAATGTCGTTTTGCAGCATTAAGTATGCATGTTTAATATATTTTGATTCTACACATGTACAGATTTTTAACCAGTATTTTATTATATTAAAAATTTTGAGTGAATCAATACTTTGTATCCCTAGTTCACCATATACAAAATCATTTTGAGTGGTTGCTTTAACGCCCAATAGTCTCTTACAAAAACTTAAATAAGTCCGTTCTGTTTGAAGAGCCTTATGGAAGCCCCAAACTTCTGAAGAGTAGGTTAAAATTGGCATGATTAATTTATCAAATAGTTCTAATGTATGTTTAGGTGACAGATCAGTGAACTTATACAGATATTTATTCATTTTAAAAATCGCCTTTAAAGCTTGTCCAGCTAATAACTTGTCATGCTCATAAAACGAACCCCCTGATGTAAATAATACACCCACAAATTTAAAGCTTGTAACAATTTCTAACTCATGATCATTATACATAAAACATAAATTTTGTGGCAATCTACCAGCTTTTCTGAAAACCATAACTTTCGTTTTACTTGGATTAACTCTAAGTTTCCATCTTTTGCAGTAATCTGATAAAATATTTAAAGAATGTTGCAATTCATCTGCACTTTTCGCAAAAATTATAATATCATCTGCATATAATAAAAGACATATCTTTATCATTCCCATAGCAATACATGTACCTTCTATTCCTTTATCAATAAAAGTTTGTTCCAAATCGTTTAAATATATGCTAAAAAGAAAAGGTGAGAGGCTTTCGCCTTGTCGTACTCCTAAATTACAAGAAAATGATTCACTTAAATTATTCTTACTTTTCATTTGTGATTTAACATTAGTATACATAGATTTAATTACGTCTAATGTATTTCCTCTTACTCCGCATTGCAATAATTTAAACCATAAAACATATCTAACCACAAAATCGAAAGCTTTTTGAAAATCAACAAACGCACAATACAGTTTATGATTATTGTTTAAACAATGAGTTATCAGACTATTTAGAACAAAAATGTTATCGGTCGTACCCATGTTTTTCCTAAAACCTGCCTGGGCCTCAATGTAAACGGAGTATTGCTCAGCCCAATTATCGAGTCTGTTGTTTAAAATTCGGGTGAAAGGTTTTCCCAAAGTACTAAGTAGTGTAATGCCACGATAAATATAGCACATCATCATCATGAAACAGAGATGGGGGACATATTGACCGTAGCCAAATGTTACAAAATGACATGATCTGCTCAGGCAGAGAATCGAACCAGGACCTTCAGGTGGTACCCTAGCGTGTACTAACCGCTGAGCTGACTAAAACAGGGTCGTTGTTGATTTTGTAATATAAACTACCAAATTATGATATCATAAACAAATTTGAAATGACTTCATATGAGTGTCATTTCGGTATCAAAACATAAAAATAAAATCCGCCGACATAGTTCATGCTGCTTTAGGCTCAGATGAAAGAACATTTCGTAAGTATATCCACCATGCCACGGCTCACCCGATCAGGGCCGTAGCTGGGCTGTTTTTGATGATACGCACGACTGGGGAGGTACAAGGACGGGGTGTCCCCCTCGTTTGTATAGCGGGGTACCATACCCAATAATATCGCTTATCAGATAAATCCAGTCGATGCAGATCCATAAGTCATCGTAAATTTTCCGATGATCACCGATTGATAACTGGTATAACACATTAACATGTAGCCTCGGGCTTTCTTAGATCTATTTATCCGATAAACGGTTAAAACATAATGTATTATTATCATAAAGAAAAAAACATTTGGAGTTCGATTTTGTGAATTAAGGTTTCATCGTAATCCCAATGGTAAAACAAATAACCTAAAAGTACCTTATTCCACGAATTGGTTTGAAGATTGGTGCAAGAAATGCTTCCCAATCACGCTATTGCCACGCTGGGTATCTGACTGCTACATTTGTGGCAGACAACATTTTGAAGCTGTTCCAATGATCACAATCAGTACGGTGGTAAAGTTTCTTCATTGACGCAAAAAAACTATCTACAGGACACCTTGCATGTACAATAAATATAGTTTTTGCGTTGACATTATCTAATTGTTTTTAAATTATTATATTAATGCTATTTCTAATGTAATACAGTGTAACCTCCCAAAACCGCACCCTCTTAAAACCGGAATACTCCCGAAACCGGAAATATTTTGCGGTCCCGAATTTTTGGTTCTATTTCTATTGTATTAAAACACTCTGAAAAGCGGAACCTCTGAACTCCAGAAACCGGACGAAAATTCAACATAATTTGGTTCCATTTCTATATAAATTCACCTCCGAAAACCGAACGACTTTCAGCTGCGCGTGTCATCATGACAAAACTTGCATTATGTTGACACTTTGAGTATGTTTAACAGTTTGACATTACTACACATGTGTGAATATCACTTATTGATTAATGCCGATGGCAATTACTACTGATTGAACTTTTATTCGTTGATTTCAAACATACGATCTCGTGTGAAAACCTAAACATACAATGCTGTCACAAATGTATTATCGCCATCTTGTCATTACTAAATTGTAAATTGCGATAAACTTGTAAAAGTTTATGCTAATGAATATATGTAAAGTAGTAATTATCATTTTTACGAGTCTTTCTTTTCAAAAAAAAAACACATATTATTTCATGTGCATCACAAAGCAAAATATATGAATTTCTTTAAGCTTGTTTGTACATTTTTAAAATAAAGGCAGTCATGTTTGTTACAACTGTGTACATTTTCTTCGAAAACATATCATGTGGTTATACTATGTAAAATTCAAAGATGTGCAATTATTCAATGAAATAATGACCTGAACCTAGATAAGTGTATGAAATTATATCAAAATGAAAAAACCCTCTACAAACCGTACACTGTACAGATGTTGCAATTGTTTAGACAAATCACCTGTATAACTTATATAAAATAAATTGAAAAGCATTAAAATTGATATTCATTTTATAAGTTTTATATATTTTTTTATAAATCATTCCGTGAATAATGCACAGGCACGTAATACTCAAAGTATACAATTCGCTTCAATATCGTATCTTCAACGACATGCCCGTAGCTTGAGGCAAAACTGATTTAACCGAGGCAATGAATGCGGGGTCTGTGAGTGTCCTCCCCCAGGGGGATGCGTACAGAAGGGTTCATCTGCGTTTTCTGTTTATTTAATGTACCAGTGAAGTGATTTATCAACTGCAATTTTGTTTTATTGTAATTTTTTGAATCGAAAGCAATTGCAATTGTTGATGTCCCGGAGCGTCCCACAGCTGAAAAATGTCCAAGTAGTCGATTGGCATGTTTTTGTGTACAAACCAAACCAAACAAAGTGCCAAACCATTAAGACTATAGTCCTCCACAATTGTTTGGAAAGTTTAACCAACGCAGCTGCCTCGGTGCGCCTCAGCATAGCTACGCCCTGGTATATACAACTTTTCTTCCCCCCTTTACTAAAGAGTTACATAAAAAAAGTACTATATCATTGAACCAGTAATACCAATGCCTTTAAAGACGATGTTTTTTCTTTAATAATTGCTGCAGAAACTCATTTATACACTTGACTTAAACATAAATTAAGAAATAAGTACCCATAATTGCGATTGGTATCTATCCGGGTTATTAAGCACATGCTTATTGCTCAATAAATTTAAACTCATACGTTTATTAAAGTGAATAAAAGGAGCCTCGCATTTCCATATTTAAATTGGTACGAAATTACGCATACCTTATATCTGGTAAAAATGACAACCCCAACAATAAAGATCAATTTAAGGATCTACGACGCAAAGTACGAAACAAACTCCACTCTTCATATCACAACTTCTTGAACAATTTACTAGACCCTGAAACCGATACCACTTCCAAGAAGTTCTGGAGATACATCAAAGCCAGAAAGCAAGATGCCATGAATATAGGGATCATGAAAGCAAATGGGACAATAGCAGAAACACCACAATCTTGAGAAAGCTGCGATGCTGAACGACCAATTCACATCAGTATTTACACAGGAAACCAACGCCACACCTGACAAAGGAAATTCACCGTACCGGGAAATGATTAACATCAATAAAACCAACAAAGGAGTGGAGAACGGTATTAACCGCCTGAACGAAAAGAAAGCAAGTGGCCCTGACAAGATTCCCATCTCCATCCTAAAGAAAGATTCAGTCGTCATAGCTTTGATACTCACTGCCATCTACCAGCAATCTTATGACTCTGGAGACAAACCAACTAACTGGAAGAATGCGAGTGTCGTTCCCATCTACAAGAAGGGTGATCGCACCAAACCAGAAAATTACCGCCCAGTCTCACTGACAGCAGTAATCTCCAAGATGATGGAACACATTGTAGTCTCCCAGGTGATGAACATCTCGATAACCAGAGTATCCTCCATGAGAACCAACATGGGGTTAGAGCCAGAAGATCATGCGAGTCCCAGCTGGTTATGACGACAGACGATGTAATTAGACACCTTGATAATAAACACCAAGTTGACATGACCATCATAGACTTCTCGAAAGCATTCGACAAGGTGTCCCATCCCCGTCTATCAGTACTAAGGCATCCAGGGTAACACTCGAAGGTGGATTGATTCGTTCCTGTCTGACCGACTGCAACAAGTTGTGGTGGACAACGCATCGTCAGACAAGACCCATGTAACATCCGGAGTTCCTCAGGGCTCTGTACTCGGTCCTACATTATTTTTGATATACATTAACGACATTGCCGAAAACCTAACATCTATGAGCAGGACCTTGACCTTATTGTTCAAGACGGTCATGCCCTATTAGCCATACCAGTGATCTATCAACCTACTCCAGCACTGATGAGGGCCACAAGATTTAGTCACACACTGAAGTTCATCCCATTCCAGTGCCGGCTCAATATTTACCAGCATTCCTTCTTCCCGAGAACAGTCGCTCACTGGAACGGTCTACCAGAATCAGTCGTTTCAGCACCTTGCCTAAAGGCATTCAAGTCAGCTCTCCAGCAGGTGACAGCATTCTAGGAAGTGAGGGGAGTGTGTACAGTGTAATATACATGTTGGATTTTAAAATTGAACTCTTTTACGTTTTTTTACCGAACCGGTTCACACTACACGCATGTTACTCCAGTCCCTGAGGACGTCCCGTGTGCAAAAAAGGTCCACGAATAAGTTTTATATCAATGTAAAGCTGAATGTTTGAAGTTTCAAAAAAAAATTGGGTAGACACGTGACATCATGGTACGTTTTTAGAAATCCAAGATGGCCGCCAAGACGGCCGCCAAGATGGCCGCCAAATATTTGAAAAAACACCAATTTTCTGTGTAATGGTTAAAACATAGTAGGTTTATGGGATTCTTTCTTCATTAATGCTGATCGAATATCAAAGGGAGACTAAAAAATCTTAAAATATGCAAATTTATCAAAATACTTCATGTTTTCTGCGTTTTTTCTAAAAATAGCATTAAAAATTCCAGGAAAGTATAGCAAAATTATAGCATATACTTACAATCTTTACCTGTCACCACACGTGTACAGTGAATCAATTGGTATTTTTATAACTTGAGGTGTAAGTGTAATCCATTTCCTAAAAAAATCACGATGTTTACTGGCTTTATTGCGTAAACAATGAATTCACGTATGTTCAAAGTGGGTGGGGTAATTGCACAGAATATCAATGTTTCTATTGAAGGGTGATTTTGTCACATCAAGGAGATATTATTACCCATAGATAGTTATTTCTTTAGATATTTTTAGGATATCAGACTTTGAAGGTATATGTTTGTACACATTTTTTGTATTGTATCATTCTTTCGGTATTGAATTTGTTGCCATGAAAGTTTGACTGTCAAAGTTTTGCCTTGTCCTGAAATTATAGAGACAGGGTATAAACTTACCAATAATGAATCTGATACCTTGGTAAAAGTTGATGAAACTATCACAAGCTTGTTCGAACTAATATATACAAACGAATTAAGTTGGCGATTGTCACGAACACGGTTTGCAACCAGTAACGTTCCCATGAAGGGTGAAAAACTACCCGTTAAAAATGTATTGAAATTAATAATTTCTTATTCTCTAATGACAATTTGTATAGGCCTGTCATGTTTTACTTTCAAAACTTCTACAAATATATGTTTTCTTTTTCAAGCATGCGGTGCGTGAATGTTATGGAAACATCATATTGCGTGTAACAAGCTAAATTATACAGAGAAATGTTACAACTTTATTGTATATAACTATACATCCAATATCGTGTAGGCATAGACTCTATCGCCAGCAATATGTTGACCAATGTTTACATTGTAGATTACAAAAGTAGGCATACAAGGAATGTTTAAACTTGTAAATAATATACATGTAAATGAAATGTGTGAAGGAAAATGTGTGTCCTTGGGTAAATGTAAAAGGATGTTGAACAATCCATGATGTAACATTTCTAACACCACATCATCCTTACATGCACAAAAATATTACGGAACTTGGTGTTATTACAAGTGTATCGTATATTGTAACCCAATTTATTTGCATTTGAACTTATGTTTTAGATTTTAATATTATCTCATCAAAATAATCAATGTCGTTTGTGTCTACAATATTACAGAAAGAAAACTAGTCATGTTGTGTCAGCAACCATTTCATTTGTTTTTCTTCTCTAAAAAGCTATCCACACATGTGTATTGGCATAATACTTCCAACTAACGCATCTATGTAATATTACTTTTAATTAACGATCAAAACTCGAGATACTCAATAAATGTATTCATTTTTTCATTTGGCCGGAAATCTTATCATTTCTAAGAAAACCAGGTTATTAGAATGGTGTGTGTCGTTGGGCGGGCGGGTATCAAACTGTTAATCATATTATAACCAAACTTGGTGTATAGTAAGAACATGTGGAGAGCTCGCTTGGGATTGCTTTTGGGTTCGTTACACCAACGTTCAAGGTTCCCGTTACTGAAAATAGAAATTTGTTTTCTCGCAAATAACTTCAGTTTCGATGATTATATTGACTTCAAACTTGGTGTATAGTAAGAACATGTGGAGAGCTCGATTGGGGATGCTTTTGGACTCGTTCTGTCAAAGGTCAAAGTCACCGTTACTAAAAAAAGCAATTTGGTTTTCGTGCAAATAACTTTTGGCGTCAAACTAACTTAGTGTATAATAAGAACATTTTGAGGGCTCACTTGGGATTGTTTTTAAGTTTGTTCCGCCAAAGGTCAAGATCACCATTATTAAAAATAGAAATTTGGTTTCCGGCAAATAACTTTAGTTTTAGTAATCACATTGACATCAAACTATAATAAGAACATGTGCAGAGCTCGCTTGGGATTGCTTTTGGACTTGTTCCGTCAAAGATCAGGGTCACCGTTACTAAAATTAGCAATTTGGTTTCTTGGGAATAACTTTAGTTTCGCTGATCATATTGACATCAAGCTTTGTGTATAGTAAGAACATGTGGAGAGCTTGCTTGGTATTGCTTTTGGGTTCGTTCCAATTAAGGTCAAGAGCACTTAAAATTTAAAAATCAGTTTCTTCTTACTATCTTCGCTATGCGTGGATGTATTGACATCAACTTGGTGTATAGTTGTTACATATGTATATAATACATCTAAGTGTGAGTGTGTGTATGCATTAAAACATAAAACAGACAAATGGATATTTGTTTCTACATAAAAATTGATTGGAAAGAGAAAGCTTATACATCGAACATGTTTTGACTTCTTAACTAAATATTTCTTACCCTTTGAACAAATGCAGAGCGTGTATGCATTTGACAATGGTGACTTTCTTTAATATTTATCATTAATTAAAGCAATCGATAAAAAATGGGGGGAACAACTAACGGAAGAGTAATTTACATCAGTTATGTAGAATAAGTAAAACAAACTAATAAAACAAACTAACAAAACGAATAAATTGTTATATGAAAGACAAATCAAATTCTTCTTCAAAAGTGTCATTCCTTACTACATGTGCAAAAAGGCTTCTTGCATACATTTTTTACATGGGTACTTATTTCATTCTTTATGTGTAAGTTAAGTATAGAAATGAGTTTGACAATCATCGTTCTGCAACAATGATTAAAGAAAATTATCGTATTTATAGGCATGGGTATTTACTGGTTCAATAATAAAGTACTTTTTATATGTAACTCTTATATAGGTCACGCATGAACTTAATGCGGCGCTCTACATATTTCTTAACCTTTGAACAAATGCAGAACGTATATGCCATTGAAAATGGTGACTTTCTTAAATATTCCGTAGCTATGCTGAAGCACACCGAGGCAGCTGCTTTTGTTAAAATTTCCAAAGCAATCGTGGAGGACGATAGTCTTAATGGCTTGGCACTTTGTTTGGTTTGCACACAAAGACATGCCAATCGACTACTTGGACATTTTTCAGCTGTGTGCCGCTCCGGGACATCACAAATTGCCATTGTTTTCGATTCATACTATAAAAATAAAACAAAATTGCAATTGATAAATCACTTCACTGGTACATTAAATAACCAGAAAACGCAGATGAACCCTTCTGTACGCATCCCCCTGGGGGAGGACAATCTCAGACCCGCCTTCATTGCCTCGGTTTAATTTTGCCTCAAGCTACGGGCCTGTATACATGCATACAATATATGATATAATATACCAACACTAAGTCATGGTTGATTCACGCCTTTTTCTACGCTCTATATATCTACTGTGTTCTGAAATATGAACCTAGCATCCATGAAAACATAATAATAATCATTCATGTAGGACTTTATATACTAGTTGTATTGTTGATTTTTACTACCGTTTACGTCGTTGACTACACTAATGCCTGGTACTGAAATTTTAAGGATTGAATAATATCATTTCAAATACTGAGCAAAGCAATGATATGATAATAAATAACTAGTTATAATTATGAAGAGTCATAAACGATAGGTTTTGCAAAAAAATCGAGCTTCGCCCTTTTACGTTGAAGATACGATATTGAAGCGAATTGTATACTTTCAGTATTACGTGTGCATTATTAACGGCATGATTTCTCTTTTGCAGAAAAAAACAATATAAAACTTATAAAATGAATATCAACTTAATGCTTTTCAATTTATTTCATATAAGTTATTATACAGGTGATTTGTCTAAACAATTGCAACATCTGTACTACATTATAAATAGCATTAATATAATAATTTAAAACAATTAAATAATGTCAACACAAAAAATATATTTATTGTACATGCAAGGTGTCCTGTAGATAGGTTTTTTTGCGTCAATGAAGAAACTTTTCCACCGTACTGATTGTGACTCGTTGGAACAGCTTCCTAATGTTTGAGTAAAATAATTCATAAGAGTATCCTGTCTTCCGATTCAAAATAAAGCAAATATTAAATAGTGTGTATTCGAAATATATTGCCTGAATTTCTTACATTTGAGATACACTTCCATTGAACAACATATGTTTTCGAGAAATATAAAAGATAAAAAATACAAACATTATGGTTCTTATTAACAATGTAATTACACTTAATTCTGATAATTCTGTGTGTTAATAAGTGTTCTCATCACGTTGATATCGTAATTGTAAGAATATCAGTTTCAAAATTAAACAACTGTTAGTACTGTGTCTATAATTATCAGTTGTTTGTCAAATCAACACATATTAATCGATAACGTTATCTCTAAAACGTTATAAAATGAAAATGAAATAGTATAGAGTCAAACGGTTTTCATTTTTAAAGTCTTAATGTATGAGGCAACAGAAATTGTGAAAACCTTAAAAATCAAATTTTTTGTCATTAAGCCCCGTTTTCTGGGAGAACGACCCATATATATTGATCCCAGGTTTCATTTACAAAATCGAAATCAAAATGTTTTTTCTTTATGATATGTATACATAATGTTTGTGTTTGTATATAATAATAAATTAACTGACGTGTGTTGTTAAACTTGGTTTATTATAGAACCAACATATTAACTTATATACACTCTGTACTAGCCAAGGGTTATGTACCTTCACCCGAGTATCAGAGAGACTGCGTTCATACAGTTCCAATAGGCATGGCTACACTACAGTCCTCATGGGCTATCAGCCTATTGGAAATAAATAAACTATCTATCTATAATTAAGAATGAAGAAAAACCCTAATCGTACCCATAATCAAAGTGAAAAGTCTTTAAATGAAGGAAATAATTTTTACGAACTCGTATATAGCAGTCAGTTTCGTTAAAGACCTAAATATCTATTTAAGTCTTTGGTTTCGTGGACGGCGCAGTGGAGTTCATCTACATCTATAGGTTACATCGGCTCAGTCACACTTGACTATTACGCGATGGGTGGTTACTGGTCAGAAAAAAGAGAAATAGTAGTAAGATTGAAAAATAGCTTGACAGATAAAAGGAAGAAAAAGAAAAGACTTTCCCAGCTGCTTTTTCGCCTTTCTCCCCCCAAGCCTCTTCGGTTATGGTAGCCATGGCCGACACAGCCCCGGGGCTCATCAGTGGTTTACTTACAGCTGGGACCCTACACTTAAATAGAGAGTTTGGACAGCCCCCGCTTAAAGGATACTAAGTCGGAGGCCTCTGCGATGGATGCAGGCAGGTTGTTCCATGGTGTTATAGATCTAGGGAAGAAGGAGTTCTTGTAGTAGGCTGTAGATGTAGATATAGGCCTGTACTTCAGAGAGTGTGAAGCTCGAGTATTTGACTTGGTTGGTGTTAAGAACTGGTCTGCTGGTATGTCCACTACGTCGTTGACTATCTTGAAGAACATGGTCAGTTGGGCCTTGGTTCTTCTGGCTTCCAATGTTTCCCAGTCCAATTGGTCGAGCATAGATGTGACGCTGCTGGTGTTGTGGTAGCGGTTGGTGGCGTACCTTGCAGCTCTTCTTTGCACCATTTCTAACTTGTGGGTCTGTGTTTTGTTGTAGGGATTCCATATTGTTGAGCAGTATTCGAGGTGAGGACGTACAAGGGTATTATAGGCATTGCTCTTGACAGATTTATTTGAAATTCGGAGGTTGCGTCTGAGAAAGCCTAAAGTACTGTTTGCCTTTTTGGTGATTTCTTTGGTTCTTGCGTATTTTGTGAGATTTACTATTAAATGTAGCAAAGTTTTTGTAAAAAAATAAAACTACCCTCAACACAAATGTTATTAATGAAGAATTTATAACAAATAATTCTTAGTAAACAAATAATAAACTATAATAATCTCACGGACATATAAACCATGGCGTGATAATCTGAAGGACCAATGTATATAGTAAAATATTCCATGTGTACTTCAGTCACTGATAAAATGCAGCTTGCTATCGTATGGTATTATTCATCCTGCTTTCATACCACGCCAATTTCAGCGTATATGTTGATAGAATAAACCAACTGACTTCTTCTGAGAATAAAAATTAAGTCATCTCCCGTGGATACGTCAACGGAAGACGATACGGGCTTAGTGATTTTATTCGTCGAAGTTTTATAACGACCGACACGTGACATACTGAAAACGAGGCTTGTTTTAGCGTGCAAAATGGAAGAAGAAGGTGTCGATCGATTTGACGACCAGGATCACCCAGACCGATCAGATGATTACGGCGGAGGCTATGGTGATGGTCAAGGATACAATGATTACGATAAACAAAGCAGATTTCAAGGACCGCGAGGCCCTGGTCCGAGGGGATACAATATGCGCGGCCCTCCAAGGTAGATAACTCACGCTTTGCCAAGCTGACTTGTGCCCAAGTTATGGTTTCAACCATTCGTTCAGTTGTTGTGTTGATTAACCCCTTAACATTTTGTACATTTTTCACGCCCTTATTTCTTTGCGAATGCTCTGTCGCTCACCTGTCTTTTAGTCTGCAAAGTGATGTGCATTTTGGAACGACCAGTGTTTTTTTCAATGACCTGCGCATTTAGATTTTTTAAACTTGAATGTTTTATCTTCACCCGAACAATGCTATTTGGTAAGAACACTAAGGCTTTGCGTCAGTGACGTTAAAATATTACAGATAAAGACGAGCTCTGATCATGCGAATATGACAACAGTACCGAGTCGCAGATCTTTAAGAAGCGCGATAGCAATGCAAGTAAACCAAGTCATTTTGGAAGCATGTTAAAAGATAAAACGTCCCTAAGTTCAAACGCCCCCCGGACCAAAACGTCCCCACTTATGTCCAAAACGTCCCCAGTGCTAAACACATTTTGATGAAACGTCCCCACTTTTGACCAAAACGTCCCCACTTTTGACCAAAACGTCCCCACTTTTGAACAAAACGTCCCCACTTTTGAACAAAACGTCCCCATTTATTTCTGAAACACGCTATATTCAAAGTCTTAGTTGTCAGTCTCTTCCTCTGGCCTGGTGAGCCTGTGTTGGTACACTGTAGTTCCACAAACCACATGAATCACATTTAACTCCATGCTGCCTTTCTCGCGCTTTAAGATTACACGTAATACAGTTTTCAGACATTAAAAATTGATGAAAAGATAACTCTAAAATTACTTTAACAATGAAATATCATCAACACAATATACCTTTAACACAGAAATAAACTTTGTTTAACCAAGCACAGTTTAATAAATTGTTCAAAGAACTATAATCGTGGTGTATTTTTCATTGCTTAAGTCATACATGCCATATTTTCAGATGGTCTATAAGTGAGATTTTCCTCAGCAGGGCTGTTTTTAAGTGAGATTTGGGAAAAATAAGTGAGACTGTAAATCGCAATTTTTTGGGGCGCTTAATACACCAACACTTAATAACATTACCCCACCCAACTGTTTTCATGCGTAATTACGGTGTTACTGTGTTGCGTAAATTCCTTCATCAATTAGCATTAAACAGGGTTTCCCTTGAATTTTCTTTTAGGGGCCACAGTGGGCTTCATTTGAGGGTCATTTATACAAGTGACCAGATATGATACTCAAAGGCAAGTCATACTGGTATGCAAATATTGTATACATTATAACATAGATCTACCAAATATTTTGAGAGGAGTGGTTGTTTAATAAAGGTAGAACAATCACATATTTGTTTAGTCTTATATGCATCTATTATAATAAGTATGGTACCCAATAGCAGTTTTCTAACCTTTGATCAAAGCCGATGTGTCGAAACTTCCACTTGCTAGCCTGAAATATCTTCCAAACTAACCCCTTTGATCTGCCCGACGGTTTTGACGGTTTTACGTCACATAGAGTACAGTATTACGTCACAGCTAGCAGTATTGCCTGTCTTACATGTGCCTACGTGACCTTTATCATTTGCCTCAGTTCACCGAGTTTTGAAGTTTTTAATACCAATAAATTAATATTCTATAGTAACAGTTAATGCTTTTATTGTGTGAACATTGCTTTTTTGATTCTTTGATTCATGGGATATACACGTGATGGATATACATGTAGGCTAAATTACGGATCAAAGTAAGAAGTTTTCAGGTTTTTTATTTAGCCAAAAAGTACGTCAAAACGCATAAATTTGTGCGTCAGGGAAAACCCTGCATTAAAACAAGCAGATTAACACCTTCCTGTCAAAAAGATGATTAAAGTTAAATCACCGCTTTAACAAACAATTAACGTACTGCCTGAGGTGATTAAAACACGCAAATCAACAGCTGATCAAAGCCAATCAACAAAGTGTCACCTATAATCGGCATTTTCGGGTAGTATCGAAGAAACATAGCATGTCCGAGATACAAAATTTCGCATGATCAGTGATTTTTTTCTTGGAGGTTCAAATTTACGTGAGGTTTTAATCTAACGGCGTTAGACCGTGAGGAGGCATAAAATACGTGAGGAAAGGTCTCACGGCGTGAGATATGGCATGTATGGCTTAAGTATACAAAATGGACAACAGTTAGTATTTTAATTATCACATTTACGAAAACTGAGTACCTACATTTCTTTTTTTCTTCACACGTCCCCACTTAACAAAACAAAATTCCACAAATTTCAGGAAATTTGAAAAATGTATACATATTAAAATAACAAATGCAAGAGAAATCCCAACTAGTACTAAGAGTCATAGTTCCATTTAGAATGTTGAAACCAAATAATAATCCCTTCCAAGTTAACCTCTGAGGTCTTCCCTTAATAAAATTTATCTTCTGGGTATTATGTAAGTAAAAGTGTGGGCATTTTGACACAGAACTGTATTACTCTTTATACAAAATGGGACGTTTTGGTCAAATTCGGGGACGTTTGAACTAAAGTGGGGGCGTTTTGGACAATAGTGGGGACTTTTCGTCGATTTGAAGTTTGGACTGGGGACGTTATTCGTCAGCAGATGTTTAAACTTGGGGACGTTATGAGCGTAAACCGTAATTTTCAGCCTAAGGTGGAATTCACGCGAGTTTCAGAATGAATTGTTTGTATATTTAATTCTCACTTTTGGTGTAGGCCAAGTTTTTGTCTCTTGTGGGGTCCTTGTTTAAGTACAATTGTATTTATTTTCAGACCTTATGGAAGAGGCCCTCCTCCAAGATTCCGAGGACCTCCAGGTATGCGAGGCCCACCTCCGGGAATGCGCGGACCTATGCGAGGTCCTGGTCCAAGAGGACCACCACCACCACATTTTGGGGGTAGACCACCATTTGACCCTAATTATGGACCTCAAGGCCCACATGGACCACCTATGGGGCCACCGATGGGACCTCCCCCTCCAGGCATGGGTCCACCACTTCCAGGTATGGGGCCACCTGGCATGGGACCTCCTGGAATGGTACTTTTTTACACATTTTTATGTACTCGTCTTCAATTATAAAATGATAAAAATTTGGAAATAATATGTTGGTTATCATTTTAGAGTAAGATAGATTTATTTGGTCTGTTGTATTCACACACTTCAAGTACTTGTGATCATTAAATTCATGACTAATGATAGATAATTTTGTAAACAAATAAAAAAAACTAAAATTCAGGGATGCGACCGGATGGTAAATTCTATTTATGCTGCCCTGACTAATGCTTTGATCAAATGTTTCTAGTAATGTGTGTAATATATTTACAGAGACCCCAAGGTCCTGGTCCAGCCATGCCTCCATCAGTCCCACCTCCTAACTTCAGTGTACCACCACCAGGATTTATGCCGCCTATTGGAGGACCACCTCAGAACCAGGCAGATCCAGGTCTGCAAGAACTCTGGGTTGAAACAAAAACAGCTGAGGGAAAGGTAATGTTGAAACGTTTGGTTCAGTTCTTATTTAACAAATCAACAATTGTCAGTCTTAACAAGATTTTGGAAACTTTTGTATCTATTATGTCAAGTACACATGGTTATTCACGATTTCAGTCATAAATTTCTCTGATAGTGTTTATATTGCCTTTTTACCTCCCATTTCAGGTATATTTTTATAATGCTAAAACAAGAGAATCAGCCTGGACAAAACCTGATAATGTTAAAATTATTACCCAGTCAGAGGTAGAACAAATGGCAGCACAAAGTCAGACAACTGCATCTACGGCAACTGGTCCTACAACGGCAGCTCAAGCTGCACAAGCTCAAGGTATTGTGTTCATGAATTAACTTGCATACTGTACAGTTCAGATATATTTCGGCTAAATGTACTTTTTACTCTGAAATGATTGTTTTAGCTTATTTTGATCGTATTATTGCTTAGAAAAGTAAAACACTGACTTTAATATAAAGTATACTGTAGTGGGTGCTGTAGCCCTATATTAAATATATAAATGTTTTGTGTGGTATCACCTTCCTAGGTGGAATGATTGCAGTCTGTAGATAACCTCTTTTTTGGGGAATGTCAACGATAGAAGTGGCTTGTTTTGTACGATACTACCCTCTTAACACCGTCGGGCTATCATGGGGGCATATGTGTTAAAAATTGTTTATTTTACACTCATGCAGTCAATGATAATATGAGTTGGTAATGAGTCAAATGTATATTAGATGTTACATCTCATGTGCTTGATTTTTAACATTCTAATTACAGCTCAGGCCAGCACTCAACCAGACATTCAACAGCCACCCATGGGTGGTATGCCACAGCAGGGAGGTCCAGGTCAGCCACCATTTATGCAACAAAACAATTTTCCAGGTATGCCTGGTGGTTTTTCACCCAATATGGTTCCACCTGGCATGGCAGGCTTCCCGGGACCAATGCCTGGAGGTCAAGGTCAACAACCTGTATCACAGCAGATGCCAGTTCAAAGTGGACCTGATAATTCGGTTGTTGCTCATAAACTGCCATCTAGTCAGGTAAGTCGATATGTTCCATGTCTTGGGATGTGGTTTAATAAATAACGTGTTTTGTTTTCTTAGAATTGCATCTTGTACACTTAATTTATGTCCACTGAATATAGTGTTACTTTAATGAAGAATATTTTGTTATTTTAAAAAATAGTACACTTTCTACTCTTATGTAAAGTAATCAACTACATAAGGCAGATTGCTGTGAATGAATATCCAAAAATGATAAATTCAAGAGGCTGATTGTACCTAGAAAATATTCACGGTTTATGCGCCTATTAGTTGACTAGATTATATGCATATCTAACAAAATATGTATTGCAGTTGCCTCCGAAGCCTGCTGACGTAGCTGAATGGACAGAACATAAGAATATAGATGGTCGATCATATTATTACAATTCCAAGAACATGGAATCAACCTGGGACAAACCTCAGGAACTTGTTGATTGGGAAGCTAAGATTGCAGCACTACAGACACCAGCAGTACCTGAACCGGAACCTACTAAAGTAAATGGTCAAGTTGCCATGGAAACTGGAGGGGATGAACACTCGAGCTCGGGTAGTGAAGATGAAGAAGAGAAACAGGTATTATGAATAATATTATCTAGTGTTGGAGTCGTCAAGAGTAACATGGAGGTTCTTGAGTATATTTTTTGCTCACAGAAGGTCCTGAGGAGCAGCATTAGTGCAATGGTCTTCAGCACTGTGTTTGTGGATTTCAAAATGTAATTGTTTCGTTGTAATATCTGCATAAATTTGAGGCTTTATTTTTAATTTTTGTAACATAGAACATTTACCTCCTGTGTTGAGGTTTCATTACACATTGTTGTCTTTTCCATTGATCAAACTTGTATAATGCTTTATATAGGAGGAAGAGGAAAAAGATGAGAAAACGGAACAAGAGAAACAAGCAGAGAAATCACGTCCTGTATCTAGTACCCCAGTGTCAGGTACACCATGGTGTGTAGTATGGACTGGTGACGGTAGAGTGTTCTTCTATAATCCTAGCACTAGAACATCACTGTGGGAAAGACCGGAAGATTTGATTGGTCGAGCTGATGTTGAGAAACTCACTGTAGGTCCGCCTGGAGAAAAATGTGAGTGCATTCGTAAATTACGTTGCTTGCATGTTGCCAATGTTTAACATGTCCTACTTAGCATTTTGTGGTTTATTTCAGTAACCGTGCTGTGTTATTAAATGCACAAAGCTGTTAAAAGGACTAAGTTAGGCAGTTAATATGAGAATCCAAGTTCATTTCATGTCATAGCATATTGTCTAATATAAATTACATCAACAATGTACTTAAATGCTAGACGTTTAGTATCTATTTCTTTAGAGTGTCTCTTAACCTAAATATTTCCTAGTTAGTCCATCATTTATCCTTAATTGTTTGTGATCCAGTTATGAATGTAATATGATGTTACTTTATCTACAGCTGCTACTACTCCTGCTTCTACTAAGGAAGAGGACAATGATGAACCAGCTGCGAAAAAGAAGAAGTGAGTAATATAGAATTGTTTTTTGTGATACAAAAGATCTGTACTACTTAATTATTTGCTAACATCCAAATTATATCATACACTGTTCTCTAGCAAATAAGTCTGTTGCTGTGTATGTAAAGGGAATTGATTTTTTTATTAATTTAGATTAGCTAGGATTTACCATAATGAAAAGTCTTGTCTTCAACCATCAAATTTTATCTATTTTTTTGCGATGGATCATCTGTACTGGCTGTTGCCAAAATGCTTAGTATGTCTTGTTTGTTTTATCAGACCAAATGAAGAAAAGGTAGAAGAAGAAAAGAAGCCTATTGATAATAGTAAAGAGGCAGCAATAGAAGCAGAAGTTCAAGCAGCCAGACAAAGGGCTGTTGTTCCATTAGAAATACGTATGAAACAGTTCCGGGATATGCTTGCGGAGAAAGACGTAAGATTCATTTGATATTTGGTCATGCCTTATTGCTTCCTACCTCAACATGTTACTGTTTATTTGGAAACGATGTGATGGATGTCAATTATTTACCACAGTAAATGTTTCATAAATAAAGAACTTTTTTAAGATGACCTTTCCCGAAATAAAGCTAAAACTGATTACAACTGCTGCATTTTGTTGATGTTTTTATTTTAGTATCAGCTATAGGTTGTGTTATTACATTGCAGGTGTCAGCATTTTCCACCTGGGAAAAGGAATTACACAAGATAGTGTTTGATCCACGTTACCTACTTTTGACATCCAAGGAGCGCAAACAGGTAAATACAATTTTATAAAATTTCATCCGATATGTTGGATTTTCTGTTTGAGTTGTATATCAATCTGTGAGGTGTTGGCTATGCCAAACATGGGTTGGCAACATGTTTGTAACCTGTCTGGTTAAATTCATTAGGTCTGATGTAAAATGTGGAATTTTACCATCTTCTATTTCTTACGAAAATTGGAAAGTAATTTGTTAGTTTGAAGTAGATGAGCTGTTTTGGCCTTTTAATTTTAATCATCAGTAAATGTTTCAGTACATGTATAGAACTGAAACATTGTTGACAGAAAATTTCTGGTCATTTTCTCTGGTAATCTATGAATATTTGCTAGACAGTTCAAGCACTTTATGTATTTTTGGATTTCCCCGTTAGGAACATTGTCATGTCAGCCTTTCTGCAAATTGCATTGCAAATTAGAAGCTGGTTTTGTGTTGTTATTTATTGCTGATTAATGTTTTCATAACTGGGTGTAATTCTAGGTGTTTGAGCAGTATGTGAAGGAGAGAGCAGAAGAGGAACGAAGAGAGAAACATCGCAGACTGAGGGAGAAAAAGGATTCATTCAGACAACTCCTGGAAGAAGCCAAGCTTCATGGAAAGTAAGTGGCTTTGCAATGTATAACATTTAGCTATAGCCTAGGTTATGTTGGTATGTAGTACAGGGAAAGGAATGTTTCATTCTTTTGTGAGCCGTGGTTAGTGCGCTGGACTTGTAACCCGGCGATCCGGGTTCGATTCTCGGTCGCGGCAGGTCATACCCTTCCATGAAAATTTGACAAAAATGTCGATTTTCTTCCACATGTGGAGGAGTTGCCGGCTCCTTGTGGAAGAGTAAGTTAGTACTGGTAAGAATTCAGTCCAGGAAAAACTGGTTAGGTGAACCGGCGGCCGTATATAACTGAAATATCTTTGAGAAACGGCGTTAAACCCGATGAAACAAACAAACAAACCTCATTCTTTTGTTAGTTTAATGGCAAACGAGTTCTCTCGTTTGCTTCAGGGATCATTTGTTTTATAGCCTATGCTTAGCATTGACCTTTACTGACGCAGAGAGCTATCTCAAATATTTTTCGTATTTGTATTGAATACTTGAGACTTCATTCTGGTTTGAAGATGGACTCGCTGAAAACCAGTTTGAATTTCGAAGTCTGATGAAGTGACTATTCTCCCTCATTTACAGAAATAATGTTTATTATCATAAGTTGGCTGGGTTGGAAATGGCGGATTTTAAAAAAGAGCTTGCCAGACCTGGTCCTGAATAGTAGCCAGTTGAAATACCAAGGTGTTGGTCTTTTATCTTATTTGACAGATTGTCTCAAATTTGATTGTGTTTACTAAATCTAACTTTTTTATCTGATTTATTGAAGGTCATCGTTCAGTGATTTTGCCAGCAAGTACGGAAAGGAGGAACGTTTCAAAGCCATCGAAAAAATGAGAGAACGGGAAGGAATTTTCAGTGACTTCGTTTCTGACTTGCGTCGTAAGGAAAAAGAGGAAAAGTCTTACCAGAAAGAGAAGGTATGTATTGGACTGATGGCTGCAGGTTCGTTTCTTTTAACAAATCGTGACACTATATGCTGATGTGTTGAGTGATTTATTATATATCCATCGTTTGTCTATGTATAAATTGCAAAGACAGAATAGTATTTTGGACTACATTGTTTTGTATTAGATAATCCATGCAGACCCTGGCATTTAAAAATTTCTAACACAGATTTTGAAACTCCTCACGTCAGAATAAATTGTGTTTGTATTCTTTTGGTTTTGCTGGAAATGAAATCATGTTAAACTGTTTATTTTACCCATGCCGTTTATTTCAGGAGAAGCGTGTTCTATAATTTTATGATAATTATCACCTTTGTTACTGTGACCTGTTTTTCTGTAAATAATTCAGTACATATGCCTGAATGTTGTTCTGACGCAGTCTATTCCTTGTAACTGTTATACGTACTTGACAAAGGAAAGTTTAAATAAAAGAAATATTGTTTATGCACGTTATTTCTTGTATTATTTGTTACATTTCATACATCGTTTATCTGCTATTGTTGAATCTAATTTGAATCATATCTAATGTTTATATAAACATTGTTTACTTTTGTTTAAAACATTCATGATGATATATATGACCGCTTATATTGCATTGAAATACCATTTAATGAAATACTATTTCAGCATCTAAATGATAACATAACCTTTCAGGGATCATATTTATTCATACTTAGTACATGGCTCTTGAAATCTACAGCTGCACATTTGGAAAATGTTATTGTATATGATACGAATTGTCAAATGTTTGTGTGTTGATGAGTGGGTAAAAGAATGAAGTTGATTTAGGCAAACTGGTTGTGACCATTGCCATGTCATGATTGTCTGTCCATCTGTCTGTCTGATTCCCTGGGTCAGAATGATAAACCGATAATATGATCACTCTGTATCTAATTTCAATAGCCATGTTGTTCGTAAAGAAACAATACTGACTTCAAAAGCCTATTAATGAAAATGTATATAATTGTGACCTATTGAAATGATTATTTATGGAAACTGCTAAATATGTTCTTTGACTGATCAAATTATTTCCTATAATTTGTGTTATGCTTTATAATTTCTTTTTTAAAAGTAATAAATATTAATTTTGAACATTACATGTGATGTATGTATTGCTAGATCTATTAATTTGATTATTTAAAGTTACAATACTAAGTTCATCTTTAATATTGCACAGACTATTTCATTTATATATATTTAATCGTATTAATACAGATAGATGTTCTATTTTCATGTTTTCTTTTATAAAATGTAAGCAGCAAGTACATCCAGTGACATTTACATTTGTAATAGATTCAATATTTTCATCTATTTTATTTTCTGTGCCCTGTTTTAACCACACTGCTTTATCACTTTTGAAAAGATGAACACGTCCAGGTCACTATAGCAACCGAGGTTGATACACAGTCCATCCATCAGTCTAATGACTGGGATTATACCAGCTCTCAGTAAAAAGCGTTCTTGAGCAGAGGCGAATTCTCCCTGGTTAGTTAATCACCGGTACAGAATTTAAGTTTGAACATTTTGAACTATTATATACATTTTTCCTGTTAAAGAATGGTTTGTGATCTAGGTATAGTTGATATTGACATACTTAAATCTTTGTAATTAAATGGCCTGCATTGTTGGAATTGAAACTTGCATTGTGTTGCATGGGCAGTTATTATTAATATTTGGTAAAGCCTTTGTTTCTATGGAGATTATCAATAATTTGAACTGTCTGCTAAAATTCTCATTCTCTGTTTGTTAGTGCTAATCACCTTAATTCTTACACATGTAAACAAATGGTATTACGCTTTTATGAGTATCTGCTCTATGGTATGTTTGATTTGGCAATAACTTCTTTCCAATGTATTAACAATTGGAGTTTCATTGGTGTTCACATATCGAGGGTTCAGTGCAAGACTATACTAACTCCTATATAAATACATAGGAGTTAGTATAGTCTTGCGCTGAACCCTCGATATGGTCTTCTGTTGTGGGACAGTGATACATAGCGGGGGAATCATGTGGGTTTTGTTACATCTGTCTGATTATGAATAAGTCTGTATTCTATATGGGTAAGTAGTGGCAAGTTTCAATACAACTATGTAGCTTTTTGGTGTTTGTATATTGAGTGAGAGCCAATTTTCTGATGCCACACTTCAGATACAAAGCAGATTTAAACTGTCATAAATTGCCATAGCTTTCTGTTAATATCAGAATTTTGCTGTGTGTTATATGTAAATGCATATATATATGTTGGTATGTTGACGTGTATGTACATGATGAACTTATTAATGAAATTCACTTCAAATTATCTATAACTGGACATGATGATCGTGGATCTTCTGGGGCATTTTAATGGTTGTCATCAAAAGGGTTGGCTCCAACAATTCTATTCTTAAAATTCATATTTGGGAATTTCATGTACATACATGTTGTATTTTGTTCAAAACCCATGATCCCATGATTGCAATGTTTAATGTTGATATTGTATTAAAATCAACATATGCTTCATGTCTCTAGAAATGTTGAATATGCCTATTTCTTCTAATAATGATAATTATATGTTTCTTGATATTTTGTTATCACTCGAAAAAATGAAGTAAAAGCTGCATGCTTATTAAGGATTGGCCTTAAAAATTGAATTTAGTTCGATGTTTGAAGTATATTTTGAAACCAATGATTGCAACTTCACTTTGAAAGTTTATCAACATCGTGAACCAAAATAATGAATAATTGAATTTTTTTATGGATTTCATTTTTCGCAAATTGTTTTTATATTCCTTTATGTGACTTCAAACACTCATGGTTTTGTCTGTTATCTGCTTAATTATACATGTATTGATTACTTTCAACATCAATAGCTTGTTAATGTCATACAGAAACCGTCATAAAAGCTTCACGTTCATTCTTCTGGAATCCATTGTATACATTCTTTACTTTGTATGCTGCAATATATTAATTGTGATATACACATATAAATGTACTCACAATTTTGGGTCAGTTTTTAAACTTACATTGTGAAGCTGTTATGTTTTTAATTGATATAAAATCATTGTTCAAGTCTATGAAGGTTCTCTTGTGGGCAGTGATACAATGAACTTTTTGGTGTTAAATGTATTTTGCTTACAAATAATGAATCATTTTTGAGAGACAGAAAATGATTTTAAGTACAATTTTGACATGTTTAGCATTCTTAAAATTCCTGCAATGTATGTATTTCATTATATTTCAGACTTATTTAATGCATCTCAGCTTCTAGACTAAAATTCTGGGCTAAATATTACATGTCGATTTGGCAGAAGAATCAGTTTTGATTCAACTATGTCATAGGCTACTGTCACCTCGATCTATGAAACTTATAAAATAAGACAAATCATTAGTATTTGGTTGAAATAACATAGTTATGTAAAAATTCTTCTATAACACATCACAGGTTTGGCAGCTGTATCATAATCTAGTTCTTCATTTTCAGGATATTTTAACATACTACACATAGTTCTCTTTCAGGGCTACACATCTGTGATGTGATTTATCTAGAAGCTGATTGCAGTAGTCAAGAGTTTGCCGAATCTCTTAAACGTCCAACATTTCTTTGAAAAAATATATATGGTCTTGTAAAATTTTGGAAATTATGCAACACACTATGAAACGATTGTTAAGGTCCTTGACAACTCATTGCTTTTGGCAAACTCTGGCGTAATGGTTGTGTACATAATTGTCTATCTTGTGTCCACATAATTATTGTGCTTGTGTCGAGATTAGAGATGTGTATAATATTGTACACAACCATAGATTGTAAACTATTATTCTGTTGATGTTCATGTTCATTTAAGATTATATAAGAGAATATTGCATAAGTTGCCTTTGTTTCCTATGTGTTTAATGAGACTTGATCTATGTTATGTGAATTGTCTGTGAGCAGAGCTTGAATTTTTAATAAAGTTCTATGTAATAAGTGATTCCATCTTGAAAACATGCATGCTTGAATTGTGCAAAATAGTTTAATATTTTTTAAATGCTACCGGAACGTTAACATTGCCAATATGAAAGTGCTTGTCTTTATTAATTCATTTGAAATTCTTGTCACCCAAGCATTACATAGCTTATCTCCCATTTACAGTTGAAGGCAGACTTTATCTCTTTGCTGAAGGACACATCAGATATTGATCGACATTCTCGCTGGAGTGACATCAAACGTAAGATTGATTCAGATCCGAAGTATAAAGCCGTTGATAGCAGTTCTAGACGAGAGGACTGGTTCAAAGACTTTGTGAAAAATCTGGATGAGGTATGTATAGCTATATGTCTATTCTTATTTATCAATAAATAGAGCGATTGTTGTCTAAAAATATTTTTATAAAGAAGTGATCTACTTCAATTAAAATAGATCAAATACATCATACATTTTTGAGGTGCTTTAGCGTTTTATAGCTATCATCGTCAACCGGATGGTCTACTCGAAAGTATTGCCACATTCATCGACAAAAGAAAATAGTACATGTAAACTCCTTCGATTTTATTATAGATTTGATGAGTATAATGACCGATTTGTCGGGGATATATCAATTGTGGAATTGAGGCAGTCTTGATAACAACTTCTTTCTGGATTATTTGTCTTTTTTGGCGAATGAGATTACCCGAATAGTCACATATTGATTTCTTATATGATAATATGGAAAACATGCAGTCTTGCCTTGGACTCACCTACCAGGACCTTCAGTCCTTTGATAGTCATATTTGCATATCAGAAGCATAAAGCTCTTACAGACAGGACCAAGAAGGCTTAGTAGAGGGTATTAGTATAATGGAATGCTTATAACGGTACAAATGGGAAACCTATTCACAAATAAGATGTTTAATCTTAACTTTGATGGACATCGTTTTCTAAATTAAATATATTAGGGATGTACATGCAGGATAATAATAGACCATATGCTGCAAGGCTTTGAGTTCGCATTTTAATATGTATTGATTTTTACTTATAAAACTATTTGTTTCTTTGTAGCCTGACCATTCTGACGATGAGGATCGCAAAACTCGTGAGAAACAGGAGCGTGTAGCTGCAAGTATTAGAAATCGTGAAGAGGAAGTACAGCGTACTTTATCTACCTCCCTGAGGGAGAGGGAGAAGGAAAGAGAACAACACAAGAAAGATGAAGCCATACAACTCTTCAACGCTTTACTTGTCGACTTGGTAAATTCATGTTTCAAATAAGTTTTTACTGCTTGTTATTTCAATGATGGCTGACTGCTGGAAACATTATATGAGCGCCGCTGTACGATTTCCAACCTCTTCCTTAAGTGACGTCATTTCCAGAAAACGTCACATGTGACGTCACCATGTTCTGACAGAAAGCAATATTTGCCTCATATGGCAATATGAAATCGAAGTGACCGTATGGAGTAAATATTGTTTTCTGCTTGCAAATTACATCACATGTTGCGTTTTTTGAAGTCACACAGCAGTGCTCATATATATTTTCTTAATGAGGCAGATTTCAGGAAATATTTATATATGTCATTTATAATGTGCTCAGATTTACTGAACTATGTAATATGGCTGATGAGCTCAAATTGACTACATTATCTAATATTGTTAATGAAGATTTACAGAATTATGTAAAATTGTTAATGAAGTCGGCTTAACAGATTTATGTACAATTGTTAATGAGCTCAGCTTTACAGAATTATGTTAAATAATTCAAGTGCTCGGATTTACATAATTATGTTAATTTGTTAGTGTGCTCATTTTATATTTGTAAATGGGGCCCAGGCATTGCATGCTCCACTGGATCAGTATGTTTTTTCTATGCATTTTCTTATTGATAATAACTCCCGAATTTAAGGTACGTAATTCTGAAGCAACTTGGAGGGATACAAGGAAACAGCTGCGTAAGGACCATAGATGGGACCTGGCTAATTTGTTGGAAAGGGAGGAAAAGGAGACTTTGTTTGAGGAACATATCAACGCTCTGTCTAAGAAGAGCAGAGAAATGTTCCACAAGTTACTAGATGAGACCACTGAGGTATGCTACCGATTTGTGCAAGTTAATGAACAATTCTGTAACAGTCCCTGGATTCCTACTGGTCCAAAAATTACCTCCTTCACTGTTTCTAGTAAATTTCTTGATAATTATTGTCAGGCTGGATAAATTCGATTATGTATGAAGAGATAAGACTCTGCTTGTAAATACTGGTTCTGCCCTTTATAATGCCAATTGTCATTATTTTTCATCAGTCAGTAATGTGTTTGCAGTTCAACAAATCATGTACAGTTTTAGTTAGGTCAAGGCAAATATTTATGTATGTTTTGATGAGATGTGATTTAATTACTGGCTTGCAGATTTAAGCCAGATTACTTCTTGTCTTTTTCTTGTTTTTGTGGTTCATTTATAATACATATTAAAGTAGCTCCATTTATAATGTACAGATATCCTTGTCATCATCCTGGAAGGAGATTAAGAAGCTTATAAAGGAGGATCCAAGATATTCCAAGTTCTCATCTAGCGACAGAGTAAGTAGTTTGAATAATGTTATTTATGAATTATTATGTTATATGCTGAAATATCTCACATTGAAATGTGTTTGAAGTATTATTTTTATATACATCAACTATAAAACTAAGTTAGATCGCTGCACATTTATTACTCTTCAGCAACCAACTATAAATGAAAACATTGTCTCTAATTTTGTGGGGTTTGCACAGAGGCCTTAAAAACCTTATATTTGATGGCTGCTTTGAAAACTTGTTGAAAATGCCTAAAACCCTTAAATAATATTGAAAACAGCTTGATTATTGTGCTTTGTGAGATAGTAAATGACGCTGAAGTGTGATAGAAATAATATTTAATTTTATCCACAATGAATGGTGGTAAAATTGTAATTGGTGAAATGATCCAAATAATGTGCAGAAGTAAACATTGTGTTTCAGAAACGTGAAAAGGAGTTTGATGATTATCTAAGAGAGAAGTATGTGCAAGCCAAGGCTGAATTTCGAGAGTTACTGAAGGAAACCAAACTAATAACATACAATTCTAGAGCCAAGCTACAAGAATCCGACAGTCACATGAATGACATCATCAAGATACTAGAGGTAGGTTGTCCTGTTATTTTGTTTCATTAATGGAGTTTATTCCAGCTTATTTAACATCGGCCCTTAGGGCTGATATTGGGCCCCATTCCCCAAAGAAAAAATAATATTTTTTCCTGTATTTAAGAAAATCCACCTTTATGAAATTATTTAAAACTTTAGCCTTATAAATACCCAAATTGCGTGATTCATGATGCAAATTCCCCCTATCAAAAGGACCAACCATACTTCCCTAAAAACTGAATGAATGTCTGAACCTTGGTAATGATTGTGATAAAATATTTTTAAAAATGAATCGCTCTAGAATCAGCTTCGTGGTACTGGTATTGTATAAGGGGTCATTGTATTGACCTCTGTCATATTAAAACTCAAAACCCTCTGTATTGTAATAACAAATTGATATATGTAAATGTATATATATGTGGTGAAAAACATTATTATTGTATCACAGAATGACAAGAGGTATCTAACACTGGAACCAGTCGCTGATGAGAGACGTAAGATCCTGACGTCGTATATTGATGACCTTGACAAGAAAGGAGTACCCCCTCCACCCACAGCATCTGAACCATCGAGGAGAAATGTCAAATGAGACGTTGTGGTTAACAAGTTGATACACACGTTCTCATCAGACGAGAAGATAATACTGATGTTTTATTGCTTTTTGTACCCTGTGACAGAGACAGATGGTATTGCATGGATTATATGTTTGTGTTAGTACAATGAGAAATCCTAACATAGATTTTGTTAGGTCAACAATCATGTGTTCATTACGACATTCAATCTTTTGTTAGATCACCTGAGCACAAAGTGCTCATGGTGAGCCAGTAGGATCGTTGGCTCTCTGTATTTGTGCATCCTCCGTAAACATGTTCTTATACAACATCTCATCGTAAACTGCCAAATGGATGTTGTACAGACTTCACAGGAATGATCCTTTGGTTGGACCTGTTTCATAGTTGGATACATTGTTCTGGACTACTGTATAAGTAGAACACAGGAGCTAAATATAGATTTAAAAGTGTAAACTAAATGGTCTAGAGGGCTGGGCCTTGGTCCCTATATTTATAAAGTGGAAATTAGAAACGACATTTCCTGAAATGTCTTGTGGATTTTGACTGAAACTAGACCAATATATTGGTGCGTATTCAGGTGAGCGAAATTAGGCCCTTTTGTTTTATTTTATATCTTGTGTAAATAATCCCACAGATCCCTACAGATCTTGGAGCTTCTTTGATTGTTGTAAACATCATGTTGTTATAATGTATATTTTACTCTTGGCGTTGCTCTTGCTGCGGAATTATTTAATGAAAGCATGGTTTTAGTCTACAAAAATAATCATCCAATCACTATTGTCCTCATCCTTAAATGTGCATTGACGATTTATGTCTTTAAATGTTGTTTCATTTGTCCTGGATTAAAAAATGTTTCCATCAATATTATACATGATGTACGTTATTTTGTCTACAAATAAATGTCCGGATGTTATATTTTGTTTTTCTTTGTTTATTTATTTAAATTGTACCATATTTGGTGCGGGAGCCTTGTAGTAATCACCATTTCTGTCTGTCAGTTAGTTCTACAAATTCGACTCATTATCTCTACAATGCATATGGTCCTCAAACTTAACAGGCCTCCTGGTTATGACAATTAGATGACACCCATTGATTCAAAGGTCAATGTGACCTTCAACCCCAAAAAAAAGTTTTCCACTGTAGAATGTTTGGGCCTATGGTCCTTAAACTTGATATTCCTCCTGGTCATGTGACAGGTAGATGACCCCTGTTGATTTGAGGTCAAAGTGAAAAACTGTTCCCACTTGTTATCTCTATTAAACCACATGATGATATCTTGTTTCTTAAGAAGATTCATTTAAATTGCATTTTAATATTATAAATGGCTCTAGTAGACTATTGTACTATATATGGAAGAACTGGTATTGATGGGGAATAAATTTACTGGTTACATACAGAACACAATTCCTGGGACAGCGATGTTGCTGTCGAATGAAATCTCTGGTAAATTTGGCGCAACATTGTGCTGCTCACAAGTGTGTATATTCTTCCTGCACAGTGATTTGTCTAAAATAAACCAACAGAGGACCACACCTGAATGTACCCAGACAGGTTTTACATAAATGGCAATAGTGTGGTGTGTATATTCTGGGTAGAAACCTAGGTTTATTGAAATTGTTCATTATAACAAACTTAGTTCAAACATGGGCCAAGGGAAGGAACTCGAAAGATAGTGTATTTTATTTATTTTAATATGTAATGCATAAACAAAGGTACAGGTTTTAAATGAGTGTAACATCTTAAAACAATGTGATAAAATAAACATGAGTAATATTTGATACAAATCTTGCAGTACAGTAAAACCTCATTTTATGACCACTTCAATAATAAGACCACCTCAAAATTAAGTCCATTTCCGGAGTTTTGCTCTGTTCAACCTCATTATGAAGACCACCTCGATAAGATCAGTTTTCAAGGGTGGTCTTATTACTGAGGTTTCACTTTACATCTTTTTTCACGGATGAAAAATGAGTAATTCGAAGAAATTGAAATCAAGCTAGTAAAATCCAACTAAAGCCAATATAGAATATGATATGATGAATGTACTTGGTAATAATAATGTCATCTAAATAACCAATTCACTTGAAAGACACAGATGATGTTCAAGTATCGGAGAACAAAACAACGGGCACATATGGCTCTGGGACATGTTTTTTAAATGCTATTGTAAGATTCTAGTTTCCATGTTTTAACTATTTGTCGCCACAGCAACAAAATATTACATGTTTGCAAAAGAGCACGCGCATAATCCATTCGTTGTCCCTTATATGTGCATCAAGTTTCATGGAAATTGGTCTAGTAATATTATCGCAGGATCTAGATTCTGCAGACAGGCATATTTCAGTTTCTGCTGCATGTGCTTTAATGTTGTCATTCATTTATTTGACCCCGTTGTTACCTATGTTAACAAAGCTATATATTACCCATGTATCATGGGAATAATTTCTAATACAGTAACGACATGCTTCTCTACATAAGGAACTTGCAATATGAGTGGAATTAAAAAATAAAGAATCGACATAGTACAGATCATATCATATTGCACAAACTCCCTAAAATCTTATATAAAACAGACAGAAATATTGTCTTTAAAATAATTACATGTACAGCCCCTTCACAGTCATTACTTCATCGGCTGAAAAACAGTAAAATATTGCAGACTCAAATGCCTAGCTGTAAACTAGGACACTTAATCATTTTGCAGAAATACGAGCAAGGCTGAACTGATAGAAATTGTACAAATGTTAACAAAATTTGTGATATACTGCCGTTGGAAATTGATACAAGACTGACAATCAGGTACTACTAAGTACAATAATCTTCAAACATTAAAGTCAGAATTGTTGCATGCATGTTGCTCTCCTCTAGGATATATTAATATATGTAATTGAGTATCCTATTCATCAAAAATTCATCATTCACTGAAAATGGATCAAATTCATATATAGCCACAAAATATGAAGTAAACTGACACAGCATAAATAAATAAGCATCATTTCAAAAATACGTTGTACACCAACAAGTTCCTATACAGTGCTAGAATTCATACATTTGTTGCCAGTTTGAACCTATGGTTTGGCGAACAAATGGCACCATTCGATTACTCAAAGTAGCAACATGTCAGAACATTATGCCATGACAATTAAGTTATGGAGAACAGATCGACTTGTATGTCCGCTTCATGATACTAAACACATAATCATAGTAATGAAAAATAACATTTAGATTCATTTCCAACATTCGGACATTTCCTAAAACTAAAGACAAGCTAAGAGATTGACACAAGAAACTTCGAGTCGGATGTACAGGAATCTACCAGGTGCGGTCACAGATAAGGTACCACAACTAGACTTCATGTACCTGAATTTGTAAGAACCATTCAAAAATAATTTACAATGTGGCATAGATGAACCGTATAAAGCTCAATAAGTAGAAAATATAATGTCTGTATCATTTGCAACTTCCTCGCATAATAGTAATGATATATTTGCCAAAATACATGTTGAATGAATAAGGCAATATATGGAACAGAACATGGTCAATACATGTACTTCAGAAACTGCTAAAAAAAACCAGACAATAAATAAGTATCCATGATTTTTCTAACTTAAGTTCACTACAGAGATTCTAGCAAAACGGTAACAGGGCTCTAGAAATTCACTAGCCGAACGTCCCGGACTAGTCTAATGCTGAATCGGACTACTAACAGTTGAGTTGATGTTAGTCTTGGACAAGTCTGTTTTTAAAGCTAACAATTGTTCTATCATTGTGCATGATTATTTGTTGATATTCTCTGACAACTAACTTCCTGTGTCGGACAAGTCAAATTTTACATTTCCATTAGTTCGGGAAAAGTGTCTTTAAAAAAAATGGTAGAGCCCTGGGTTATGCAAAATATGCTGAAAAC
Source organism: Mactromeris polynyma (assembly GCA_032209605.1). Classification (NCBI taxonomy): domain Eukaryota; kingdom Metazoa; phylum Mollusca; class Bivalvia; order Venerida; family Mactridae; genus Mactromeris; species Mactromeris polynyma. Next base: position 4,762,510 of record JASFXZ010000031.1, on the reverse strand, counting down.
ATACTCGAAGTATGCTTAAAATGGTATTAATGACTCGAGTGTAATCAAAACAGAATATGTCATACAATGACATGTACATTGGGTTTGTTGTCAGTTGTCATAGTTACTACAGTTGGATCTCGTTCATTCGAATTCATCCGATTGAATAATACATGATTTTGATTACCCATTTTAATTCAACCTGCCTAAGAAGATACAGTATTTGGATAGAAGGTGTCCGACTGTATTTGTTTGGTTTAAAAAAGCACTCTGCAGTGTGAATCTGTATATTTTCAATCAAGTAGAGGAAAAAGAACAACTGCAGTAAGATTGCTAAATAACAGAAATATCCAAACAGTTTGTAGATCATAAATGAGGAAATAAAACTTGTGTTTGATAAGAAATGAACATTTATATGGCACAATTATATACAAATGAACTTGTTGAATCATCCAAAATATCTTGCATTGTAAATTCACTAATACTTTGTATATTATAAACATAAATTTTGAAATATGAAAATCTAAACGTTTTTTCTTAAAAATGACTTCTTATTTACAAGTTACAGGAAAATAATCCTAAGATTTTGAAACACTGGTCACCAATGTGCCTCATCAGTAAAGCAAGATATTTTGAATGGCTCATATTCTGCTAAACGAAACTAATAAAATAAGTGACTCTGACAATAATAGGCAAGATTATACAATATATAAAATAGTATCACAGAACAAATAGTCCCTCAAATCTCAATTATAGATTAAAAAACACTGTACAAGTCATGTTTATCCAGATGTTGATTTTATCAATCTCTGTGGGTTAACATGATTTTCCAACAAAATATTTCAGCAATTCCAGGAAAGTTTCCCTGGGGGAACAACAGTCGAAAATAAGGGGACCACCAACAAAATTTTAATTGGTTTTTGACCCCCCCCCCAGCCAACAGATTTTGACCCCTACCCCGACCGAGGTATTTTAACTTGTCATTGTTCCATCCCACAGGGAGATTTTCCTGGAAAAGCCCTTACATACAACAATGATTTCACCACCAACAACAAAAGTCAAACCAGTATTATCTATACTTAGACTTTCTCTTTTACACGAAAATGGTAACTTTCCCACATATACAAGGCAATTCAGATTTATATGTACCACTGTCAGCCAAATAAGGATTGAGAATAATTATACTTCCCCACTTTCGGAACTCGCATTCGTATAATTCTAGCACTCTCTATTATATTATATGTAACATTTGAATACGGACAAATTTACAAGCAACTTTGGTGAACATTAAAATCTACAGAATTAGGTATATAGAGTCAAACTGATAAATAACAAATAAATACCAGACACAAAAAGGAGCCTACAATTCAACATCTTAGCAAAATAACGAAGAAACATGTGCAAATGTTATTGGACAAAATATTAAGCTTCTGCTATTTACTTAAGCACATAACTGAGACCAACTTGGATGTTATACCTCCCGAATTTGCATACATGATATTTGTAAGATAATATGACAATGAAATATTGATCTACTTGATCTTTGTAAGATAATATGACAATAAAATATTGATCTACTATCAACTATGACAAAATTGTGACAAATATTTGAAGCCCAGGATTGAAAAATGAGTTTTGCCATGATGAAATTAGTAATCAGATGTTATGGCAACATAAACATTGTTCTGTATTTTTACAGGGCAAAACATTAAAACACCATTCCAAGTTAAGTTCCTAAAGGCAAGTTACTACAAAACTTCACAGAATTTCTTAAAGGATTGAATGTACATACAGGGATACAGATAATATTATCACCAAGACAGTGGAAGAACTTGTCCCACTAACCAGACCTTAAAGAATAGAAATGTTGCAGACAAGTTACGCTTATACTAAATTACAAAAACTGGCATTAACTATGGATTTAACAAGAAAAAGCTATATATCCGTAGGATACATGTTTATCCATGAATACTCATTGAATTGCTTGGATCAACATATTAGAGCTTAAACAAAATTAATGGAAATATAATATAATCAAATACTCCTTAATCTTAGCTAGGCATGTCAATAGACAGCTAATCTTTTCAAAAGATCCTTTTGATTAAGAGCATTTGCACGAGTCTTTGAATTTCCTGGCATACTAGAATTATGGCTAATATCTTGACATTTAATAAATACCTATGGCAACAAGAAAAAACTTTCTAATCAAACATCTACACTACGAATCTGTTTAACACCACTTCTCGGTTTTGGTGGTGTCATAGGAGCCTTTGCTGCAGATTGAGTCCTTTTTACACTTCTGTCAGCCAGTAATGGCTTCTTTTGTGCTTCAAATCTTTTAGCAAGTCCAGCAACACTGGCTTCACCAGAACCTTGGTCATCATCCATAGATTCTGTTGATGGTTTTCTTGCTGGTTCCGCTGGCTGTAAGCCTTTAGATCTGTTTCCTTGTTTAGAATTAGAACTTTTTGAACCTTTACTATCATTAGAAATACCCGGTCTAGCTTTTGGGTTAAATATTGGTCTTTGAATATCTCCAGGCTTATGCGGAATAGGTTTATTAGTGTCAGATTTTGTCTTACCAGCAGCTGTCTTTGGAATCATTGGGTTTTTTTTGACGTCTGCACTTTTTGAAACCGTTGCCCGTGGTTTCGCTTTAATCTCTTTTGGTTTTGCATTTGAAGGAAGAAATGGTACAGCAGACTGTATTGTCTCAGGAGAATCTCTAGGTATTTCTACATTTATATTATCTAATTTAGCTAATTCATCCTCTAGCATTTTTCTTGTGTTATCAACATTTGGTTTAATCGGTGGAGGTGGCGGTCGTTCAGGCATTCTGGGAGACGACGACATCACTGCAGATTTCCGCGAATCCAGTCTCTCTATTTCAGGTACATCACCGCATTCACTTTCCGGCATTGATAAAGGACGGGGTGGTAATGGACGAATCTTTCGTATATTTTCATATTCGTTTTTATTAAGACTTACATGAGGAGGCACAGGTGGTGGGGGTGATGCTCGTCTTTCCTCAGCCGGTGAAGCTTTAACATTCAAATTCTCTAACTTCACCAGATGCTTAGATCTTCTGTCTGTCGTACTGATCAGTACAGGGTTGGATATGTTTCTTGTTAATTCACGCTTTTTTACAATATCAACCGCAGGCACCTCCTCCTGTTTTTTCACTTCCACTTTTGGCCCTTTTCGATCACTCTTAGAAAAGCTGGGCATTTTAAACAGATCACCAAACCTGGATTTTCCTTCATTGCCCGATTCAATGTCAGTTTCTCCTTTAGACTTAGCATTAATAACAGGTTTATCAGACTGGTTATTGACTGGTTTACTATCTGTTGGGTATCTAGGTGGCTGTGATGGCTTCTGTGGTAGTTTTGGAGGTGGAGGCTTGTAATTAGGAACTGGGCTTGCCTTTACTTGAGATTTTGAGTCCTTGTGAGTGCTACCTGTTAACACTGGTCCAGATATTTTAACCGACAATCCTTGATTTCTGTTAGTTGCAGCAGGCTTAGAACTAGACTTTGATTTGTTAATAACAATCGGTTGCGAACCAACAACTAGATCGTACGGTGGTGGTGGACCATCTGGTTTAGCCTTTGTAGGAGAATTTCTCTTCGGTGGAGGATGTACTGGTCGGAGTGGTTGACTTTGTTCACTGAAATAATAAAATCAATATTCCTGAATATCCCAAGATATCCATAATGTATCATTATGGATATTATCTAACAAAGTCAATAAAACTTCTATTTATAAGCGTAATCCACACCAGTAATGAATCCATCATATCCAAGCTGACAATTTTAATGATATATTGTCAGGTGGACATCAATCAAAAATCTACTACCAGTATATTCATTATCAAGTTAATTTGAAATACGAAAATGATCCATGAATATTTTATTCAAAACTACCATAACACACCTACATACAGTTATAAAAGATATCATATCAGTTCCAGAGACACAACTGAACCCAGATAAACTTACACATGTTTTTTCTGTACTTTCTTATTCCACCAGGCTAGAATATTTTCCTTGAAATAGTACACAAGTACTCCTAACACCACAAACAACACGATGATGATGAAGATGACAACTAACGCCACCACTAAACCATTGTTATCTGAAATGAAAGATTCCATACATAGAGGGTATCAAACATGAGAAGTATAAAGGCAATGATTAGAACATTTAATCCAAGTTGTTGAACAAATTGATACAAAAACTGGACAAATTTAATACAAAATAATCACTTTCTAGTACATTTGTATAATGAATAGAATAGGTGAAACACCTAACTTCCTTTGCAATCGGCATCCAAAGTAAAGTAACATCGTACTAACAAACAATCTGCTGACATTATATGTAAACCTAGGTATCCTTTTGCACTTACAGTTTTTGCAGTTTGCACCTTTCTTAAAATTACTAGACTATGGTCACGAAAACTGATCTTCTCATGTAATTGTATGGTGTTGCAATTCCACGAATTATACTAGCCGTTAAAAATGTAGACATTTTGAAAATTGCAAAACATTGTTTTCACAAATATTGCAATGTTCTACTGAAGTACACAAGTTCGTGGATTTTTTTCCCAATAACATGTAGTGACAATGCTCGCATATATGTGATAAATAAGACAAAACAGAAGTTTAAATCCTATATACTAACTAGTACATGTTGTACATGTATGATCCAAGCTTTTCTATTTGCATATTTTCTCATGAATTACAGGTAGAAAAGAAAAGAACCAAAGTTTCGTATCAAGCCTAAAATTGACTGTAAAACATGTTTTCTTCAAAAATAACCAGTAATGATACAGAAATGATCAACATACCATTCATTTTGATGGGACCACTGTCCACGCTGCCACCATTACCAGCAGAATCACAATCTGCTCCACCCCAGCCTTCTTCACAATGACAATTTCCATTACTGTTACAGTTGCCACGATCCGAGCAACCTGCTGGGCAGGAGCCAAATCTCATATGACTCATTTCCATACATTTGTGCTTGTAACAAACCTGTAGAAAAGACAAGATTTTATGATAAAGTGAAAATACAAATTGTAAATGAAACACAGTAATTCAAACTGTATCAAATATTTTAAACTTTTATCAAAACATCATTTTCAATCTCATTTCAACTAGAATTAGGAATGCTGAAAGAGCATCAACAACTACATTCAAACACTTTACACAATGTTGTACACTTTTTTTCATTCAAATTTGGCAAAATATCCATTTTTGCATTCCCAAGAAAAATTGGTGATGTTATGTTGTTATGAAACTCATTTTAGAATTAGAGAATTCGGCAAAACTGTCACACAATTCTTGTTAATTTAAACCCTATTTTCCCAGAGAATAAGACAATGGTAAATGACAATACCTTTCTGTCTCCACATTTGGCTCCATCAGGGACCATGCCGGGATCTGGCATATCAAGTCCTACATCTAGTATGGCCCCTCTACAGACGTATGTCGTGGGTCCAACAGTGAGGAACGTTGCTGGGGTAGCATGAGCTAGATTATCCTTCCAAAACATAAGCTTCTCATTTTGATGAACACAATGTAACAGTCCACACATCACATTACTGTAGAAATTGAAAGCAATAATTTATAATATACTGTCAATATAATAATAATCCATATTACACAACAATCCAAACATTTCCGGAAACATAATCTGACTATCCTGTAGCCATGGCAACATTTTCGTGCTTTCAATTTTACTTTCCTGTAAAAACATTAGGAGCATACATTCATAAGAGACCTCCTTGATACTAATACAAGCATTCATACTTTATAGAAAGATATATAATTTTACAACCAGTAAAATGGTAGATACATGTAACTCACTAATATATTTGTATAAGATCTAATCATTTTCTTCTAAGCATTGCTGATGGAAACTGTTATAAAAGACAGACAATAGATTTACAGTGATCCAAGCAGAACATAAGTTTATAATAACAGTAAACCTCTTAAAGATCACCTCAATAATAAGACCACCTCAAAATTTAGAACACCATTTTAAAGTCCATTTTCACTGTTTTGCTTTTTATTCAGCCTCAATTTTAAGACCACCTCGATAAGAAGGCCACTTTTCTAGGGTCTTTTTATTGAGGTTTTACTGAATAAATGATTCAATATACTAACTCTCTCTGACAAGGTTCGTATCTAGATGTAGTCCAGTTATATCCACAGTTTCCATGTTTGCTGCCATTTGTATTGAGATGTTTGAAGCATACAGGGTCAGACCGTCGTCCGGTACTCCCCCACAGTAACTTACACTGTCCAGTATGGGTCTTACATGTTCCGTTGAAACAATAGGACTGAAATGAACAAATATCATACATTTTATACACCTTGGTTCCACAAACTTTTTTAATTTCATAAGTTACTACAATGTAGCAAACTTGATTTAATTCTGGTAAAAAATGCAGTAAACTTTAATAAAATGCCAGTATTTTATCAATGAAGATCTAAACAAACCCATTGATGAAGGAATGCTACATATGACTCATATCCAAACTTACAGCTAAATCTAAATAATATAATTTGCAGGTGATTAGAAAATGTTCGGTCCTCTCACCTGCCCATTTTGACAATCTGTACCATCTTGTAAATATACATCTTTAGGACACAGTGGATGATCTCCCCAACAGTATTCTGGTAAATCACATTCGCCGACACTAGGACGACATAATGTGGCTGCTTCCTTAGGCTGTAACGCAAATGAGATTTTCATTTATTTTACAATTTCTTGTGTTTAATTAATAGTTACCGAGTTTAATTGCCAGTAACTGCATTTGATAGCCAGATTACAGTGTTTAATTGCCTATTACTGCACTGATAGACAGATACAGTGTTTAATTGCCAGTTACTGTATTTGTTAATCAGACACTGTGTTTAATTACTAGTTACTGCAATGATAGACGGATACAGTGTTTAATTGCCAGTTACTGCACTGATAGACTGATACAGTGTTTAATTGCCAGTTACTGCAATGATAGTTTAATTGCCAGTTACTGCACTGATAGACTGATACAGTGTTTAATTGCCAATTACTGCAATGATAGACTGATACAGTGTTTAATTGCCAGTTACTGCAATGATAGACAGATACTGAGTTTAATTGCCAGTTACTGCAATGATAGACAGATACTGAGTTTAATTGCCAGTTACTGTATTTGATAATCAGATACTGTGTTTAATTGCTAGTTACTACTTTGATAGACAGATACTGAGTTTAATTGCCAATTACTGCAATGATAGACTGATGCAGTGTTTAATTGCCAGTTACTGCAATGATAGACTGATGCAGTGTTTAATTGCCAGTTACTGCACTGATAGACTGATGCAGTGTTTAATTGCCAGTTACTGCAATGATAGACTGATGCAGTGTTTAATTGCCAGTTACTGCACTGATAGACTGATACAGTGTTTAATTGCCAATTACTGCAATGATAGACTGATGCAGTGTTTAATTGCCAGTTACTGCACTGATAGACTGATACAGTGTTTAATTGCCAATTACTGCACTGATAGACAGGTACAGTGTTTAATTGCCAGTTACTATATTTGATAATCAGATACTGTGTTTAATTGCTAGTTACTGCTTTGATAGACAGATGCTGTGTTTATTTGCCAGTTACTGCACTGATAGACTGATACAGTGTTTAATTGCCAATTACTGCACTGATAGACAGGTACAGTGTTTAATTGCCAGTTACTGCATTTGATAATCAGATACTGTGTTTAATTGCTAGTTACTGCTTTGATAGACATATGCTGTGTTTATTTGCCAGTTACTGTACTTGATATCCAGATACTGAATTCAATTGGCAGTTACTGCAATTATAGTCAGATTCTGTGTTTATTTGCCAGTGATGGTGTTTGATTGTCAGGTAAAATGTTTAATTGCTAAGTAATGTGTTTAATTGCCAAGTACAATGTTTAATTGCCAGGTACTGTGTTTATTTGCCAGTGACATTGTTTGATTGTCAGGTAAAAGGTTTAATTGCTAAGTACTGTGTTTAATTGCCAAGTACAATGCATAATTGCCAGGTACTGCGTTTAACTGCCAATTATTGTGTTTCATTGCCAGTTAATTCTAAAGCTTCACTACAGTATGGGTTTCATTCCTGTATTTGTGATGCAAGTCCATGGTTGAAATGAGTTTATAACATGGTATATGGTATTTGCAATATTTCACTAAAAGTACTTGTGTTATGTATAGTGGACATATATGTATGACCTTATCACATTTTCTGGTATTCCACCCTGCATGATACTGTCCATCTGTAATGTCTTATTATTGACGTGGTCTTTGATGAGATTTTACTGTACATAGATATACATGTATCTCAGTAATGTCGTACATACCTTACATGTACTCAGATCACAACAACCTCCTGTGGCACAGACAGATCCTGATGTCAGTCTACATGTACTTGCATTGCAACATTTACTTACACACGCCTGAAATTATTTAATATTATTTATGCCAATACAAATAACAGAAACAAAATAGTAATACTTCATAATTATGTTCCAGGTAACAGGCTACTTAAATATGCTTAGATCATTGCAGAGTATCAAGTGGTTCTAGTGGCTAGATTGCACTAATAAGTGTCAGATATTTCAATTGATCAAATGAGACTTTAGAAGTTAATTTTTAATAAACAGTTTTTCTCCTTGTTTTGAAAATAACATCCAATGGAATTCATCATAAAATTGACAAAATTAATTTATTATAAAAATTTACAATACAAAATAAATTCATGATGAAATTTACAATACAAAACAAATTTGTAACAAAATTCACAGAAAAAATCAATTTATTATAAAGTTCACAGTATACATTGAATTAAGTATAAAGACCATACCCCTGGCATGCCACAGTCACACTCCTCTCCGTCCTCAGTGAATCCATTCCCACAGACAGGACCATCATACAGTTGTTCAGGTATATTACGTAGACAGTAATCCATCCCCATTTCAAATGCTTCTTGTAATGCTAACATTGAACAAGATGACCATTGCGTTGGAGTGTTGATGCTGAAGAGATATAGAGAAAGCTTGTCATTTTATGCTACAACCATCTAATTAAGATATACCACAAGCAATACACACTATACGAGGGGTGATCAAGAAATAATAGGACTTTTGTTATAACGTTGGCACAGATTAGACATAACAAAAACAATTATGATAATACATGTAAGAAATTTTATTCTGTCAGTGAAAAATATGCCAAATATCAAACCTTGTTTCTATGAAAACAATTTTTCAGAATGCTAGGAATGACCTTCAAAATTTATTGCTGTCAATCGGTAGAGTATAAATTGTTATGCATATCAAAGAAATTTCATAAAATTGTAGACTTTTTTTAAGAAGTTATGCAGAAAGTCCTACTATTTCTGGATCACCCCTCGTGTATATTTAATTTAGTCACCTGTATTTTCATCATTAAGAACTTAAACCAGAATTACAATCATAAGGAACAAATATCACCATTTTGTTAGCATACCTGGTCTTAAGATACGGTGAAGAGAGATCGTTTTGCAATTGACATCAAATCAATATGTAGAATCCTATTGCTAAACATTATATAATTATTAAAAAATGAAAGGCCATAACTCAGTTTCAATTGCTCACAGCAGAGATACCAACATCACATCAAGCTTGCTGATAGGTGAAAGGTTGGAAAACATTATACCCAATAGAGTATGTGAAGTGGGATACATAAAACAATGGGGCAGATGTACAGAAAAACTTATGCAATGCCATTGGTCTCCCATTTTATGGGGGCACAAAAAAGTGTTGGCAACAGGAGCACTGTAACCAAGTAACCCTAAAATTTGAATTTATTTCATGTTCAATAATCATTCAAAGATCACAGACATTTATACATGCACTGAACCTATGAAGTCTTAATCAATTTCAAGAGAAAAACATCAAGATGCTTATGGACTCTGTCTAAACTGACAACGCACTAGTAGGTAAAATTTTAGCTTTTGTTCCAAACTTTCTGGCTGTTACTTCCAATCCTGATAGGATTTGGGACAGTGTGTATGGTATGTGAGAGCGTCAATGTTGTATTTACATGGACTATGAAAGATTTATGATACATTTGATGTCTGATTACAAGTTTAATAGCACATGTTACAAAGTCAGACTAAATTTTCAACTGGAAACAAAATCAACCAAAACTGTCAGTAATACGAGTAGGCCATGTTATACTATTATAAATAAAAAGTAAATTCCAGATTTACTCCAAATGAAGAATATTTTGAAGGGATCAATGTCACTGAATTTTTACTATGTGTGGAGTAACATCTAATAAGTCATAAATAGTTATTATCACAAGAATTATCTGGTTACGAAACTCAGTTAAGTCTTGCTTGTAACATTCATTTTTGCAGTAAAACTAAGCTTTTCCATGGAAACAATAATCAATAATTAAGCATCCACGGATCAAAGTGCTGACCAGACCCAATGTTGCTTTTCTAAAAAGCTTACAGAAAATTATTTTATATTTTTCGCAAATTATTTTCTCAGAATATATTTAAATGACCATAGACAACTGGCATGGTACTAAGAATACAATGCATCATACAGATCAACTGCATATAATGTACTAGTATAGTGCTGTTTTTTTAAACATGAATGCATGAACATATTACCCGGACCCATATTCACAAACACTTAAATACTGAAACTCAGACTTCGACTTTAAAATGTTAAATGTTATTTTTGCTCCTACGTTTTTATTACAATATTGATCTAGATAAAAGTTGGCAAAAATGTAGAATGGGTAACACCAATTATTCTGACAAAATTTCATCCATTCAGATTGAACGAAATCAAAAGGCCGGTAACTATAACTTTTGTTAATTTTAAGTCTAAGCCTAAGTTTCAGTCTTAAAGTGTTTGTATTTACGGGCCCTGGACCAATGCATTTCAAAAAAGGTTTTCGTAAATGTTCATGTTTGTCTGCAAGCTTGATGTAGAAAAAGCCACTGTTGTGTTCCGATAGAAAAGTAAACCAAACAGCAGTGATAGTTTTACACTCAAGATCATTTCATTCCCTAAATTGACATGGATAGGTCCTTAAAGTTCATAAACGTTTCCACAGTCACTCTTACAGCACTAAACATCATTCACTATTAGCAGAAACAAATATTCATGCTGTTAAAAAGAACAGAAATCAAATATAACAAAAATGCCAAATACTGCACTATTGTATGATAATCATACCTGTTCACAGAAGGCAGATTATAGAACCAGTCAAAGAAAAAGCTAAAACCAGAGCTAGCAATCAGAGGCATCATGGAAATAAGAAGTCACTTGTTAACATAGAATCATCAGTGTTGTCGAAAAAACAAATGCAGACAATTTGAATGTCCATTAGTAATTTATGTCATTTTCTAGTCAATTGATGAGCTATTAAATTAGATATTATCTCATTCTAAATGATAATTAATGCAATGGGCAAAATTGCAAGCACTCGTGTTATCTGGTATGTTTTCATAATCATGGTATCAATAAATCAGTAGATATATTTTATAATGGTTTTTATTTTTACATATCAAAAAAACCACATTCAAAGAGTCATTCATCAAAAAAAATACATGTTCAAAATTTACTTTATTTGATTAAAGATTTCATAAATATGAAAACAACAAAAAGTTTACTTTTATTTTTTATTATATTTACTCCTTCGATATTGTCTTGGATATGTTCTTAGTATAAATGCACAAAGAAAGTTAGAGTTGAGAAAGCAAGGGTACTTTAAATTTGCTTTCAACACACCTAGGACATGTTCTTGACTGGTCAGAACCGTTCTTGACTGGTCAGAACCGAATGCAGACTTTCACATTTACAGACGGAGAGTTCAAGGTCAAGACAGCGGAATCTAAAGAGGTTTTATAGAACGGATACATCTGACAAGCAGTTCAAACACATACTTATTATGCAAGTCTGTAGTCAAGACCAATAAAAATCATACAAACACATAATCAAAGGTAAAAAAGCAAAGCGAATATGTAAGAATTAAAGCAAGAACAAACTGCCATTTTTATATGAAGCAATAACCTTCATTCCATCTTGATATATTAAACTGTATCCGAATTGTATTACACTTGCTAAAACAATCAACAAAACAGATCAAAATCTAAATTATCAATCATCATTAAAATGTTCTACAAAGCCATTTTATGCTTGAAACAATGAAAATCTATGTGATAAATTAATCATTGTTCATGTCTTTGCTTCATGGAATATATTGATGAAGAAAGCAGAATGAAACATCTTCGAAGGTATGTTTCCAGTCATACACACACATTATTTACAATCTTTTCTATCAATGCAGCGTAACAAGAATAATTTCCACTGCCTACAAATTACCACCATCAACTTTCAAAGCGATAAAAGGTACAAAATGTAGGATGAGCTTAACAGAAACTTATGAGGCATTACAGTCTTTGACCTGAATTTGTAAGACAATTTGCCTTGGTGCGTGTATAACTATACTGTATGCTACATTACTAAATCAATTTTATGATATTTAGAGAAAATGTGACACCATATTCTGCAAATTTGTAAAGCATCAAAAACAGAGACCACTCAACACCATGTTACCTTAATACAGAAACATGCCTTCTAATCTCAGAAATATACATATAAATATGAATATGATTAGAACCATTTAACGCTGAAATGTTCTAGTTCTGTTTCGAAACTTTATTTAGCAAGTGCAATAACTTTTCTGATAAAAGTTATGCTAACAATCCTGTTTGAATTCAAAAATCATCATCCAACCTTACCTCATATCCTTAGAGCTGAAAACATTTCATACATGCTTTATCCACACGCCAGATATAGAATGCCTTAAGTAACCTTGATATATACATATATATACACTCTGTTTTAATATAATCGATCATCAACTGCCCCGCAATTAATTGGTTATGAATATAGCACTATACAATAAGACCAACTTGCTGTATGTTTATCTAAATCCCTGTTAATCTATATTATTTTGGTATGTTACCTCGCCAGTATTGATAAAACCAAAATGCTTCATTTTTTTTGTATAATAAGAAATATTAAGTATTTCTCTGTCCATTCTTTTTATTGTTTTTGCATGTAGTTGATTTTCTCAAAAATGGAAGAAAACATCTCTGAAAGGATTTGCAACCCCAGTACCATGTATGATAACAATTCTCATTTCAGTAATAGCACAGTAATGATGTTAATAAACAGTGCCAGGTAAATGGAATGAAAAGCAATATGTCTAATATCTAAACCTAGAAAAGATGTTGTAATACATATTTATTCTACTAACAAGCATTCGGTACATTATGCCGCCCTGTTGCTAAGCAACAATCCAATATTAGAGTTACATATATCAGACTAGTAATGTACTGAATTTCAAACAAAAACTATATATTCCACAGTGTTTGAACCATGTGTTTCTCCTGTCACAATAGGCCCCTGATTCCACTAACCTCAGGACCCCTCACACACCCCTTAATCTTCTCACTTGGAACTTACTCTGACAGACTTAAAGCTTTTGACTTCAGGAAACACACAAAAATAACTTGAAGATTGCAATATGTAATGATAAAGTAAAGATGTATGGATATATTATTTCCAACATAGAGTTACATTCGCTCATAGAATAGCTCTATATATCACATAATTATCATTTACCATATTGTAACATTGTCATACTAGTTTTGCATGTAATTATATAACTATCACATATTTGCATATTGTGTGAAGTGGGCCGAGTATGCAACTGTCTGAGGAACAAGACTACAGGATGAAACTGATTAAACACTCTTGACCGAGTGAATGGGAAAATGTTGTAACACGTTTGTGAACTTGATGAGGAAATTTTTTATACAAAATGTCAACAAATCAGATGGAACATATACAGTCTGATCTCCTTCATTTGAATTCATCGGGTCCGAAATATTATTTCGAAATAATACTTGGTTTCAAATAGCCCATTTCAATTTGACGTGTCTAAGAAGATATGTCCGGACCTGATATTTATTTAGGTTGTCAAATAAACGAGGTCTGACTGTATTCTATGTGCATCATAAGTTTCAGTCCACATCTACCTACCCTCCACTTGTTGCTGCCATTATACATTTATCATCTTTACACTGGCATACAGTATAGTTATCATGATCCATACCAAAGTTATGACCTAACTCATGAGCAATGGTTGTGGCTGTCTGACCAGGTGTCGCTAAATTCTGAAATATTGAAATATACACATTTATATCATTACAGCAAAATCAACCATCACAGATATGACGAAATAATTAATTATCATTATAAACCTTTACTCATGCTTAACAACTTTATCAAGCAATGACGCTGACATTGACATAATATACCTAGGTGTGCAATATATGATAACTGCTGAAATAACATAAATATTTAACAACACTTTAAATGTGCGTCTCATGCGAGATGCGAACTTAAAAGTCAGATTCTAAGAAATATCTTTCTGTCGATCCTGATCACCAATAAGTGAAACCAATTAAGTTTGCAAGTATCCACTCACAAACCCCTTAGCTCAACATTGTAAATTGAGTGTCTTACAATATGAGAGCAATCAGTCACAGCAAATACATGAATACATGTAATACAAATCAACTTCAACATATATATAAAAAAATAATAGTTCAAATATCGTCCACATCCCATTGTCCACATCCCGTTTTCACGCCACCACTAAATTTCTATTTTCTTAACAAACAAAGCATTCGAGACATAAATCAATTTTCAGGAAATAAAAACCCCTCCTCCCAGTGGAAGAATATCCTAGTCGTAGTAAAATGGCTTAGTTTTTTTTAATACTTAAAATGCATAACGTTTGATCAGTAGTCACAAGTACAGAGACAATGGACACAATAAGTGAAGACAAAGTGTGCAAGAGAGTTACTTACCAAGTTGACACCACCAGAATACTTGAATGTACATATTGTGCCTTTGATAGCTTTACCAACCACACCATTAGCAAATGTGGTATCACTGAACAAAGAAAGAATAATGCATTAGATAATACAAGGAATTGATAGAAGTTATAGTCAAGTTATTTAGCTTTTTTATCATACAATACAATAACATGTCATATATTCTGAAGACTTCCTGAAACTAAAACAGGATAGCTTGAATTCTTAAAACATATCCTAGGCATATTCCCAAAGTTTGACCCTTTCTAACAATTTCCAAGGCACTAGCCTACCTGGAAAACTTGTCAACTACTACAGTACTACTAAATACTGGCCCTTCATACATCAAGATAGAGTATTAGTGGTAACCACATTAACTTCAATGTGTACAAGCTTTGGTATACAGTTTGCTTGCACTTTCGCGGTACTAACGAAATAACATAACAGTAGAAAAACTTACACTGTTTTTCCTTCGTGTTCAGTTTCTTCTTTCAAATCTTATACAGTTAATTAATACTGACGATATCATTTCTATTACATATTTTTCCTATTATGCCATATTGTTTCCATGTACGTGTTGTTGTCAAAAAATACTGTGAAACCGGAAGTTACGTGAAAACAGTAGCAAAGAGTATACATGTACTATCAGTTAATGATGGTAAAGTTGGTTCGAACTTTGTCAACGTCAGAATCACACTTCCCCAGTATAACACCAGTGTTCAAAATTATGACTAATACACAGCACTCTGCACTAAGCACTCATTATTTGCTCTGCTGAGTTTGAGAGTGAATATTTGTGAGTGCTCAGTGGATTTAAATGCTTTCCAACTGCTGAATATTCTTTGTGATCCACTTTCTTTGAGATTTGAGTGAGAAGTTTTGAGTGGAAGTTTTAAGTATTGAGTATATTAATGTAACATTCCATATTTACCTCTAATTCTCAGATTTACACTTAAACTTTAAATAAGTGGACCACGAAGAATACTAAGTACCCAGAAAGCATTTTATTCCATTTCACACTCTCAAATCTTCAAACACGAACTAGTCAGGGTAACTGATGTGTTCTGAGTGCTAGGTGCAGACTGCGGATTAACGGATATAATTCTGGGCCCAGCACCGACTATCTCTGGAAGATGATTCCAGGATGAGGCCATACCAATATGGATCTATATTTAGCATCCTAACCCTAGTAGGTTCTTGGCAGTGTGATAGAATTTTTTCTAAATGTCTTGTCAGGTATCCAGTGACCACCATTTTCAAAAGTTGAAAAAATCATTAAATACTTGATACTTTGTGTTGATATTTAGCTTATAGTTTGTATTTTATGTCTTGATGTTTAAGGTCTTTGTTCGTAGAAAGAACGACGTAGCAGATACAAAAGATAAATTTTGTTTTTATCAACATTTTGTTTGTTTTTTGTTGCCTGGTATGTAGGTTTTTGAAAATGAACCCGTCGCTTAACACAGATAGAATTTGGTATGGCCTGTTCTGGATCAGCAAATAATCACTTTCTCACAATTGATAAATACACTATTAAAATGGAAAACAATGGAGTATCATAAAACAGTATATTTACGTAATAAGTTGAGCATTGTCATTCGTATGCTTTGGATTTATCAAAGATCTTCTGTAATGTAGAAAATTTTCGAGCGTAGAGTCAGCTTGGGTAGTGATGATAAACATATCTTGTTGTGTCCAGTTTTCAATTCCAACCAACGCAATATAGATGTTGAAAGGCTGATACAGCTAGAAAAAGAGAAATGATACAATGACGCAAAAAGTAGGTTTTATACAGTAAAACCTCACCTAAAGACCACCTCAATAATAAGACTACCTCGAAATAAAGACCACCATTTTCAAGTCCATTTTCACTGTTTTGCTCTTTATTCAACCTCAATTATAAGACCACCTCAATAGGAAGACCAGTTTTCAAGGGTCCCAAAGGTGGTCTTATTATCGAGATTTACTGTATATAGGATATGTGAGTTTTCATGACCTTGTACTATACTCAATCAAGAACTGTGTTAGTCTCTGAGATTTTTGGCCCACATGCAATGAGCCTCGTTTCTGAGAAAAACACAATAAAGATGACATCATTTTTCACATTATAACGTCATGTTTTCACATCAATTGCAACAGCTAGTTGAAACATTTCAGTAAAAAGCTTTCTGACTCAGCAGCCAGCAGAAGAAAACAATTATCAGTAAACATTGAGACGGCCCTTTTTCTTAAGGAAAAGAATAGTATATATTAATTTGTAAAATATTACTGTATCTGAAAAAATATTTGCTGTATTGTGTAACTCAGAAATGTACCATATTAAAAGTGCTGCAATTCCCTAAAAAAATGTTGTTTTGCAATAGTTTTTGTTTTGTAGTGACCTACAAATATCCCTGCACTCAGAAATGCTTATAACATAATTTCACCCAGATATGGCATTTGGGCCATAAAATCTCAGAGAATGACACAAATGTTATCAAGCAAGACTCTTTACTTCATCACATACCACCAACAACTCTGAACCCTTTGCAGTCTACAGCCATATAGCCTACAGCCTCTATTCCCTATAAACACCTCATCTCAGTGCTTTCATGTTCATTCCATGTAAAGTGCAATAAAAATATGAGGAGCTTACATTATGAGGTAATCGTCTCCACAAGATGAAAATGTACCAAACATATTTTGAAAATGACAGAAGCGTTTGATTGGATGAGCTATGACACAGAGAAGTGTAATGAAGAATGTAATTAACACACCTTACAAAAAGATAAGGCCAACAAATGAATATCAAAACATAAAAACGTATAGTATAGTAAAGTGTTTATTTATCATAGTGTCACCCCTATTTAAAGGGCCAGCCAATTCTGACTTATGAGACACCTACTTTCTGAGCACATTTACTTCCCAATTCCTATCCTTTTAATGCCAGGCACTAGGCAGATAGGCGCAAAGTAACCATTATTTAACTAGCTGGCAGCTCATCAACAGGCCATATCAGAACGGACCCCTGTCTGGATTCGAACCTTCGACCTCCCAATCCCAAAGCGGATGTCTCAACCAAATGGCCAAGGGAGACATTTGGATGGATAATATTTGTCAAGAATATACAAAAAGCGATGTACTATCTTCCTTTCATATCTAACGCAATACAACAAACTATACAAGCTTTCTTACCCTGCTCACAATGTTTATGATGTTTTTGGTTTTACGTATTTGAGCATCTAGATCCCTACCATTGCTTTCATACTGAAACAGGTAACACAAGTAGATGTAACACAAGACGGGCATATTAAGTTCATTGTGTTGGAGTTATACACCATTTTTCAACAGTATTTCACTGATGTATGGTAGATCCAACCAGTGTTGCTGGGTTACTAACCAGTACATGACGGTGTTATTCAACAACTGATAACTTTCCCATCTTAATCTGAGGTGTAGAACACCTCACTTTCGACTATCTTCACTCGAACTGACAAACAGAGCATATGCCTCACCTCTACGATCACCATATAGGCTGTTGAATTCTCCATCAGTCAACAAGTATGAAGCCTTATTTGTAATCCAAGTCCGAACAGTATAGAATTATCACAGCACTCAAAATCAAATACAGCAGAACTACGAAACCTTAAACAGTTTTGGCCCGAACACAGTAGATACCTCAAACAGGTTCTTAAGTCCCTTCGAAATTCCTTCTTATTTCGAGTTATCCAACAGTAGAGCACTCGAACAGAGATAGGTCAAACACTTGAACACGTCAGAGTGTCGAAGTAAAATACGACCCGAAATTTATATTCTAAACCATTTTCATAATGCATAGTACGCTTGTACCAGGGACAGTTAGTTCATACATACACATGTGTACCAAAATGCCTCGAACAATAGATGGCTTGAACCAATTGCTAGGTCGGACAGCAGTTCGAGGTTTCCAAGTTGTACTGTATGATATGTTATGTACAGACATGGTACATGTAATAACCATTCAACTACTTACAGTTCTCAAATCATTCACGATATACATCTCCACATATCGTGTGTTCTTATTGCTGTCATATGAATGTGGTATGGACCTTTTCATCTGAAAGGAAAATAAATGACATAATAACATACATGTACTATTCAGAAAATTCACAGACGGAGAAGTACTGAATAAATGATCATTGCAGTTCTGTGTTGAGGTGATAAATAATGGAGGATGTGACCCCATGTCTATCACAGTCGTAAGTCAAGGGTGGATTCTGAGCACAAAATATTCAACCATTAACTAACTACTAAATAAAAATGCAATGTCATTCTCAAAAACAGTATGTAGCAAATGTAATGGTAACTGTTCCTCATACGAATGCCGATCCAGCATTCGACAAACAAACATGACCAGTAAGGAGCTAAACAGTCTTAGCATGAAGACAATAGAACCTGGTATTGTAAAGATAAAACAACAATATGGGAACCTTAACATTTGTACTCACCCGTTTGAACACATCATATTTATGTTCCATTTCCAATGTTTCATTTCTTTTAATTGTATGGACATCATGATGAGCACCTAGAAAACATACAACAGTGATAATCAAAGCACTGTAAGCAGGGGAAGGAGGGTTTCTTCTCCTTATAAAATAGATACCTGTATAGGGGTGTAGCCAGAGCTGATAGAATGTGTACGCAAACAATCTGGGGGGGTCTAAGGGCATACAATGTAATACCCCCTAAAAAAATTTTTTGTAGAACGTTCATGGTGCAGTCTGGTAACATTTTCACAAGTAATAGAGTACATTTTGAAGCGTTTTAAATCATATTCAGAAAATTTATATCCAAAACTGCATACAAATGTTAAACTGTTGGTTATTGCACATATTTCTATTTTTTATAATCCCGTGTATGCAACGGCGAATTTTGCGAACAGGTAGCTACATGCCTGCTGTAGAAGGCTTATCTCCAATTTTACATCCACACCAATTAATTTTAGATATTTAAATAAGTTGCACAGAGTTTATTTCACACATCTGATAACAAGAACTGCTATATTCCCACTCAAACATATTTGATTTCACTGATAACTTTCCATTTAATATCACATTTCTTTGCTGAATGTATTACAGTGTCTCAAAACGATAAGAAATAATCCTGTTTTTAATTCCAATGAAAAGAGAATGTACATAACGATAACACTTACTTCATGCTCGTTGTCAGAGATAAGATTTCTAATCATTTTATTAAGCATGAACCAAGTTCAGGGGCCTTGTTCCCAAACATTACAATTCAGACTTTAAATTTGAAAAAATAATTATTTCATGAAAATGAAGAACATTCATCATTTTAAAATCTAAGTTTCAGTCTGAGTAAATTTATGAATAAGTGGCATACCAATATTCCTTTAGCCATTTTTTATAAAACAAAATTACAATCAGACCTTGTTCATTCGAATTCATCAGGTTCGAAATTTTATTTCGAATGATACATGGTTTCGAATAGACCGTTTCAAAAGAAGATACATGACATTTATTTCGGATGTTGGATATTGTTCTTAATAGTCAGCCATATTGATAGGCAAATTTCCTTAAAGTTTATAGGGAATATAATGTAAATGATGATAAATAATCAGATATTTATGCTCATGTGGGCAGATTGCTCATAAAGTGGTTGTCATATGCAAATTCTTTTGGTATTTTCTCAATTATCACATATTTTGGAATTACTCCTGTAAGTGCTTCTCAGTTTTGCCTATCAAAATGGCTGATGATTAAGAACAAGGGAGGTAAATATTGTAGATGTGGGAACTATCTATACACTACACTGAATACATACCACAATTAGGGGGTTTGTTGACACTGTGTACATCATTATACAGACGATGACTTTGCTGATCGAGATCAAAAGCTGGCTCAATATGGTACACTGTCTTGCCATAATGTATATAACCACTGAAATACAAAGTGGTTGCATCATATACCATATATACTCGCCTATAAGACACAATTATGACTCCAAAATTCAAAATTAATGAGAAGTATGTGTCCTATATTTCATCAAACAATAAATCCATATTGAGCTTGCCACTGGATAAAATAGTCAAATTATCCTTCTTTAGTACTATTTTAGTATAAGCAACAGTTAGAGCATAAACTTATTTATTTTACATTGATTGTGAAACAAGTTCTTACAACTTATACTAATCACTCTTGACGACTGCTTCCTGGCTTCCAACCAGTACTTGCGCCAAATTTAGGGACTGTGAAGTTTGTGATCAAACCCCGCTCATTGAGGGGCTCAAACTCACGACCGTCAGATCAGGAGTCAAGCGCTCTACCCCTCAACCACCGCGCATCCCTTAAGTAACCAGTGACAATTAAATGGTGACATCTGATATAAAGCAAAACTAAACATAAGAAAGATATTGAACATGAAAATCAGTTTAAGCAAGTGATTGTTTCTTATCATACTAAGATTTTATGGACAATAATATGAAACATTCTACTTACCTGATTCCATAACATGTACTTATAGCAACTATAGAATGTGCAGCACCTTGTACACGCCCATGGTAGTAACAATGATTCTGTAACTGAAAACACAACCTAACTGTGAACAATGTAGGTAAACATATGTAATATAATGGGATACTTTGTATGTCGAAATCAATTGAAAAGTCAAAAGGGTAAACTTGTATCTGGAAGTATTCTAAAATGTTATAATTTTTAAAATTCCCACAAATTCTTACAATGTTAAGCAATTTGTCAGTATTAAAAAACCTTCCGATTCATAAGTTGCCAACAATTTCCGTCAACCAACAAAAATCGATTTCAAGAGAACAGTGGAACTATGATCATAATTATGATAACAGTATTCGTAAAACAGATACATAAAGTCGATGATTTGGTGCATAATTATTGTACAACTTCTTTATCTAAACTTTGTCACAATAATTTATACGCTCAACTCATGATACATCACTGGATACATATCAACGATGTGGTAGTTGCATTGCACAGAACGTACACGTAAACAAGAAATTTTAACGTTATAATAATATTATATTCTTGTCTATATGTACGATATAAATCTTGTGAGATCACAGAATGGAGCGCATTAAGGGGTAGCTTTTATCGTAAAGCAAAACAAAACATCTTTCTTTTTTTAATTGTATTAAATTTCAAAAATACAGGGTATACCATCGATTCAAATTAGGTGAGAATAGCATTATTGTGCACACTGTCTATGGTCAGTATTTTCCAACACATGTTATCATTGGCTGACCTGTGACCTCACAATTTGTTTAACACCATTTCTCAAGTAAATAAAAACAGACTATAGCTGGTCAGATCAGTTCTAACCTAACATATAAGGGTGATCAGAGATGTCTAGATAACAATGCAATTCTCTCAACTGTGCAGCCATTCATAAACTGATAGTTCATACACAACAGTGGCATACAACGCGATGACACAACAATGTTAAATTGCAGCTTTCAATATCACAATTATTAAGAATATCACATTATCAGAAAGAGAAATCTTCTCATCTGGATTACTCGGAAGAGCATATCATAATACATAAACAGTTATCACAGGGAGACATCTATGATTTGCCTTAACTGATAGCTTATAATGTCAAAAAAGGCCAAATAACATTGATATGTGTGGTTACGCTAACCTGACCTACCCAATTTCTCGTACCAAACCCTTTCAAATCCCATTGCTGTGAGTTCAAAAGAAATATTGAAAATCATTTTTTTTTAAATTCCAAAACAATCAACACCAATATGTTTGGCCATGATACCTCAACCAAATGTTTTTTTCTTTGGCCCAACTTGAAATGATAATATTGTAAATGACAAGATTCACTTGTTTCTCTACACTGAAACACAATACATAAAACAAAACAGCGTCCTTGACAAGGTGTATGTACTATTTCTGCATTACAATGGGATTTTTAGGACAGGGGGGGGGGGGGGGGTATTAACATCTTTATTTGCCTATACATATACATAAACAGTAGTCGGTTGACCCAGACAATGCTCTTGTATCTCCAACCTGAGTACTAACTTGTTCTTCCACAAGCAATTGACAAAGTTTCCTGTCATGAATCAGAAGTGGAGGGCAAAAAATCAAGACAAATCATGTTTAGTCAAATCTTCCAAGCAAACATACATCTCATCAATGTTATAATTACAGACAACAGATGGCACTGTGCACTTAACAAAGAATGAAAATATGTTAGATATTTGCAATGGTAGAATCAATAAATTTCACTTTTTAATTGATTTATTAATTGTTTAGGCACTGATTCAAATAAATATCTCAAACCTTTTTGAAGTGGGGTCGCCTCAAGTTAGACTTGTTAGAACTGGCAACAGTCTTCTCAATGTATCGTTTGGAAAATAATTTTCTGAAAATAGAGAAAAAATAACTTCGAAATTTGTTTCGTATCAGAAACATACAAAATAAATTTGGCACGAGAAGTGGTTAGTAGCCAGGAAGCAGTCATCTAGAGTGGTTAGTATGAGTTGTAAGAACTTGTTTCACTATTGATGCAAAATAAATCGAAGGTTCAGTGCAAGACTATCGTACCTCCTATATAAATACATAGGAATTACGATAGTCTTCCGCTGAACTTTCGAAATATGTTTTAAAAAATCCAGGCTGACATAGGGGCAATAACTATGGAACATTAGTCAGAGGAAAATTTTGTGAAAAGAAAAAAAAGATTATATTATAAAAAAAAGTTTCTAATCAATGAGCCAAACATAAATTACAAGTAAAAGATCACAATAGAGATCTGACTCAACAAACATTTTCATGAACACCTGTTCCAAGTCATAAAATGCTAATCAAATGACATGGTGACATGCAAGCTACATTTACTCATACATGCAACTCTGGTTAAACTGCACCATTTTCAGTACATAAGAATTGAAAATTTATATCTGACTAGAGATATAACTCAATTTAAAGTTTTGTGAAACTGTGGCCACACAATATACCCTAAAATCTGGTTCAAGATTAAGAATAATTGTGTCATGTTTAAAGTTAAGCCATACAAATACAGTAAACCTAAATACTACGACCATCCTTGGGACCCTTGAAAACTGGTCTTTATATTGAAGTGGTCTTCTTATTGAGGTTGAATAAAGAGTATAACCGTGAACATGGACTTGAACATTGTGTTCTTAATTTTGAGGTGATCTTTTAAAGCAAGGTTTTACTGTAAAACGTATGAAATAATTCAACAAAATCTGTGCTAGCTGTCTCCCAATCCTGCTATGTGAAGCTTGCAGGTAGTTATAGTCTATGAGGTGGTCAGCCAATGAAAACATGTTTAGCAAAATATTGACCAATTAGGCTACACAAGAACGGTATTCTCAACTAATTTTAAATCTAAGTAGGCAATTTATTTCTTTTAAAAAAACAACAGTGTTTGTCTGTAATTATTCAACCATATTTCTTTTGATCATGCAACTCTTTCCTACCATGTACCAGTAAAACATTTTTGGAGCACAGCATGCTTGACGGGTATTTAGTGACACAGCATACAAATATTTTTTTGAAAATAATCAACATCCTCATGTGCACACAATGTATATACATGTACAATGGAAGTTAATAATGGGTTAGCAGTCTTTTTTAAATTGTTCTGTACATTGCAGTGTAATTTGACCTAATTCTGGCTTGCCAAATTACTTGTTTAATGCAGACATTAGTCTCCTATCAAATTACTAAATAGTGAAAAACATGATTTTTCCGACACGAACATCAATTACCATATTAAAGTCTTGTAAATGTCACCTCGGTAACTCATATACATAATAACATGAAGTCATGCAATATTTAAGACCATGTTGGTATAGATTTCTTCTATGGGAAAGTAGTGCAATGCAAGTCAACACGCAAGTAAATTTATTGAAAGCAAGAACGCACCATCACTACATTTTTCTGAATCTACACAACAATAAGCAAGACAGAAGCACCTTAATTGATAGAGTGAACAAGCGGCAGTGTTGTTATTAGATATGAATTAAAACAGAACTGTGCACCAATAAAACTCGGCAGTCATCCATGACCCAGGAGTGGTTTATCGGAGACTTTTATCTTCACAACTCTAGGACTTTACTGGATACAAAATACATCATTGATTGTGCAATTAAATACAGCCAATATAAACGGAAATTAAAAACTGTGCCAAACAGAACTGGAAGATATTTCACAGTTTTCATTGAAGTTGAAATAAACTTGCAATAAAAGGTTCATTTTAAATCTATGCAACCAAACAAAGAAAATATGATGAACTTTTAAACACAGTTAAAATGAGGGACACAATTTCGTTTTTAAAGCCAAATAATAATAATCAAACAATATTTTATAGTATTAAAGATGATTGGATATGGAGAAATCTTCAACTTCTACAATTAATCATTCTCTGAGGAATAAGAACAAGTGCATACAACACAATTAATACACTTTTGACTGGTCTCGATAAGCAAATTACATGCAAATAAATTGAGGAAAGATGCAATAAATCCCCCACCATCAAAACGTTTACATAATTCCTAAATAAGTTGTTGAATGACAAATCCCCTTCAATGGAATGCATACATAGTACCTTTGAGGCATATAGTTTAGGGGTGAGACGATAAGGACGTAACGCTATACGATACATATCAAGATATACCTCTCACAATACGATATGTATCACAATATATCATACAGAATAACAAAAACGCTCCAAATCCCACACTTGTTAGCATTAATGGTAAGAACAAAATACATATGACTAAACGTGACTTATTAAGTATTTAGAACTGCAATGGTTTCAATGCACTCCAAATTGTAAATGGAGTCTGCCAGTAGCATGCAAGTGTTAAATTTAGACAAATCCCAGATAAATTCAGACATTTTTTGTACACTTACTTATACAATATATCATGCAATAATTGTCAAACAATATGATTGTACTTCAGGCCAAGCAAAATAATATGAGTGCTTCCCGCTGTAGAGTCAGCAGGTTGAAGGACGAATTTGATTATATCTTTGACGATTACCGGCAATTATAAGCCCTTGGTTCAGTAAAGGTGATTGCTCCGTACAAGTGTTTGCGACTAACATTTCATAACATTCGCAATTTGGTCCCCGTGTGCAGTGAATGTGATACGGTGGTTCATTGACATAAACAAAACAGTTTTGTAATGTGAGCAACTGTTAGCCGTTACAAACTGAACACAGGGCAGGCATAAGAATAAGATAAAATAAGTTTGAGAGTCATATTCATGCGATAAAATGAATAGATATTGTCAGCTTCAATTTCAAATGATTGCAAGTCAGTGTAAGAACTATCAGTAAGTAACATTGTTCCTCAGATTTTATAAAGAAATTTGGGTATGGTATTATAGAACATGTATCTAAACCACACATATTATTTTTATTTGGCATTCAGATAGTATCACAATTTATAGTACTTGTGTATTTCCTGCCTTTATTGGAACAATTTACAGACAATATGACCATGTACAATAAACCACTCCTATAGCTCGAGTGCTTAGTGTAAGTTATACAAGTTTTTTGTTGGCACATAACAGTACAAGGCTGGTACATATTTTGACAGTTGGGTCCCTTCTTACCCCTTATTTCATAAAAGTCTCTCATTGAAGATCAATTTCAAATTTTAATAGTTCGACTTCGAGAACATAGTTCCTTTGAGGACATATAGTTTAGGGGTGAGACGATACGGACGTAGCGCAAAATGATACATACATGTATCAAGATATAGTCGACCTCTCATGATATGATAAAACGCTCCAAATCACACTTGTAAGGATTAATGGTAAGGATATATTTGCTAGTGGCATTAGTTAAGAATATTTACGTCACAATACTTGTTTCTTGTTAAGAACAAAACACATATGACTAAATGTAACAAAAGTATTTAGAATTGCAATGGTTTCATTTAATGCACTCCAAATTGTAACAAGTAAAATCATAACAAATCTCCATACTTAGTTGTCATTTGTTATAAACACATACCGGTAGACAGATCCAAAGAGTTATTATGCAAACTAGATTTAGACATAGTCACATACTTACAGCATTATCAAGAGTGTGACTGTTTGTTGCATAATTTTCAGTACATAAGAAATTATATAACAGTATCTGATTGAAAGAAAACTCAACTTGAGAACTTCTGTGAATTTGGTGCAAGGATTAAGAACATTTCTCATCACTATAAAGTGTAACAAAAGTTAACAAAGTTGAGTGTGTCGATTGTGTGTCTAAAGTGGATTACAAAACATAAAAAAGGGCCAAGTAATGGTTCCACGCATAGACCTTAAGGGTCCAAGAATTACAATCATCCCTTGGTACTAATAAGTCTCAGCACTCAAACTTTAGAGAAAATGGGCCAAATAGAAAATTATTTCCATCTATGTCAAAGTTTAGCATAATAATTAATGGGTTTGGTGGAAGACTATTGTAACTCCTTCATAACGTGATTGCTAACATGAGAAACCTGACAATAGTACCCTCAAAACCAAACATGACAATCCACATTATAGCCATTAAAAGGCTGGTGAAAAAAACTGTCTAGGAGTGGATCAAAGCTCAGAGATATATTCAGAGAAATACTAGAAAAGCAATTGGCAATGTAATTATGGCATTTATGAAAAATAATCTGGAATCCTGCTGAAAATTATAGACATCATATCACATGACCTAAACCTCAACAAGATAAACTGGATATATTTGCAGGAAGTCTGTGATAGTTTTACATAGAAATATATCAGACTTGTACAAGAGTACTAGACAACTAGATAATGAGAATAGTATCTGTATACAGAACAAGTCTATTTCATTTAGACCAACTATCTGATCAAGTTTCATGGAGTTCAGGTTAAAAATGTAGCCAGTAGAGTCCATAAGGAGTTTTAATGATTTGGCCATGTGATCTAGTTTTTGACCCCAGATGACCCAGATTCCATCTTGACCCAGCCTTTAATTGAACCAAGTGACCTATTTTTTGACACTGTTTCAAATTTGACCTAGATTTTCTAAGACAAACATTTTGGCTATGTTTCATGCAGAAAAAGTAAAAAATGTGTTTTTTCCATCATTGGACCTATTGACCTACTTTTGACCCAAGATGACCCAGTTTCAAACCTGACCTAGACTTCATTAAGAAAACATCTTTACCAGGTCACATATATATGAAGTAAAAAATGTGACATCTCGAGTATTAAATACAAGCTAAATTGTTGACGATTGATGATGGACACAGGATGAACCCAACCCCTCACCTTGAGCACTTTGTTCAGGTGACCAAAAAACTACAACAAGAGAGAAAGCCATAAGTATTAAACATAAATCAAATGATAATGCATTGGTGTATAATCATAAATAAAATTCCGATCATAAACCAGTCGACTAAATCAATAAATAACAAGGCAAAAAAAAACACTAAAAATTGTAAGAAGTACAAAATTCCAAAGAAAATCTGTAGCTCAATTGAAAGCATAATGCCAAAAAATTAACAAAATTTATAGTCAAATTTGATTAATCACACAAAATATGGAAATAATAGGCCAGGCCAACATAAATCATTGTTGATTGTCATCTATATGTTCATTGGAATTGGGCAGGGGGGACCATTTAGTATGTCCTTGAAATTGATATATAAGACTCTGATACCAGGCCAGCAAGACCCCACCATCAACTTTAAACACTAGAAAAGGTGGTTGGAGGATCAGGAAAAATAGGGGTCACACAGGAATGGTAAACATGGGATTAATCTGTCATGGCCGTATATACATAAAAAAGAAAGTTGTTTTCATTGTACCAACAACTTGTAATATGGTTTAAGTGCAGGTTTCACAGCGTAATAATGAAATTTAAATGCATAAAGCCACCCTATATTACAACACATAACTAATTCAAGGTGTAAAAATGTGCATAACATATGGTATTTTAGATAACCAAATTATATAGAACAGTAGGGGGGTAACAATAAATACACCAATACAAAAATAAATAAGTGATTATAATGCACCAGTGGGAGTATATTATATAAATATGTAATTATATCTCATACAGTCCTAGATGCACATGTCTAAAGATTGATACCAGAAGTTTCCTACACACAGATAACATACAGTTAGTCATGGTATTGATTTGATATCTTGTATTATAATATAATACATATATAATTCAAGTCTGTTAACATTAAATTGTACAGTATGATGGGTGCACCACAGGTATCCCTGGCGTTGCTGAAGATTTTGCAGATTTTGACCTGACTAAAACATTATTTTGTTCCTTTCATGCTAAGCATTACTTTATTAATATTAACAGACTATATAAATTTTCACCAGAAGTAAGACAGTGAAGACAAAATTGGCAAACCTGGTATTCAGTATTAAAATACTATCAAAAAGAAAATGTAACCCGGCCTACCATTGGTTGTGCAACATTAATTTTAATTCAGAAAGCAATGAAGATAGGAATACAAATAGAGAAAAGTATACTCATTGGCAAAAGCAGAGGAAAACTTCATATTTCAAAGGACACTCTTTATACACTTTACGAATTCTGCACATATCTGCCTCAATCGGACAACTTTTATTTCACAACAATTTTTTTGGAAAAAAACGAGGATATCAGCAGAAAAGATTATCAACCCTGTCAGGGGTGTAAGTTCCGAAAGGCCGTGTAGGCCACGGCTTACATTTTTTTTTGAAAAATCGAATAAAATAAAATATCCAAAACTGCAATAAGATATTAAATGTATGTTTTTGATGTTAATGTTAAGTATATTTACAGAAACGAAATATACGACAAAACGCACCTCCGACGATCTAGCTACAAAACAGGGTAATAACTACAGTCGGACCTTGTGTATTTGACCACCTTATAACCGAATACTTAGTATCATCCGAAATAATACCAGGTCCCATTGTATCTTCTAAGGCATGTCAAATTGAAATGGGCTATTTAAAACCATGCATTATTCAAAATAAACTTTCAGACTCTATGAATCTGAATGAACAAGGTTCGACTGTATATGTAAACTTGGATAAATGTTATTAACAAGTTGTCCTCAAGAAATCAGGGCCAGTCTACATAACATCCTATAGATAAGACTTTGATCAAGATAAGTACTGCATGGTAAAAACATAAAAATATCACCTATCTCAGACACTGATAATAATCCTGTAAGGAATTAACTACATCCCAATCTTAACAGAACAAACAAGAGGTATTTATGTTTATCAAATCAAAAACAGACTTTCCTGCCAGCATTTTGGGCATATAAACAACGCTTTATTGTTCTTCATGTTCGCAACCATAATGTTTAAACCATTTTACTTTACTTTGTAGCAAAAGAAACAATAGATTTTAAAACAACAGAGAAATTGTGGTTTTTAAATTAAAAATCATGCACGTAATGAATACGTTCCCAGGCATTAACATATAACGCTAGGCACAATATGCAATCTCTCTGATTTGATCAATACTTTTTACAGTCTGCATCGACAACTATACTGCACTTGGTTCAATTTTAGATTTTCATTCATTGCTAATATCGCAAGCTTTCATTCTTTTATTCTGTAAAAACTATAAAATATTCCACAACAGAACATTGATGGATGAACAATGAGATGTTTTCAAGCATTTAAGCTTGTATACATCAGTAGTCAGGTAGCTGACAGGGCAATGGTTTGGTCATTTTAGGGCCGTTTCTGTGTACCTACTACAATAGAATGCTTTTGTTCCCCATTTCCATTTAAAATCCCTTTATAAAGAAGAAAGAAACTTCTTAGAAACTAAGTTGTGTTTTATCCAAGTTTTTAAAAGTATACAAAGTCATGTGTCAGAAAGTATTGTATATTTGTCATATTTGGTAAATAATGACATAAAGTAAAAAAACTATCATATAACTTTAGCGCAAAACTCCCTTTTTCATATTTTCACAAGACAAAGTCCCCTTTTGCGGGTAATAGGGTATCAGTCCAAAATTAGGAAAGGTAAGATTAATAAAGATGAAAATGGTAAGATCAAACACAATAACGAATAGTATGTTTTGCCAGCAAACCAAACAAGCAAATATTTCGAAACATTTTGCCGATTGCAATTCACTTAAAATGGGTTTTTACCCGAGCTATAAAGGTTACAGTTTAATTTAAGAGCCATTGAATACAGCAATAGAATACTGCATTTGTTTTCATTGCGATTCTAGTACAATTTGCAGACAACATTGTTGTTAGTAACAAAGGATTTGAGAATCGGAGTATACTTATTAAACTTAGTCAGGAACTGAAACTTTGTATGAAGCTACCAATTTAGGTCACATGCTACCGGAGCTATTCCAGAATAATTCTGTACTTTAACACACTTAGTACACAATGTACATTCAGTCCTTTTTTATGGCAAATTTGGGGCCTATATTGGGCCCCATTCCTCGAAGTAAAAAGTATATTTTTCCCCCATTTCGAAAGAAAATTCCCCTTTAGTAATTTTAGCCTTATAACTAACCAAAATTGATTCAAGATGCAAATTTCCCCTATCAAAAGGATCTGCCATACTTCCCAAAAAACTGGAAAAAAGGCTGACATTATATGATTAAAAGTGTCTCACAACTAATTAGTGTCTCAGAATAATAATTGTGATCCTGAAGTTAGTGAGATTGTCACCAAGGGAACCAGAGAAGTTTCATCAAAACTGACACCAGAAAACAAAACTTTCCACTTAAACTTCATCATTCATGGTTATATAATATATAGTCTTAACAAGACCAGTCAAAACAGTTGACAATACATATTACTACCCAAGGATATATGCCTAATGTGTTTATACATTACAAAGACATCTATAGCCAGCAGAAATAGCATCATAAGGAAAATTATCCACAACACAATTTGGCCTTTGACCAAATATTGCTTGGTAGCACTTTATGTATTTACATACAATTATTACATAACATGGTAACAGCTACCAACATTTATAGTATGAATGTATGTAGATTGGCACAACTTTACTATCACCATATTATACATATGTTTTTACAGTAAACCTTGTAGTATACATTCATGACATCTATCATGGTCATTCATAATTATTGCATGAGGAGTACTTCCTTGTTTACTTCAGTGGTCATCCACATAATTGCCCTAGATAACTGTCCAATCAACTAGTTGTTATTTTGGGTTTAGTGATTGATTTGACAAGAATGGACAAAACATTAGTTTCTTACATTTTATCCTTCAAATAGAAGATTATCTTCATTCTAAAGGACACAGAGAATATGGTCACGAGTACATGTTCTTGTCTGTTTGCACAATCAGGGTTATATGAGAACTTTATGGTGCAAGAATACGCTAGTTTCTCCTTCTGCAACTACTGGCAGTCACGGAGAGGTCTGGGGTAGGATGGTACATTGTACATGTTTATAGTATACTTCTGAATATAACATATTGTGCATTGACATACTAGGTAACCCCCTCAATAGCTCAATTGGTAGTGTCCACTTTGAGTATGGGAGGCAGGGAGTTGAATCCCTAGCCACATCATACCAAAGACATGAAAAATGGTACTGGTAGCTCCCTTGCTTGACACTCAGTATATAGAGAGTAGTATAAAAGGAGATAAAAAAGCCCATGTAAGTATCTATCAGTGGATACCTTGTTGATGACACAAGAGCTTTGTATCGCATGTTACCAGGGTATATAAAGCTTCTTTATCTATACCTTTATCTAATGGATACTTACTTATTTCTAGTCAGAACGAGAGTTAGCTGCCCTTGTCTGGTACCAATAACAATGTTGATTTCACTTGGATGGTCATCCTGAAAATATATATTGAAATGTTTACATGAGTTCAAGCGGGAAACAAGTTCTATATCACAAAGCAGTTACAGCAAAATGATAATTCCCAAATTGCAAGGTCATCATTGGAGAACTTCATAACATATTTTGGAACTTATTCACCAACCACTCATAGTAGTGTTAATTAAGTGTAATACACTCCGAAAAATCCCTCTCAGGACCCTAAAAAGCTTGAGTAGGTAGGGTTATGCTAAACAAACAATTCTTAATTAATTCATGTCCTAAATTATGCCACATTCTTGCAGATGTTAGAAATACCCTGGCCAGCATAAGCAAATTAAACATGTAAAATGTGCACACAAAATTATTTGCAAGTTCATACCATGACATTTTGCATTATTCTGGAATGATAATATATAATTTATACTTCTGAGCAAAATGTCAGTTCATATTATGTTCATTATTATACCAGTCTGATACGGTAAAAAGACAAAATTACAAATAAACCTCTCCAGTAAAGGCAGACACATGCTGTGACTGCTGCACTAATATTATATCATTACTGCGTATTATTACAAATTGGCAATGTACAGACATATTAGCGTATCTGTTTGAGTTCAAGGTGAACACACGATATAAATAAAACAACTCGGAGAAATGCAGTTTAAAGAACTCTGAAAACAGATTAGTTGTCATCTTTCGTTACAGATATGAAAGAAAACATGCAAGTACGATGTATCATAAAAACAAGAGACAGACATTGTCTTCAATGGAAAGAGCTCGAGTGCCCAAAATGATAATAGC
Source organism: Mactromeris polynyma (assembly GCA_032209605.1). Classification (NCBI taxonomy): domain Eukaryota; kingdom Metazoa; phylum Mollusca; class Bivalvia; order Venerida; family Mactridae; genus Mactromeris; species Mactromeris polynyma. The sequence goes on along the minus strand of JASFXZ010000031.1, from coordinate 4,728,942 downwards.
AGGGGCATCTGGGGGCCTTATTCATAGACGTAATTCAGAACTCAAACATATACTTTAAAATGCTAATAATTAATTCCCTTGGCTCCTACCTCATAATAACAGTATGTGGACTATCATAAAAATTGGCAAAAATTGTAGGGTGCAGGTATAAGTACAGTTATTCAGACAAAAATTCATCCTGAAGATTTAATGAAAGGCTCGAATATAACTTTTGCAAGTCTGAAATTCAAGCTGGAAAAGTCACAATATGACCCTGGCTGTTTTTTTGTCTGAAAGCCCCATGAAAACAAGACAGATGTTGTAAGTTCAATCTTTTATGGCTCGATTTTTAAAAAAATGATTTCATGTATTTGTAAATCAATGTTTCAAATTAAAATTTAAGTGGAATCTGGTTATATTCAAATACTGATAATCCAACATTGATCAAACAATGTCACATCAGATAAACATGACTGTCATTAAAACCTTCCCTGACTGCCACCATTTACACACCAATCCACTACCAGGCATATAGAGTATACATATGCTTAAGCCTTCATTTCACACATTGGTAAGTACAATTTTGCATCTTAAAAAAAAGTTTATTAGCACAATAAAAAGGTCACACATATGGTATTAACCACACCCTTGTTTATAAGAGAAACAAACCAGATGTCAAAGAACTGTCACCCCAAATTTCACACTTCAATTTGTTCAAAGGTTAACCACTTCCACCAGAATGACTGGTAACAATACAGTGTAACATTATATCTGAGAAGTGTCAATAACCACTCCATAGCTTACACCATACAGAACATGTCCTATGAACAGCTTTTAAGGCTTTTATGTGAATAATATCTGTTCAAAAATATTGTGGTGGTAATTGGTGTTCCAAGGTCAAGTTTCATCAGTACATTCAACCTGAACAACAAAGAACCTGCTACATTTCTCTACTTGTACTATACTGTCTTATACATCAAAATGAATGATAAAACTCAACCACACTGATTGCACTCTAAGCACACATAAATATCATTAAAATGCAAATTTTCAAAATTACCACTGCATACAGTCTCTTCAACTAGTGATAGGTTTGATATATGAAATTCTGGAAGGGCATTTAAGTTCACCTGTGTATTTAAGCATGAAAGGCTAGACTATTTCCATGAATGGCTGTAATTTGGTCTGTACATTGGAAGGCTAGACTATTTCCATGAATGGCTGTAATTTGGTCTGTACATTGGAAGGCTGGACTATTTCCATGAATGGCTGTAATTTGGTCTGTACATTGGAAGGCTGGACTATTTCCATGAATGGCTGTAATTTGGTCTGTACATTGGAAGGCTGGACTATTTCCATGAATGGCTGTAATTTGGTCTGTACATTGGAAGGCTGGACTATTTCCATGAATGGCTGTAATTTGGTCTGTACATTGGAAGGCTGGACTATTTCCATGAATGGCTGTAATTTGGTCTGTACATTGGAAGGCTGGACTATTTCCATGAATGGCTGTAATTTGGTCTGTACATTGGAAGGCTGATATGCATACTTAGGATGGAGCCCACAGGGGCACCATTAAAAATGGGAATTAATTAACAGCAGTAACATGGGTTGATCAATAAGAAGATTTTCTTCATATCATGGAAATGTAGAATATTTGCTATTTAGTTAAAACAGTGTTACAATTAAGCACTAAATATGTACAAGAAAAGAAATCAATATCTAGATCGACAAAATGGCAAGTTTCTATCACAACATTTATTTATTTATAATTCATTCCATAAAACCTGCTCTGCTCCACTAACATAATTATAAATACAAAATATAAATTATTGTTTTAATAAGTTCTTTGCTATTTAGTTAAAACAGTGTTACAATTAAGCACTAAATATGTACAAGAAAAGAAATCAATATCTAGATCGACAAAATGGCAAGTTTCTATCACAACATTTATTTATTTATAGTTCATTCCATAAAACCTGCTCTGCTCCACTAACATAATTATAAATACAAAATATAAATTATTGTTTTAATAAGTTCTTTAATTATATTTGAAATATTCTTTATACCATATTCACAAATATGATATAAAAAAACAATAGCACAATACAGTGAAACCTCAATAGCACGACCACTGTTGCAGAAAGTCAGTCATTGTAGTGTGGTGGTCTGGTTATAGAGTTAAAATATGGAAGAAAAATTAAAAACTAGTCCATAAAAATGTTCATATTAATGAGGTGGTCTTAACTATGAGATGGTATCTAAGTGCAGTTTTACTGTACGTTAAAGTTCATATTATCTTAACTAAAAGGGGGAAATTGCCTTAGACGAATATGATAAATGAAACTGATCACTTAGATTAATAGGAAACCATACACATACAGCAGGAAAAAGATAAGTGGCAGCTTGTAAATGTGCTAAGTTCAACATCCGCATATAATACCATATACCATATACATTGTACAAGTAAATGACCCATGGATGTAGAAATTGAAGTTGTATACAAAATTCAGTAGTTAAAAAGACAATGACCACTCGATCTCAATGCTATAGTAATTACATCTGACGGTCATTAACATTTTTCTGTGACGTGAATGTATCACTTTCTCAATATTCTATTTATAATTATTTATACAGCAAAACATCTTGTAAAGACCACCTCAATAATAAGACCACCTCAAAATTATAATCACAATTTTTTCAAGTCCATTTTCACTGTTTCTCAATGTTCAATTCAGTTATATACAATAAAACATCACTTAAAGACCACCTCAAAACTAAGGACACAATTTTCAAGTCCATTTTCAATGTTTTGCTCTTTATTAAACCTCAATATTAAGACCACCTCAATATTAATACCAGTTTCCAAGGGTCCAAAACGTGGTATTATTATGGAGGTTTTACAGTATATACTAGAGAAGACATTGCACAATTGTGCAGTTATAAAGTACTGTATTACATAAATATATTTCTTTATTTGAGTCTCATTCTTGCATATAACATAATCATTAAAAACAATACAATGTACATACATATTCATGAAAAGACCATTCTATAAGAAATATAAGAGACTATGGCACTAATTATAGACATTCTATTCACAATCTGACATGTATTGAACAAGTCTTTGAAAATGCTAAAAATTAACAAGCAGGAGGACCAAGTGCATTGTAAGACGTATTGATTGAGTGATCAAACATAACAATATATTCCATCACACTCTAAACCATTAAGTATTTTGAATTGTGGATAACCTTGTGTTAATAATTTGGAGTAAAAAATAGATTTTTGCAGACAGTCTTATTTTTTGTAACCATGCAAACCAAAAACATGCATTTTGCACATATCTTTTTATTGACAAATATGGAGCCGTCTGCTTCAAACGTTGTAAGACAAGTATGGGCAACAGAAAGAGTCAATTTACTTATTTTTAGATATTTTTAGGTATCTTCCCCTGATCTGTGCCAAGTCTTAGAATAGAGACCAGAAAAATGGAACAAATACGTTCAACTCATTGAAGATATGGATGGGAGGTCAATAACAGTCATACTCGATACCTAGACTAGCACTAGTAGTTTGCCAAATAGACACAGGCTAAAACTCAAATCTAACGACTAAATTTACCAAAGATTGTCTAAAAAAATAACCAATATGTAATAAAATTCATTACTTATTTATATAACCTGGCAACCAACGTTTACCCCTGCGTTCTCCTCAGCTGTCAACATGTTATTTATATGGAAATATTACAAGTGGTATGTTTACTACAAACAAACAACTATCTCTGTATCTTTATAATCAAGTAAGAGGGTAAACAACATCCTATATATGACACCAGATTTACACTGAATCAGATGATATTAAGTGCTCCCATACAGTAAAGTAGTAATAGTATGCATGTACCGCTATTTCCTATTTGCACAAAATCTAATGTTCTAATGTGACATATTTGTCATAAACAATAAATCTGTTTACATGTCCTTGGGGTTAAAACATTTGAAGTTATATGACTGCAATTTCAAGTTGCTTATATTTACATTGAGTTCAATGACATATTGTTAAATATCATAAACATGTATTATGTAATGTAGAATTTTCGCTCTTTATAAGAATTATTGATAATTTATTAGAAGAAAAAAAAAATAGATGAGTAACAGCAGAAATCCTTAGTTTTTCTAAGATATTCTGGTGAAATTACATAATTAGGTAAGATAGAGCCTTTTAAAAATAGTGTCATCACATTTGCTTTCAATATCACTTTTGATAGTGATACAGTTTTAAGACAGAGCTCTATAAATTTGTATTTATTCATATTGTATCACTGTTGTTTGTCATGTGTATTGTAATATTTCCTTTGACTATGTTGTATGTATAAATGTGCATGTAAATACTCTCATAGAGTATGTCAATATTGTTACTGTTAATTGTATATATTGGATGATAAGTATTATACTTAAATCCAGATATTAATAAATCATTCTGTTCTGTTCTATAAAGATATTAATGCATTTCCTTGTACATGTATGATTAACAGATCATTTTCATTGGTCCAAACAGTGGTCCTAGGGACAGCATGGATTTGAAAGACTGCACAAATAAATGACTAAGACCAGCATGACCAGTAATTAACTTTGTAATCATGGTAATTGTATGATACAGTATCACATGATAATTAGACTGACCGTGAAACTGCCTGAAGCTATAATACACCTACAATATGTAGTGTTGTGACATTGTAGATGTGTAATAATATTACACAGAAACCTGAGTATGATAAATAGCAATAAACCACATCAAATAATACCAGCATGTTGAGGAGGATGTCTGCTTGTTTTAACAAGTGTATTATTATATTGCAGCACTTTAACAAAAGCATTCCTACTTTATGGCAGTTTAAGTACATTAAAGGCATGTACCATTTAGTCTCGAGGATGTAATTCATTATTACATTCATATTACGTCATGTGAATTGAAAAATAAAATGTAGTTAGAAAGCATAAATGCAGGGCACTAGACAGCCTGTGGGGACTTATACCCATATCTCAAATTTCACATCTTTAAGAGGAAAAGGGGAATTTTGAGCTTATAATTATGATCACTGCTTTAATTGTTTATAAGTTTTTAATCAATTATGAAAAATATACAGTATTATCTGACCAATGTCAAAATATGAGAAAAGAAATATGGATTATCCCCAACTACCGGTAATCAAATAAGAATTTTCCTTCTTGTACTGTGATGGGAAATTTGAATAGAAATAGGGGAAAATCATACAATTTTAACCAGGGAACGGTACCCACAAACAGTCCAAAGTATTGCTCTGAAAGATATATCCTACCAACACTGTGTAAGTACCATCCAGCATAAAACTTATGACATACAAGTATCTGCTAAATGTTTTGAGTATTGTACATAGAAATTAATATAATCTAAATTTACACAATAAAAAAAGTAAGGAAACTGACATTAACATCTGTTAATAGCAAGTAAATTTTATCTACTTGTAGTATTCGTTAATAAAAACACTAACACCATATGCCAGTCATTGTTTAATTGGGCCTACATTCCAGGAAGTGCTTAAGAATTTTTACGAAACAAACCAGGAAATATATACAACATATAACACCAATCAATGATTACAACTTCAATAATCTTGAATGTATAAAAGGTCAGCTATAAACTTAAGTGTTGTTTATTGCAGCATTAATAAAAGTCATATACAATCACTTTGCTGCAATCAGGGATTTCCCTGACGCAGAAATCTTGAGTCCCTGACTCCCTTTTCTTTCCAGGGACTCCCATTTCTCACCTACTGTGCATCCCTGGGACCCCAAAATTAAACTTTGTCAAGTATAAACTGCATATCTGGGACCCTGCAAATTTACTAAGGATCCCCAATTTGTCAAACACGAGGGTCCAAGGACCCCTAGCTGAAAAATCCCAGGGAAACCCTGGTAATGTTAGCAAGGGAACTTTCAATCATGACTCATTGAGATTGATTTGCAGCCAAAGCTCATGTATATGGAATTTGATGATTCAAGAATGATTTTCATTGGTACTAACAATTTGAACACAATATTACGCACACATGTAACAATGTTGAAGAGGCCTGCCTAGCACTGTGGTCCCAAAAAGCGTCTGAATTTCAATATGAAGGTTAAAACTCATCCCATGACCAACATTCATAAGGTAAAAAAATTTAACATCTCATCAAGGAGGGAGCCTACCCACTGTACCACTCCTACCCCAGCGCCTGAAAAATGTTCTGAGGACGACCCTGATGTATCTAGGTCATAGTTCAATGCAACAGAAAACAGTGACTGTGGGTACCAGCTGGAGCATTTCAGACAGCGATATATACAATACTTTAAAGATGTACATAAGACCTACATTGAAATAGGAGTGTTTTACGAGTGAGCCAGTGTGCATCTCAACCAAAATATACGATTATCTTCCCAATAATGTCAGTTTCTGCTTCCATCTCTGATCAGACATTTACACAAACCAGACAGTCCAAAAACTGTAACACCATGTGATTGTGTGTATATACAATGACGACCAGTATTAGTATGAAAGAATGTAAATCAGTTATTTATTTACCAAACTTTTCTTACCTTGTTTTGAGATGGTTGAAAAGGTCTCCCATTCTTATATACTGTAGGTTTAACAACTTCATACTGTGAAAACTCAGACACTGCAGTCTTGAATAATGGTTTTAGTTTACCTGAAATTCAGTTTTAACAAATTTAAGGGTATATTCTATTAGACAGGGTTAGTGGATTTCTAGAGCCCTGATGATGTGACCCTAGAGTTATAACATACCGGCTGATCCAGTGATTCTCCTCATTTACCAACTGGTCACCAAGATTCCAAATGACTGCGATGCCAAGAAACTGTATTGAAACTTGCCACAAGGTTAAGTTTATTTAAATGGTTTTTGTTAACATATTTATGCCGCACACATTTTACTCTGATGGATTGCATTATCATATATAGCTTTGATTATACGTTGACAACATCTGAGAATTCTATTCATGAGACAGTCAATATGTTGTACTGTGGAAGAGAGTTTTAGGCAAGGAAAAACCAACACACTCAGTATTCATCCTTATATCATAATTTAAGGTATACAAGTATCTACATTTATATTTCACATTCACAAGTCATCAGTGTGCAGCTTGGTGCATACAAATATGCTCAAATTAGTCAAAACACAATATATCTATTATATGCTTTAAAGATCACATATCCTGCACATAAGACGCATCGTTTCTAAACTAATGTAGTAATGTGTAAGCTCAGTTGGCAGTGCACTTTAATTCAATCTGAAACAATGTTTGAATCTTAGGCAAGGCAAATGATCTGCGATCTTAGTGCAGAAAATATACTTGAAGTCATGAATGTATCTTCCACCTCTGATTCTATTATGAGTGAAGTTCACTAGGTAAATTGTCAGTGTTTTATCTGCAGACGAACAGACAAGTTACGATGGGTGGAAAACGTAGGAAAACTGGTCAACCGACTGCCGAATATACATATCCTGGACACCCTGCTCGGTGCCTCACTAAAGCTTTGTCTGTAAATCGGAACTTGAATTGTCGATATACAGTATAAATAATGTATTTGCCAATTACAGTGTTCCTAACAGGACATATGACCAACAATCATGATCTAATTTGTAAAATATATCGAGGTTTTACGTAAACAAACCATCATTTCCTTTGTAACTGTTTAATTTAACACACAGTAATGCCACAGATCGATACCAAATTTTATGACGAAACATTTACTAAAGAATAATTCAATAATTCATCATCATTTTGTAAACAAAAGGCCACAAAAAGCAACACTCCTTTTTTTGAATAATCGAATAATCTGTGATTCACAACGTATTTTGTAAATTCGAGATTATAGTAAAAGGCAACATTTCAGTAAAATTGTATTAAACGAATCAAAGAAACTGCATAAATACTTTTTGAAACAGTCCTAAAAATATTAATTGATAAAAATGTATTAGGTTATTGACAGTATAAACCATGAACTCCGAGAAATTCCGAATGAATTCTGTCTTCAGCAACATTCGTATCGTTAATATTCCATTAACTTGACGGGAAAAGAATAAAAAAATTAAGTCTATATAACCCACCTTCTGTATTACTATGAAATTCTGCGTCAAATAGATAAAATAAACATAAGAAGAATAAATATCCAAACAAATTAAGTGTAAACTCCATCCCTAGTTCATGGCTTCGTAAATTGATCTGGTAGTGTACGTATGTAGAAATATCTTTGAACGAAATTTTCGCCGTGACGTTACAGGCGCGTAGACCGGAATGACCTAAGGGTGTCACGGAATAAAATATCCGCGAGGGTGTAACACGTAGCCAAGTTAATAAATCATCGACACAGTACGGATATAATTAAGAAAAATGGTTTACCGTTTCGACAGAATCTATCGTCGTCATTTAAAAACAAAAACTACTCATAGTAAAGATACAGATCAAAGGGAGCCTACAAACCTGAGAAGTTCAGATATTTAAGTTTTATTTTATAGATTTAAATCGGCGTACGTGTTAAAATGATTCCTATAATACGAGAAAAAAATCCAAAGACTAATCAATGTGGCTAGTTGGTTTTTTAACAAAAAAGGTGGTAGATGGTAGAAATCTCGATCTAGGATCAATATTATGTAATGGTAGAGTCGAATTATCATGTGATATGGTACTAGGGTCTATGTGTTGGGTGGGTCTGTGTGATAGAAAGGTCCATATTATTGGTGATGGAAGGGTCAATTTGATGGTAATATGCTGCGTTATGTAATGGAAGGGTCCATATTATGTGACGATCGAAAAGATCTGGACATATTATGTAATGGAAGGGTCTATGTGATGAAACGGTCCATATTATGTGATGGTAATGCTGCATTGTGTTATGGAAGGGTCCATCTTATTTGATGGTAATGCTGCATTATGTAATGGAACGGTCCATATTGTGAGTTGTTAGGATCCTTATTACTTGATGTAAGGATCCATATTATGTGATGGAAGGGTCTATGTGATGGAATGGTTCAAATTATGCGATAGTTAGTGTTTTATTATGTGATGGTAGGGTCCATATTATGTGAAGGTAGTGCTTTATTATGAGATGGTAGGGTCTAAGTGATGGAATGGTTCAAATTATGCGATAGTCAGGGGCGTAGCTAGGAGGTTTGTGATGTGCACGCAAGATCCTTTTTTGTTTCTAGATTGTCTGTAGTGACTTCTGGGCGCATTCTTATCCCTGAATTGAACGAATTTTTTTTAATGCAGATTTGAACTTTTTATTTTTTCGAGACAATGTGTACGCAGCTGCGTACTCGGCGTACAGGACGCTACGCGCCTGATAGTAGTGCTTTATTGTGTGATGGTAGGGTCCATATTATGTGCAGGTAGTGCTTTATTATGTGATGGTACGTTCCATATTATGAGATGGTACGTTCCATATTATGAGATGGTACGTTCCATATTATGAGATGGTAGGGTCCATATAGTATGTGATGGTAGTGCTTTATTATGTGATGGTACGATCCATACTAGCACGGACATATAAGCCCATATCATGTAATGGTAGGATCCATATTATGAATTCGTCCAGATACGTAGTTAATATTCCATACAGGCCATATGTATATGTATACTTATTTCTGTTTGTGCTATAATTAATGAAATGTAAACTATTGTGTAATATTCAAAGTGGTACCACAAGAGTCACTTTTTTACAGCAGTTTCGAGGTATTTGATTATACCTTATAGCATCATAGTTATATATATATAATCCTAGTCTAGTGAACACACAGACTGTCAAGTCACCATTTTCGAAAGTAGTCCATGTGATTATTTCGATTTATGTTATTTTAGACAAATGTTACGTTCCCAGTTCCTGCGTACAGTTCCTTGACTTGACATGTGTGTCCTGACCCCCCCCCCCCCGTTTTGGTATGTGGCTTGTCCTGTGGTGTATTCCTTCCCTTTTCCCCCTTTAAATTTTCTATGGTTGTTTTTGATAGGTCAGCCAGATGACTCCCTACTTCCCCATGCCCATAGTTGTTTGCCCTTACACCTCCTCTATTCCTTATGTTTCATAAGTTGATGTTTCCCAGGGATCTGTGTGGGGAGGCATTGTCTTGCATATATGGCGTTCCGGGTAACAATTTTATCTTTCCTTTCTCCTTGAACTGCAGATATGCATTTAAAGATATTCACTTGACACAGCATTTTTGTCGATTTGCAACTAAAACATTTGTTGTCAATTTTAGACCATAATACAACATTAAATCAGGGGCTCAAATTGACCCTCAAATTGACCCTTTGACACCTGTGATTTCCAAAAAGTCACATTTTGACCCATAGGATTCTGGCTGAAGGGTCAATGTTTCTCTAAATTATGGGTATTTTGGCTACAAAATGGTAAAATCCAGTACAAAATTATCAAAATGACCCTCGAGATTCTGCCCATAGTCGGACCCCAGATTAAACACTTGCAATTCATTATACAAAACAAACCAAAGATTCATAAAATAATGTAATCTCTAGTTTGCCAGTTTTCAGTCCCATGTTTGGGGTTTCCCTCCTGTTCCCCAGGGTGGGGCAGATCAGAGGCAGGTGCATTAGCTACACCATATGTTTACAATCATGAGAAAAATGAATACATAAGAATAAAATAGATGTTATGTATGTATATTTATTGATACCTGTACTGTTCACATCACAACTTTACATAAATTATACATCACAGGTGCATACAATGATTGCAAAACGTTATCTAAACATCAGTGAACAATGTAAATAGATTTTACCAGTACATGTAAACATAAAATCAAAATATGACACAAGGTACATGATTGTATTGAATATTGAAGATATATACGTTTTTAAATCATTGTAAACATTATACTAGATGAGTTCAATAACTTTAATGAAACCAAAGTACCGGGTAAATCTAAATGCCCCCTATAAATTTGTGTGTGGGGGGGATGAACATGTTCATTTCACGGGTGTTTCTATAAAGTTTGGTGATATCATGTACAATGTCTGTAGTCATCGCTATCAGGATCATCAGTATGGGTGCACTGACTTTAGGTGATCATCTTTGAAGAAGGCTTTGTAGCTAAACCTTATTTTTTAAAGCATAAATGTCTAAGACAGGAAATAGAATGAATAAAATGTATTGATATTTACTAACATTAACAACTTCCTGCTAACACAATCACAGTTCTAATACCCGAGTCTGAGCACTCTGTGCTGAATCAAGTTTATGAACAAAGCGATAAGGCAATCAGTACAGTAACATACAGCACGATGCATTGCACATAAAAATACTGAAACCTTGTATCAAAGTTTTATCAATGTTGCTCTGAATGTTGGTTACTTTGATATTCAGGAAATGATGAATTGTAAATGATAAGATTCTTATATATGTCATTGAGTGCAAAATGCAAACAGAAATACCACTGCACTGGGTACAAACAATATAACATAACATCCAGCTATATCCCTAGTTAACTGTTTCAGCAACCAGGCCAATGTAATGTGACTTAGATACAGGGTAAGCATATGGCACAACAATGCAGTAACATAACATAAGTGAAATTTATGAGATCAAATCTCACCCAATGATATTGAAAGGAACAAAAATGAATTAAAATTCTGGATAAATAAGTACATGGTCCAATAAAAAGTATCTGCATTTTATCACAAACTACACACATTAAATTTCAGGATAAATGCATTATCACAATATATATATGGAGGCTTAAAACATCAATATTCACTAGACAATATATGTCACTAGATAAAACTATCCTCAAGATTTCGCAACAGTGATGTAATCAAAATCAGCATGTCCGAATCCCGCAGTACCGAATGCTGCAAAACCACTGGCCGGAGTGCCTGGCATACGAAGTCCAAAAACAAGCTCATCGTTAACATAACCCTCGGCAAATCCACCCTGAAATAATCATTAATAGTTTAGTTTAAACTTTTTGTTTATTCTTTTATACATCTATTATGAAACGAAATTCCAAATTATGATAATTAACTCTCAATTACCGCTTCCTAAGTTACTAACCAGTGTTCATGCCAAATTTAAGGACTGTGCAGTTCGTGGTCAAACCCTGCTCATTGTGGGGCTCAAACTCAAGACCTTTGGATCAGGAGTCGGATGGTCTACTTTTGACTCCTACACCTCCCTAAAAATGGTAACACTTCCTTTCGGCAAGACATTTAATTTTTTATATTACACACATTACATTTAAAACACCTAACCATCGATCTGTATTTGCTGTAAACTGTGTCCATTCGACACATGTGTCCCTCCTTCTCTATTTTTATCCATCTCTATCCATAAAGGCTATTTCAGGGTATAAACAACATTACGTAACGTAGTGCGCAATGTTACATTGTGCCCCAAATTTTTTATATAAATAATTAACCAGAAGCATAAAAAACATAAAAAAACAGAAGTGATATTCAATATACATAGAAAATCTGATGGCAGTCAAAATGTTTAGCAATTTGAGATTAAAAAAGTCATTTTTACCAAGTCAAGACCAGTTACTCAACTGTTACAGATTTAATCAAAAGTCAAAACTACAGTCACACAACTTCATGTACTGACTTATTATTATAATTCTATTCCTTACTCTATGTCTTACTGTTTTTCAGATTTGCTCACTGAAAGTGTTTGTGGGACAGACTGATAAATGTACGATTAACTCTAAATGCAACCGCACTTAAAAGCCACTCTTCTTGACCTCATTAGTATTCAGTTTCAATGGATACCTCATGAGTAAAGAATGAACAATCTCAGCAATGAAATATTGTTCGAATCTTATATGCTGCCATGTTCAGCCACCTGCCTCACCTTTGCTTTCAGTCCAAGCTTATTGAATCCAGTGGTTTTGAGATTTTTAGCAAGGCCATATGCTAACAGAGTTGCTCTTCCTGAAAGACATTTCATTAGAATCAACATTCATCTTCAACCTTGATGATTTCTACGAATATACATACCACAACTAGACATAACTCTGCACTAAAATACCTACCAAAATAATGTTTCACACATGTACATATACTATCACAATCATGAAAAATGCAAACTTTGTCATGAATTTACATGAAGCCTACTAAATATGGAAGTAACAATCAGTAATTTTTTTTGTAACTAATGCAAATTTCAGGTATAACATGCTTTTCAACAGGGTTTTAGTAATAAATGAGGATCTTCCAACTCTATCATTCACAAGGAAAAAACAAAATGCAAAGCTATAATCACAGGTGGTGAAGAAATTACTTTAGAAGATGTATCGCCATTAGTCATCACCAAGATTCACTTTTTACTGCAAGTACCGATATAACACAGTGCACATTAGTACTGTCACGTTACTGCAAGTACCGATATAACACAGTGCACATTAGAACTGTCACGTTACTGCAAGTACCGATATAACACAGTGCACATTAGTACTGTCACGTTACTGCAAGTACCGATATAACACAGTGCACATTAGTGCTGTCATGTTACTGCAAGTACCGATATAACACAGTGCACATTAGTACTGTCATGTTACTGCAAGTACTGATATAACACAGTGCACATTAGTACTGTCACGTTACTGCAAGTACCGAAATAACACAGTGCACATTAGTACTGTCACGTTACTGCAAGTACCGATATAACACAGTGCACATTAGTACTGTCATTGATTCAAATTTTTACATATCGACGATATTGATATATCAAAAGTATTGACCCTAGATCAATTATATTTTTAATTCCTTAAACAACTTTTAACTCGTATTTGTCCATATCTTTGTGTGTATGCCTTACATATTTAAATGTTCAACTTGAAACATCACAACAACAAGATATTTAAGTAACTAATTCATACTTATAACTTCTCAGCATTATATTATATTGCCAACATTTAGAATACACAATCCGCTAGAGCACTGTCTAACAAGCAGCCGACTTCCGAGCGACATTACGCTACTTTGGCACATTTTTTGACTGTACCTATTCTCCTGTATTTTCCCACCATAATACTGTTAATTGTAAGTGTGTATCGACAAAATTACACCTACTTGAATCACCCCACACTTCATATGTTCCATTGGCTGGAAACACATAGAACAGGAATCCTTGTCCACCAACAGTATAACAACCACCACTGTTTATTCTCTGTGCCAGGAATACACCATTTGTCGCATTGTCCATACCCAGTGCTACTGATGTCTCAACATAGATATCTGTCCTATATTCAAAATAAACACATTTTCTATTTATAAAAAAATAAGTGAGACAAATCCTCAGAAACTTGAAATATAAGTCAAATCAAATGATCAACAATTTATACATGCTGTTGTTTCATAATAACTGTGACTTATGCACTAATACAGGATATTACATATGTGGTCATTAATTACAAAATTCATCAAATGGTCGTTCTGACATGGTTAAAGACAAGCCTATGACGAAACAAATGTACATTGTACTCAGTACATTTAAAAACGCACAATGTAGGATTTCTAAATTTTCATTGACATACTTTTTTGGATACAGGAAAACAATATGATGCATGTGTATGCAACATGATAGCTAAATTTCATGACAATTGACACATATTATCATAAAAAATGAGTTTCAAAAGTAATAAAAAAAGCATGGTTGGTAAAAAATTTAGCGTTTTTAAATGTACCGAGTGTAGTGTGCTGAAAACAAGTTTAATACATGGTAAAGCAAATATGATGTCAGGTCATTCGTCATTTCACTGGTGAATTATCAAAATATCAGATGGGTGTTATTATGCGTCTGTGACATCATTTATGATATAAAAACATCATAAAATGTGTCTTATAAATTATGAATCAACAGCTTTACCAAGATATATTTCCAACTAATGCCAAGGTGAAGTTTTCAGTCTCACACCAATCAACAGGCTGTAAGATTGTCATTTGTCTTAATACTTTATTGCCTGATGTACCGCTGGGTATCACTTCAAAAGATCCGGACATAGGGGCAACAAAATATGGCTCTTGGTGATCAACAACATCTGAAATGTACCATCAATCATGTAATACAATGTACGGTATAACACGTAATGTTTGTGACTTGGAAATGTTCGAGAATTTTGTGAATTCTGGAAATTTACAAAAGTTTCAACCAATGTGATTTTTCTAGCTCACATACATACATATTCTGGTACTAAATTTGAAGAAAAAGTGGTTGTCACTTGCAAATTCTCTTGGTATTTTCTAATTATAACTCCTATAAGGGCTTATCAGTTTTGCCTATCAAATGGCAGATAATTATGAACAATGGAGGTAAATATTGTAGATGCAGAAAGTATGTCTATTGATAGGTAGTGTACAGTGAGATGATAAATAAGACAAAAATAAAGGATTTTGAACTTCGTTCGGACAAAAATGCATCGAAGATTAGTATTAAAATATTGAAAGAAATGTTTCATATACAATTCACGACTTACTATCAAAAGTATCCATATAAGGTAGCGGGAAAGGTTCAGGTTTAGGTGGTGGAGGGTATTGTCCCTTGGCACCAGACGCTACTGTGGTCAATGTATATACTTGATTCTCTTGTACATCTAGAATGTAAGTGCCGTCTGCTGCTGGCTGAAATGTTGCCAGAAATATGGGATATTAATACGAGGGGTTAAAAAGTTTAGCATTACAAATATCAGTAAACGAGTTAAGACAGACGCATATATCTATTAGTATCAAATGAGAAGAGAAACTGGTTGACATTGACAAAGAAAATGTAACATTAAGTTAAGATCATTAAAACCCACAGACACAGACAAACAAAATAACAGTTGAACATAGAAGCAGTGCCTTCTAACTTGTCTGACCCATGATGAAACTGCAATTTGATATCTTGCTTATGTCATTCACAAGTACGGTATGATTGATTTCAGGCAAATCAAGTTTATTGTAATTGTGAAACATAAGAAAAATGTCATTGTTGTGAAATTATGTTACTTCTACAGCTTAAACTAACACATATTTTTATATTTTGAAGTATTTTAATGAATTAACACCCTTTATCAAGAATTGTTTTTAACTTTTGCAATAAACACCCTTTTTAAAAAAAAACACCAATGACTGCCAAATTACTAAAGTACTTGAATGTGCTGTGAAACTAATCAACATATATAAAATTTAGAAATATATGTTATGTGTTCTAAATGCTATACATTTAAAGGGAAATTACCCATCCTTATTATAATAAAGACTATAATTTCAAACACACAATGCAGAACCCTGAAGGTGAAATCTGGTGTGACATTGAGGCAAATACACAAAAGAACATCTGAGAGGAAAATAATCTCCAAATTCTTCATGATACCCAAGTACCCAAACTCAGAAAAGCCAAGAACCATAAAACCTAAGATTTGACACTTGATTTGGCCAAAACTTCTAATATTCCATGTTCAAGTGCCGAATTCTTAGTTAAAAACAATAGATACTTCCAACATCTACAATATTAACCTCCCTTGTTCTTAATCATCCGCCATTTTGATAGGCAAAACTGATAATCACTTATACGAGTAATTCCCAAATATGTGATAATTGAGAAAATAACAAAAGACAACTCCTTTTTTTTCAAGTTTCTGAGCCAACTGCCCACATGAGCATAATGAATAAGTAACTTTTTATATCTGATTATTTTATCATCATTTACATAATATTCCCTATAAACTTTTATGAAAATTTGCCTATCAATATGGTCGACTATTCAGAACAAGGGAGGTAAATATTGTAAATGTTGGATCTATCTATACATCTAGCAAAACATCTAATCACTACAGTAGCATTTTAATATAAAAATGACATTTCAGTAAAGATTTATGTAGATGAAACAGAAGTAGAAGTTCCGGACTCTAAAGAGTTTCCTGGAACATTGACTGGTTGTACATCTTGTTTCATCATTCTTACATATGTGAATTTGACATCATATACAACATTGTACTTACCTCTATAGTGCCTTTATAATCAAACAGTACTATGACATTTTTCTGAGCTGCATTCCCTAACATACTAAACCAGACATGTAAAGCTTTTATATTGGACTGAAACAAGACATTTATCATTTATTTATTACAAAATATACATACAGCAATCTTTTCCCATTTAAATACATCTACACGAAATGAAGATAAAAAAATTTAAAACATAAAATACAGAAATAGAATGTTAAGACATTTACAAACTAATGATTCAATTCGAAACGACAGCATAGTGCAGTTGATCAGCCTATCAGACACAAGAATTAGATTAAGGCAGAGAAGATAATTCTATCTATAGACAGAAAATGTACTAGATTTGTACATATTCGGTATATGCGGTAACTGTTCAAGCAGATCAATATTACAAGGTTTGTAGTTTGTATCCAATAGCAGTAACTGCTTTTGTACGGATGTCAATTACATAGCCCGCCGACTAGTTTAGTCGAAAGCGCACCTGACTGTCACCCAGCTGATCCGGATTCGTAATGGCAGGTTATGTTCTTCCGTGACACTGGTTACGGTCATGTCCTCCACATGTGGAGAAGTTGAAATCATATTACATTGAATAATAACTTTGAATGAATTTGTAAAATAATATGTTACTATAGGCAAATATCCCTCAAAATTTGAGTTATTTTATTCAATCTCGTCCTTTAATTCTTAAAAAGGGGTATGCAAGAAAAAGAATATTTACTAACTTTGTATGCGGAATAAAATATCGGGCACTCGGGTAACTGTTTTCAGAGCCTCGTTCCCGCCAAAACAATAACCCTCATGCCCGATATTTCTATCCGTAACGAAAGCCAGTGAAAGATTCCTATATAACAACAGTTCAAGTCAACTTACAAAACTTCCTTTTAAATTAAAGGTGATAGTTTGATTAACAACTGAATATGCAGGTAGCACCTCATGCAAACATTGTGAATCATCGTGAGCCTGAAATAACAAAGTTTATGCAACAATACAATTATTTTAAGGATATTACACCAAATAAACGATTACTGAAAAGGAGAGTAGTAGCAGTGTAGTAGATAAGAGAACAGCCTCTCACATCGGAGGGTTTAGGTTCACCCCCCCCCCCCACTCCGAAAGGTCACACCCACACATTCCTATTTATAACACCAGTAATTGTTTGTGTTCTATGCAAGCTTGTGAGCTTGTAAACATAATGCTTTTATGACAATAGAGCTTAAAGCGGTATTACATTTGATTCTCCTTTCAGATTGCTACATTTCCAACTACCCAAAATGCATCATATTTATTCAGTAACAGAGAAATATGTCAAAGAAGTTATAAATTTAATGTCCAATTTATAAGAAATTGAGTCAGATTCAGCAAACTTAAAAATATTTTCGTCAGATACAGTGTCATGCCTACCCAAATATGTCAAAAATGTTTTTTTACACAAATTAATTACATGAAATATGTATTGCCACTTCAAATCAACTAGAATACAAAGCATATAAAACTAAAAGTGACTTCAATACAAGTGAATCCAAGGCAAAACCAGAAAGAAACAAACTATAATTCATACAGACTTACTATAGTCTCAAATATAATTGTCAGATCATTTTTATCAGGACTAGTGAGGGCCACAAAACTTCCACCACCAACAAGATGGCCGACTCCATCGTGATGACTTAAATAATTCCATCCAGGTGCAGTAAACTGTGTGGTATGTGCTGCAAAAATAATCAACTATTTGTGGTAAATTTGACCATCACAAAGTACTATATAACATACCAGTTAAAATCTTAAATTATGACTTCGGTAAGAATCTATACTGTATACGAGGATATTTTTGCGAGTCAATAATTTTGCGAATTGACAAATTCAGACATTATGCGAGCAGAAATGTTTGCAAAAAAAAGAATCATTGTTGTCAAGTAGTAAAGTATACATGGAAGTACTTCTGTGAGAACGGTAAATTATCAAATAACTATAGGAGACAAAGAGAAACATAATGGATGCCCACATGATACATGAAATAGAACAAGAAGCTATTGCTTTTGTACCCATCTATAGTAGAATCCAGGATAAATTAGTCTTTCAAATCCGCATTGCGAAAGAGCATTTAATTTGATTTAAGACACACTCCATAGTTAGTCAATACAAGATCAAATAGCTAATTGCTTCATTGCCTACTATACCATTTCTAAATTCAGTAAGACCTCGTTTATTTGACAACCGTCTATCCGAATACTTAGTATAGCCAGAAATAAATATCAGCTCCCAATGTATCTTCCTTCTTATGCACGTTGAATTGAAATGGGCTATTCAAAACCATGTACTACTTGATACAAAATTTCCAACCCGCTGAATTAGAATGAGCGAGATATGGCTGTATTTTAAATATTTTATACATTTGTACCAGCACAAGAGACTTTGATTTTAAAGTGTCATGATTTCAATAAAGGTCGCAATAGCATTATCAGCATTTTCATTCACACCCTTTACAAATACTTTGACAATATTCTACCATGAATGGCTCATGAACTTATTTGTAAATACGAGTAGACAATGCGAGGATCTAACACTCAAGATTACAGTTTTACAAGGCTGACAAACTCTTACCTGTCATCCAGATGGTTGGATTAACATCATAATGTCCACTCCACGGATTGTTTGAAGTCATCAAACCACATCTCTGGTAAGGCATACCCTCATAATATGCTGCTATCAAATTCCAAGAAATTGTGCTACATAATTATAGAAACAAAACAATATGTTAGCACTGAGTAGTCAGGTGTATGTAGTCTGTGTATATCATTCAAAATGGTTCACTTATCATGATAGCAGTATTTAAATAAAATCATGCATATTCAAACAATTTGAATAAATAATTTTCATAAATTTGAATAATTATTATCAAATGATGATTAGTGTTTTGTTCTATGACAAATGTCCTTCCTAGCAAAATTCAGACAAAAATAATTCATAGAATCCTCCAGAAACACTTATCCACATTAACCACAGATGCAGATAGCAAATAAAAAGTATTCCTATACAATACATTCTTACCTAGTCATCAAACCATTCACATAGTTTTGATTCAGAATCTGAAAAAACCCAGCATACTTGGTTAAATAAGAAATACACTGTCACTGATTTCAATATTCACAAGAGAAAACCATGTTGACACAGATACCCCCAAATTATTTAAAAGTTCATTCAAACATTGCATTTAAATATATTCTATGTTCTAGCTATAGACAAAATTCCTTCAGTTGTAAAGAAATTCCGGTTTAATTGACTTTGGCTGTAGGTAACAATGTAATCTGTCATTATTGACTTATTTTGATAGCGAGTTTCAATTAACTCAGTTGCCTTGTTACGATGTGAGCCTAATATAGACACGTAAGTTGTACAAACCCTAGCCCAACACCTGGCCCCTTTTTCATCATTAAAGGTGCTGTAATCTTCTGATGCCCAAAGTGGCTTTCCCAACATTATTGAACCAACATTACTTTGTGTACTGGAATAATGTACTCTGAAATAAAGGATAACAAAATATATGGCCGAGCATAACATAGTAATATATTACAATTGGTAAGATTAGTTTAACACAAATCTTACTCAAGACTGACCATGAACAGTATTCACTTTGTTAAATTCAAATATTACGAAAGCGAGTAAATGTATGTCACTGTGTTTTAGTCATACATGCAGGTCATTCACTATATTCTAGTCATAAGTAACCAAACTAAACCAGAAATACATGATGATTATGAAAGTTAATACTACCAAAACCATAGAATACTACAGTGAAGATTAACACAATTTTGTGTTTTTTTTAGACAAGAATAAAGCTTTCTAATAAATTTTAATTTGCATCGAGGTGTCCTTCTAAAAAAATCACAACTTTTCAGGAGACACAAGAAATTAAATTCAAAATCAGTTTCCGATTATTATTATCCGAAATTATCACAGCTGGTAAATATATATGATTTTTGTTCTTTTCTTTTCTTTGGTAACTTTCAATTCACACACCCGCAATATTAAATCTGCATTAGCGATAAATCAGTAAATGATTCCATATTCAGATATTTATACTGATTAATACCGTTGAAATGTACTTGGTCTAGTCCAATAGGAAGTAGGTATTTTGTCACCTGACAATTTGTCACCAATGTATTGGTTAATAAATCAGGCATCTAGGCGAAAGATACATTAACAAAACACTTCCCAATCGCCGAAAGAAGATTTTGTGCCATCATGCAGTTCTTGGTTTTTAGAACAGTACTATTGATTTGTAACATAATAACAGCAATGGTAAATTGGTGTCAAGTGCATTAAATACAAAAAATGTTGGTGCTTATGCGGATGGTAGGAATAGATAGAAGTCTGAGGTACACATAATTATATAGTATTGGTATAAGAATCGTAAACATAGGCTTCATAACAAATGCTATTGCATTTCATACATGCATAGTCAAACGTTTTCAGTTCTCCATACATTTATGAAACTTGTCAATGATTACAAAATCTTTCATAACGTACTTACTATCACAGTCATTTTGTGTGTGTTAATTACAGAATTGATTAAGCTCATATTGTTTTAGAAAATTAACTTCATAGATATTGTAATTTCTGACCACTCATGTAATATCCTTTAGTTAATGCTTCTGAGAGAAATAGAAAAACAAGCAGACAAAGCAATATGAAAGGGACAAAGATGAACCAAACACGAGGAACAAATAAAACAAGGGTTTTCTGGCAGAAATTTAGGGATGCCAAATACTCGTATTTGATCAAGTAATCATCTACCTTAACAATAGAACTAGTAGGATATTCAGTAAAAACATCAATAATATAATCTATAAGGGTGTGCAGATAAGCCCTAACAAGGAGCAAGAAATGGTATGGCAGTGATATTCTAGGAGTACTACACAGTATGTATGTAACAATGTATGCCAACCCAAAATATGAGACAGCTGCAGCCAATTCTTCATCTCGTAAAATATCATTTGAAAGACCTCTAGAAAATGCACTATTCTGTTCATAGTCATCTCCAGCTACAATCTCAATATAACCAAATTCATGCTGATCAAGCGCTTTTCTTAGCATCTATAAAATAGCACAATGTTTTCCAGTTTTAGAATAGTGTTAGTCCATCATATAATGAGGTATTCATAAAGCAGTATTTGTCCCTAAATAATTCCATTTTTTCTCTTAAAGCATTAAGAGAACATAGTTTGAGTCCCATAAAACAAACACATAAAACATGAATTCTTTGACTATCATCTAACATTTACCGGTAGATATATTCCATAATCCAAATATAGCAATACATTTATATATACCCAGTGAAAACAATGCATGTAATGCACACATTAATACAAAATTTGCACGCATAAAATGTGATACATAGGTGACAGCTATTGAGTATGTAACTTACGTACATGCATGTTGATACAGAAAGAAACAGCAAGACAAGATAGGGAAAGAAAACACATGGACAAATATTGTAAATCACAATATATTCTACTCTACATTGGGACACACAAACAGGTCATATGTTCATATCTGTTTTGCTTATTTTTTTCAGTACAGTAAAAGAAATTCACGTAAAGACCACCTCAAAAATAAGAAAACAATTTTAAAGTCCATTTTCACCATTCTGCTCTTTATTCAACCTCAATCTTATTATTGAGGTTTTACTGTAGTTTAAATTGTTCTTACTTCAATATTACATGTGACAACAAAACCGAGCAAGGCGACACATAGTATTAAAAAAGTTCAAACTGCAATTTTAATTAAAGGTAAAGTACGAAAAAATCATGGAAACTTAAATGTTTCTGAATAATGCCCCTTTCAAGATTGCTATAGAAATACAAATGTATTATAGACTTTTACCTTACACCTCTACATATGTTAATAGACATGAGAAATAGCCAAAAGCTGACAGCAGAAGACAAGACAGGAAAATATGACCAACATAACAGCATTGCCAAATTTCATACCAAAAATAATTCATTTATATACGTTAATGAAGTCATAAAGCAGGACATTCATTAATGTAGAGGATTCTTTTTTATCCAGTGCTTGGTTATATCTATTTATTTGATCAAATGTCACACAGAAATATGACCTCTGATGTAGTCCTGAAATACCAAATATTCTGTGTCTGGCCATCCTTGGTACCCAGGCTATTCATAAAATATACATTGTATGATACCCTGGGCAAATTGGCTAGTGAGAGCTATCAGCAAATTCAACCAAATGGCAGTGACCATTGAAAACAAATGTGCAATTTGCAGGGCCGCTATCTCATTGGATCACTCAGAACAGCGATTTCATCCATAAGTGCTTGGTAATTTCTATATTGCATGAGGTGTATGTCCTGTGGCCATTCAAGCAGCTGGATTTCACTTAATGAATTATTCACAGTCAGTTTGCCCAGGGTATCATAAATGTTATGAATGGCCTGGGTACCGAGGATGGTGTCTGGCAAGCTTACCCAAAATAACCAATGGCTGCTGATAACACTGGGTCAAGTAACATATCCTCAGCAATTTTTGTCTCAAACTCAGCCTGAAAGTCATCACAGGCCACGATCTCTGTGAACTCAAACCCATTCTTGTCTAATGCTTGTCGTAACATCTGCATTTAAATATTTACTCGTTATGTGATATTTACTTACTGATTCTGACATAGTTTCATTTAAACAACATAGAACAATAATGGTTTGAAGTGACAGTATCAGTAACAAAGTAATGAGACAACAGTAACCATGGCAACAGAGAAAACATCAATCATCAATTGCTGTCTTCTCAATTTGCTCCATGAACAGACTGAGTAACAAAGTATTCCTGGAGGAGATTCCAGCTAATTAACAACAGCCTCTACTATTTAGTTCACAGTGTGGTCCAATACTTACAGGACAGGTTGGAATATTGCGTTATTTAATAACTAAGTATTGAAATACAATTATCATGGCTGTTCACGAAATGTGCCAATTAACAAAATTAGGTTTTATGCTTACAACATGATATGAACTTACATACACAATAGCAGTCACCTAATACACCTACATGCAAGGTTACTGTGCCATTGTAGACAAATTAACCCAGTCATAACATAATAATGTTCATCTACATGACATGGCTTGTGTCTACAATTAATCATGTGATGAGCGTGGTCTAAGTAGTAGATATCATACATTCTATTTGCTGAAAACCAAACAACATTTAACAGGAAACAATAACCATCCAGAGATACTGTCGTCCCTTAGTCAGGGGTGTCAATAAGAGCTGGATGCCGGTAAATTTACCCAGTAACTTAAGCATCATCATCCAGCCACTTTTTTTGTCTGGATGATTATAATTAAAGGATTTCCCTGCTACTTCAAGAATTAGAGACACCCTTGCTTAGTACAGCAGTTCTAGTAGTGTTTCATAAAGTAATATGGAGGGTTCAACACAAGACTATCATAACTTCTATGTAGTAATATGTAAATTCTATGTATTAATATAGGAGTTACAATAATCTTGCACTGAACCCTCAATTAATTTAATAATTATTATGTTAAATCTCTAATTCTGATGAAGGAGACATATCACTCCCTCTCTTGTTATACTGTATAGGAAACAATTCTACTTCAGATGCTGGTTAAGATCATACAAACTTTTATCGATCAGACACTGGTGTTCCTTATAAAACAATTTAATTTTAAAGGCTCGAATGTAAATTCCTAACATCTGCTTGAACTTTGTTAAGCTTTAAAAAACATTACAATTTTAACTAAACAAAACATGTTCATGCAACAAAAACAACAACAACATGTTCATGCAATGTGTCAATTACCAACCACGGACATACTTGTTAGCTTCTTTGCACCCCTGCCAACCAAAGACATCACACTCCAATCAAATATACATGCAATGTGATAGACAAAATATAAATACCTTCAAGTAAGTTGTGTTGTAGTTCTGTTCATTCCATTCCTATGAAATAAATAAGAAAACGTGTTACAATAGAGATTAACGATATAATCTATACACCCACTTCATTAATAGAACGATGAAACATTTTACATCCAAACCTGATATTTGTCTGATCCTACAATAAGTCAAGGCAAAACAATTCATTGTAATGCGTCAGTAGTAATCGGCTCAAATTTGCTTCAAAACAGCATTTGATCCAAATAATGTTACCCCTTTTATACTCTTAAAGGATATTAAGTTTCTTTCCAAAATCTTACTGTAAAAGAGGCACTGTAAATGGCATCATTCATTATAATGAACAGCCCCGCATTGATCCGTGTTTGATCCCAAACTTCACAATTCCTGAATTGAGTCCCAGGAAGCAATTGTACCAAGAAATAACAGTTTCTAAGATATTCATCTCAGCGCATCTCAGAATATCGATAACCAAAAAGAAGAGAAAAAATAGCAAAAAGATCTAGAGAAAAGCTACATTTACCCCAATATAGTCTATAGTTAATCCATGAACATTTTTAGCTCCTTGTATCCACTTTATGATATATTCCACAGTTCTCTCTGGGTGTGTATATGGAGAGTTAGTTCCGTTTCCAACCCAACCAGAAAATACCCATGGAAGTCCATATAATTTGATTTTTGGATTTCTCTGAAATGCAAGACAATTTGGTTGCATAACATTAGAACATAATGTTGGGCACAGAATGTGTAAGAATATTAAGCTAACATTAACAATTCAAAATCAACTTACACCATCAAAATCTTTTGATAAGAACATTGTGTTCATACCGGTAATTATTATTTACTATGTGACTTCAAACTAATATCACAAATTCAAGACTTTTAAAAAAAAAATCCAGTGGCACTACAGATACCTTTTTTTTTAGGTATTAGTTAATAGTTTAAATGAACAAGGTCCGACTGTATTTTCATTGACCAATCTTTAAGTTATCTTTAAAAGTTTTAACTTGATAGAAGACCGTCTCACAACTAAGACAGACATTGTACAGAACCAATGGTGGTCTCATTATCGATGTTTCACTCCACCTAAATTGATTGCGTTCTCAGTTACAAAAATATTAATGATTGTTTTTCCATAAGAGTCATTCCGAACCTTTTTTGTATAAGGGTCACTCCATACCTTTTTTGTATAAGTGCCAATAAATACCTTTTTTGTACAAAGGCCCCTCCATATCTTATTTGTACAAGGGCCACTCCATACCTTTGTTGTATAAGGGCCACTCCATACCTTTTGTGTACAAGGGCAATTCCATACCATTCTTGTACAAGAGCCACTCCATACCTTTTGTGTACAAGGGCCACTTCATACCTTTTGTGTACAAGGGCCACTCCATCATACTTATTTGTACAAGAACCACTCCATACCTTTGTTGTACAAGGGCCACTCCATACAAGGGTCACTCCATACCTTTTTGTACAAGGACCACTCCAAACAAGGGTCACTCCATACCTTTTTGTACAAGGACCACTCAATACAAGGCCCACTCCATACAAGGGCCACTCCATACATTTTTTGTACACAAGGGCCACCTCATACCTTTTTTGTACAAGGACCACTCCATACCTTTTTTGTACAAGGACCACTCCATACAAGGGCCACTACATACCTTTTTTGTACAAGGACCACTCCATACCTTTTTTGAACAATGACCACTTCATACCTTTTTTTGTACAAGGACCACTCTATACCTTTTTTGTACAAGGACCACTCCATACAAGGGCCACTACATACCTTTTTGTACAAGGACCACTCCATACCTTTTTTGTACAAGGGCCACTCCATATAAGGGCCACTCCATACCTTTTTTGTATAAGGGCCACATCATACCTTTTTTGCTTCCTTCATCATCCACCATTCGTATCCTCTATCATAATTCAAGTCACCATCATGGTACATATGCGTAGCTTCACTACCAACTGTAATATATACACAAGAGAAATTAGTAAGATGTGTGCATATTTATATTACTCTATTTACTGCCGAAATATTTCGTACTATTTTATCAACAACAACATTTGTTTCAATATTGAGTATCAGGGCCTTCAATCCTCCATTACTGGGGTTGAGTATTTGCCCCTTTCTCCAACCAAAATAGTATCCTATTTCCCCCATAAAAATTCAAATTCTCCCCTCGAAGCCAAATAAAAAACTGGAAAAATACCATTTTAACTAGCAAAATATGATTTTGTGACAAGCAGACGTAACATCTGATACTTTGTGCAACTGTATGAGGATTATTGTATGTCTAGATAGGTTTGACCTTGACCGGACAGATGTCATAAGAGTTAGGCCGCAGTGTTTAAAGATCCTCTCTGCAACAGTACTAAATGGTTCACCAAAGACAAACAGTACTCAGATACACCGCCATCCATACCTACCTCCACTCATAGATCCTCCACCAATCTCAACTTTCAGAATGTGTAAGGAGGCACCAAAATTGGGCTGAAAAAAGTACTGAATATGTGACATATGCTTTACATATTACTTAAACAAATTAACCTGATCCCCATGACCTCTATTAGCATAATTTCACAGTAGACTGATTACTTCAATTTTTCTTCATCTCTATTCTGATTAACTTAGGCTCTCTTCATATTTATGTACATGTTTCATCATTTAATAATATATACTGAAAGAAATCCACAAATGCAATGAATTCCGTACCTGCAACGAAGATTATCGATGATGTACGATTCTATCTCGGAAAATTATATAGTCAGCGCAATCGCTGTATAATATATTCATGCCTAAAGGTCAGGATCAGTTTAAAATGTAACCACTGAATATTACCGATGTAAGATTTATTACTGTAATAGGTGAACACCAAGGGGTGAAAGTGAAACATGTATATCTCCTTTATTTATACACAGATAAAAGTGCAGAAAAAGGCACTTTCGGCAAACAAGAGGGCCATGATGGCCCTTATATCGCTCACCTGAATACACTGTCATGTTTTTTTACCGAATTTAATAATTTATGCAATCTTTTAAGAGGACAACTAGACAATGCTTAACACCAAATATCAAAGCTCTAGACCTTATGGTTTTTGCACAAGAAGTTTTTCAAAGTTTTCACTTATAAAATCTATTATTAGCTCCCGTGACTTACTTATGCAACAGACCGGACCAATCTATATAACTTTGAAAGAGGACCACCTAAGGATCATTCGTGTGAAGTTTGGTCAAAATCCATTGAGTGGTGTAGGAGGAGATGTTGTTTATAGTTTCCATTATATGTATATAGGGAACAAGCCCCGCCCCCTAGCGGCCATTTTTTTGACAGAACTTAATGATTGATGCAGTCTTGTAAGAGGACCACTAGACAATGCTACACACTATATATCAAAGCTCTAGGCTTTATGGTTTGGGACAAGAAGATTTTCAAAGTTCACACTTTTAAAATCTATTTTTAGCTCCTGTGACCTAAATATGCAGCGGACCGGAACGATTTATGCAACTTTGAAAGAGGCCCACCCAAGGATCATTCATGTGAAATTTGAACAAAATCCATTCCATTTACCACTCATTATCTCATAAACAATTTTTCCAAAAATTTAGAAGATCTACCTTTGAAGAATTCAGATATTGATCATAAAATCATGAATATTTGTGCTTTTCTGGTAGATTCAAGGTTCAAATCTCAACCGTCAGTGAACACAGCATTTATTTTTGCATATTGCAGTGCAAACTGCAATCATTCACATATGAGATATGTTGGTCTCATAACTTATGCTTTTGATCTATAAATTGAATTTTCATGTTTACATGTTTTATATAAAAGAATTCAGCTAAATATCACTATTGACTCAGCACAATCGAAATAAAGAATGCATGCAGGCATTATGCTGCGCCTCATTAATACAAATATTCTCTAGCGATTATTCAAATTACTGAATGCAGGTTCTTTATGTATTACTCATTCCTTTTCTTACTTTTGTTTCCCATTTGGGTTAGTAAACACTCAATCAACTTGATTATGAATAGAAAAACACTGGATGAATGAAAACCTTTCATTTGTTTTGTTTAAATGAAAATTCTTCAAATGATGGATGAAATTGTATTTAAAGCTTACAACATTTTGAAATGAAATAAATCAGTAACATATATCATTCTTGCCAAAGAAAATATCTTTA
The DNA here is from genome assembly GCA_032209605.1 of Mactromeris polynyma. NCBI lineage: Eukaryota > Metazoa > Mollusca > Bivalvia > Venerida > Mactridae > Mactromeris > Mactromeris polynyma. The sequence goes on along the minus strand of JASFXZ010000031.1, from coordinate 4,699,807 downwards.
TTTTGCTGAATTTGACTAAATTTACCATAAATAAGCTATTTAACACCTTACTTTCTCTGAAGAAACCTGCAAGGTCAAAATCTAGTTTGTTTCCACTATATACATATAGGGAACAAGTTACTGCCCCCTCGTGACCATGCTTTTTGATGAACCTTGATAATTTATACAGTCTTTTAGGAGGACAGCTAGATATTGCTACACACCAAATATAAAAGCTCTATGTTCGTTGGTTTTGGACAAGAAGATATTAAAGTTTACACTATCAAAATATATTTTTAGCTACTTATGCAGCAGACAAGAAGGATTTATGCAAGTTCAGAAGAGACCGACCCAAGGATCTTTCCTGTGAAGTTTGGACAAAATCCATTCAGACGTTTAGGACATGTCATTTAAAGGAAATGTTGACGATGCACGGCGGAAATTATACCACAATGGTCGACAGCCAACGATCCTAATAACTCACCATGAGCACTTCATGCTCAGGAGAGCTAAATATTCATTATGTTAGATTACCTTAAACAAATAGTCTAAAATCTGGTCTCTCAATTCCTCAGGGTAACCAGGTAACAGCTTAGAGGTTGCCTGTAGATATATAAATCAACAGTTGATCAATTTCAGATAAACTTCATGTCATTATATGCTTTTCTGAAACACATCATTATAATCATTTATACATAATAAATTATTGGTGGAACAAAATTAATGTATGCTCCCCGAAGTATGTGAGAAATCATTGAACTGAAACATGCTGACAATAAGCCCATCTCCTCTTGGTAGTGAAGGTTCCCAATACGTTTCAATGACTTCCGGTCGTTGGTTGCAGAGAAATAGTGGGGACATGAATGCGGGACCGATGGACGCAAGCACTTAGTAATGCATGGACGAACGGACATACAAAGTGGCGGCTATAATGCTCCTTCTCCAGGAAGCATAAAAATAACAATATCTTACACCTATTATCCCATTTTGAACATAATATTCAGCATACAAATACATGCTAATTTGTACAACCAAATCATTAAGTGTTTTAAATTAATAGAATTTTAGAATAACTACATATAGAAGTAAACATGCAATTAGTTGAATACAAAATAGCATTTATCTTCAGCTTAAACCTTGGATAAAGATTTCAAGACTCGCTGAAATCCAAAATTTTATATAACTGTTGACTACTGTTAACTGAAATGTTATAAATATTATGCGATAGAAACAATGATGGGACAAATAGACACATGACACAACGCTTACCCCACCACCACTGAGACCACCAATTCCATCAAATCTTCTACCTAGTCCATTCGAATCATCAAATGTATACTGACCAACAGTGGCAGCCACACAAACACAACAAATGTAAAACAGCTTCATTGCTCTACAATAAATCATCCAAAACAAAATGTAAGTGGTGTCCACACATAGAAGCTATATCATGCATCAAAGTATGTATACAAATGCTTCCCATCCCTCTAATAACACAGTCAGTAGCTGGTTGCAAGGAACATATCATGACCACTATTCAGTCTGTTTCACACTTAAAACGTCATCTAACAGCAACAAGGAATCGATACATAATATAATATCATACAGAAATCTTAAAAATGTTAATGAAAAAATGATTATCTTCAATTAACAGAAATCTTGGTCACTTCTAGAAATATATGACAATCCCGATGACACATTGGACTGTTTTATAGAACCTTTTTACATTACTCTTAACCTTCATGCTCCTGTATATCTATATTTTCCTATTATCAATGTTTGTGTTACATAATGTTGTAAACATATATATATATACGTATCACCAAGGCTCACAGGGAAGAGTGGGCTTGTCCAACTGTGTTGCCTCTTTAAATAAAGTTGTTATAATTATTATGATTAGCAAATTACCATAGGTAAATGTACTAATGAACTATAGTATTTTCATGACATTGGGGCCAGGTCTTTATATGCATCCCTACACACAGACCAATGATAAAGTCATAACTTACTACAGAAAGCACCATTTTAAAATGCACCGAATTCTCATAAATCATGTCCAAAAGTTAATATTAGTGAATATGTGACCCTTTATTAGTGAATACATTACAGGGTATATATAGTCGATGAAAATTTAACTGAAGAGATCAGTAATAATCTAGAATTGTTTGTACACCATGGCTGATTCATGTAGGGTCGTTATCATCACACAGAGTATGTAATTAAATGAAAGGTAAAAGCAGGAAGCTTATGGAATTTCAAACTTAACAGAAAATTGTAAACAAAGTACGGTCACAAAATGGAAGTGCTGAATTAAAGCTCAGTGACACAGTGTAGTTATTAATTATGGTACACCCCCCAAAAAACCAATTCATTGTAGACTCAGCTGCTATTGTTTAACAAAAGATATGACAGAAAAGTACCTGAATTTGTCCTCTTTGTTTAAGCAGTCAATCAATATTTCACAATATTACAGAAATCCTATGTTTTATTAACATAAACTGATGAAGTTTGACATCAATACAACAGTAGGCCAATGTAACTATAACAATGTTGAACAACAACCTAATCAAACTCTGAAGATAACAGCATTCAAGTACACACAGGACAGATTGATTTAACAGTGGGTCATGTGATTGGGTCATGTGATGATCTCACATGACAAACTTTGTTATCAGCTGTAACAGTAACTTCAATTTATTATTCATCTTAAAGAGAAGTGTGTTAAAGGTTAAATGTTGTTTTCAATAGTATTATGGTAGAAATGCCTTGATAAATACTGTTAAACCTGTCTACACCGACATCTTAGAGGACCATCAGTTTAGACAGGTTGTCGGTTATAGCAAGTTACCCTAATTTTCGACTGGTTGTTTAAGTATTGGCTTAAAACAAACATGTAAATACTACATGAACTATATTACCTACTCTAACATAATAAGATGGCCCTACACTGCTCACCTGAACTAAAATTTATCAAGAAAAACATTCTGACAAAATTTCAGCATAATTTGGTGCAAAATGTGGCTCCGAGAGCGTGCACTAGGTTTTTCTATTATTTGACCTGGTGATCTAGTTTTAAACTTGAGCTAGAGTGTATCAAGATAAACATTCTGAACGACTTTCATGACAATTCGGTGTATCAAATATGGCCTCGAGTGTGTTCACAAGTTTTTCCTATGATTTGATAAAGTTTTCAGTCTTAGTCTGTTCTTTCATAGTATGCATTGTTAACGTACACATTTCTCCATATTTGAAGGCGATTACAAGTAAAGTAAATCAGAATAAGTGCAATCAAATGATGTATTAAATCTCAAGCATTTGGACAGAGAGCAAGATTCCAGTCTCGCGATTCAGAAACGAGATGGCGAACATCGCAAATTTTTTATCACAGGTTAGATCTCAGAAGGAATCTCACTGCTCGCGACAGTTCAAATAAATATACATAGTAGGAAGCTTCCAATGCTTGGTTTATATGTCCAGGAAAAACTAACCATAACATCCGTCTGAATGAAGAAATGATCAATAATGACAATGCAAACTGTTTTGGTGATAGCCAGATGCACTTATTAGGACAAATACGGCACAAGATGTTTGCACAAACACGTCGATTACATTGTTAAGTGTGTCAGTGGTCTATTTCTCACTTTCTCTCAAAACTAGATGTGTATCAGCAAGTTTACCTTTTCAGTCAAGATAAAAGCTGATGAGTCGGCACAAAATGTTTACAGTGCCATGATTCAAAAATTTCTTCTTGCAGACATCATTGTTAGATTAACAAAAATTGGCAAAATGTTTGATGTGACGCACTGTGTGGCAGACATCAAAGGCACCGTGACTCAATTTCATAAATTAACTGCCATTGGTGGTGATTAATTTCATAAATTAACTGCCATTGGTGGTGATTTTGTCAGTGAAGCACATTTAATATTTGCTTCATTGGCGAGAAATGTGTTTTGATTAAATAAATACAACTGTGCATGGCGCAAAAAGTATATGTCATCGCTTGCTTCATGCATGATTGATCAGATCAAATCATCTGTTTCATGCGATGGTTTTTGATTTATTCATTTGTTCTGGTGAATGTCTAGTAAATTATAACTGGTATGAATAAACAATTATTAAATTATGCCCGAGGACTAGCCTGCTGGCTATAAGAATGATGTTTTGCACCAATTCTGTGGTGATTTCGGCCGACATTACTGACTTTCTGTTTTAGAAATAGCTTATGATGCATGAAAATAGTCCTATATTTTAAGGACTTCAAAGTTAGAAAAGTTAGTCATATAGTGTCAAACCCAGGTTACGTCACAAGATGATTAATAAAGATGTGTACCTTACAATGTATGTCTATGACAAAGATAAAAAATGGTAAACTTAACACTTTCAAGAGCCATGACTCAGTTTTTAGATCATCAAAACTAGCATCCCTATACAGTTTCCATCCTTTACAATCAGCATTCTTACAGACAGCCAACAAGGTTTTCGCCGTCATCGATCCTGCGAAACTCAACTCATTGAAACAATAAACGATCTCTCCAAAGGCATTGATAACAATTCACAAATCAATGCAATTCTACTTGATTTTAACAAAGCCTTCGATAAAGTACCTCACCAACGAATTCCCAAGAAGCTTGACCACTATGGTATCCGTGACACCACACGCTCCTGGATTACCAGCTTCCTGTCATCTCGTACCCAACCTGTTGTTCTTGACGGCCCCTCTTCCGCGTCAGCTCCAGTGACATCAGGTGTTCTGGTGCCACTTCCTTGCTTACATCAATGACATGCCTAGCTGGTTAAGTCAACTGTCCATCTATTTGCCGACGACAGTCTGCTCTATTGGACCATTAAGAGTAAAGGATGCCAAACAGCTATAAGAAGACAACCTTCAAGCTTGGGAACATGATTGACAGATGTTGTTTCATCCGGAAAAGTGTGAAGTCATCCATGTCAGCACTAAACGTAACATCCTCCAAACTCAGTTCCAAATCCATGGGAAAACCCTCTCCACAACAAATTCAGCAAAATACCTTGGAGTATCCATCTTTCCTGACCTATCATGGACAAATCATGTAAACAACATCACCAAGAAGGCAAACTCAACTTTGTCCCATCTCTTAATGTTCACCCAAAGCTAAGGCAAATGCTTACTGCACATACGTACGTCCAAGATTGGGAGTATTCATCATTCGTCTGGGCCCCATATTTAACTGCCTTACATACCAACTTGAAATGGCTCAGCGTAGGGCAGCTCGCTTTGTCAAACATGACTACTCAAGGACTAGTAGCGTCAACAACATGTTGACAGAGCTAGAGTCGGAAACCCTCCAGCGCCGCAGAAATGCAGCCCGGGTGACCATGCTCTACAACATATTACAAAACCTTGTCGACATCCAACCGTCCCCCCACATATACAATCAAGAAACACCACAAGGGTTCACAACCAGCAATTTATCCAATTTTCGACAAGGAAATCAGCCTACTTACACAGCTTCTATCCAGTATCCATCGTTCTCTGGAATCGTCTGTCACCTCTAGTAGTCAGCCAGCCCACTCACTACGGGTTCCAGTCAGCCCTTGTGAGACTGGGAGGCATCTAAACATTTAACTGAGGCCTGTATTTAACTGTTTTTTTATTCAATGTGTACAAACAAATGTTTTTACTTGTAATAAGCTTTTTAGACTGCTGTGTGTGCTCAATATTTTATTCATATCGCGAGAATACCAAGTCTGAGTGTTGTGATTACTGAAGATGTAGTCCTATAAATAATACCCTACATACCTTATTTCACATTTTGACATTTTCCGGTTATGTTTCGACGTTACATGCAAAGTGAAACGACAACATAATGAATGTTTATGGTTAAATGTGCATGTAAACGTCTAATAGTTTGGACTAACTGAAGATGATCGTGATGATGATGAAAAACGCATTTGTTAACATACTTAACTGAACGTTCAATTAGAATTTGTTAAATACACACAGGTTCCTTGTTCAACACTTCCACATATCTAATAAATAGATTCGTGACATTTCCAACCGATATGTTTAACAAAACTGGGTACGAATTGGTTTGGGTACGCTTTGTTAGTATCGAGCACAGGATCCACACTGGGATGTATATCGATCCCATTGTTTTCTCTTGTAGCCATGTCCCTTTAAAATATCTGTATCATAGAATACACGACATATTTGTATCGCCATAACTTATATAGTTTCCTTACCTAAATTCCACGTTAATAACTTGAAAGGGTTCAATTTCCTGCAAGTTAACTTCTACACTGCGTCATTAGGGGAGATAACCGCTTTATTTTGAAAAGTGTTATCGCTCTCTCTTTCGGGTTTAAAATTTAGGACATAGATGTATATACCACGACACTTCTGTATTTTCAATCGGATCACGGCCCGTCTCGTTCGGTCCTAGTTACTGGAAAAACATGAATATATAGTCAAAGTGTATAATAGAACCACGGACATATAAACCATGGTTTATATGTCCGGGATAGAACCGACCCCTAGTTCAGTTTTCATAGATATTTTTAAGAATCTGTGCCTATAAATTCTTTTTTTATAGTGAACAAAAAGAACAGAATAATCACACACGACTTGGCATTACATCAAAGCTAAAAATGTGCTAACGATTTGCTAAAAGATTGATTCATTAACTTTAATGATAGGAGAAAGCAATATAACCGTATAAATAACACAAAATTAGACTTTTACAATATGAATTAAGGTATTCCACCCATATTTGAATTGAAATATGCCATTTCCATTGTATATACATGTATATGGCTCAGTAAGTAAAACATAAAACTTGTTACAAAATATTATATCAAAATATTATCATTATAATGTATTTGAATTATAAAATCCTATTCAAAATTGCTTTAATAGTTTTTCTTAAGTCAAATAATTGCAATAATAAATTTAAAAACCTGAAAATTGTTCATAAAGGGAAGTAATTCAGTGACAATATATTGAAAATAAATAAATAAGTTATTAAGAGACCAAAAATTACCATGGTTTTGTTGCACAGTCAATATTATTATGTTTTGCAGCAATAATACTTTTATTACAATAAATTAATACTTTTGTGAAAAAGCAAACAAAACCACTTAGAAGCGTTTCTTTTTCTCAATGTGCACGTCATTCTGTTCAAAATACAATACAATTTATTGGCAAAATCGGCATAGTACATGCCTTTGACCATTTACAAATAAGGTAACGATATATGGTCAAGACTCAAAACATATTTACAAAATGTACATACAAACAAACATAAATATATATATATTACAGACTCTAGCAAATATACTGTATAAACGTTATTATCATGTTAAGAAGCAGCAAAATGAAATCGCGCTGTAACTGGACGGTAAAAGTCTCTGAAAGTTTTACATATTCTGTACGTGTTAGATAATGTAAATAATTTTTATAACAGACAATTTGATGCCCCATTCATATATCAATTTAGTTTAGGTCATCTGCTATTAACAATATTTAATTTTGAAAGGAAATTTGCCCATTTCTTAAATGCTATATGCATACATGTAAAGAAGTTATTGTAGCTGTTTCTTAAATTATTATTTTATTCTACAATATCTAATTTGTACAAAGATGCTTTCCTTAACAAGAAATATTACAAAATGAGATGTGAAATGTTAATTTTCTATTTAGGGGCCTACTGGTAATTTCTGTACGGCTAACGTTTTTCAGGGAGAAAGTTTACACAGAAAGCTTTTTTTAGAACGGTAAAAAAATATGAAATTTTAATTATTTATCCGCATTATAGTGCAGATTGAATCAATACAAGTTTCATTTGCCTTAGTAGAAATGTCCATTATGGATGGAATACCTTAAGACAAGTCAAGACAGCTGGCAACAGTTAAGCCGAAAGTGGGGAGAAAATGACATGAACACTATCACTGTATGGAAACTCTGTACGTCAAAAAACCGCGGCGATTTCAAGAAATAATGAAAAAGTAAGTGACATTTGTTTTTGGTCAGATCTTTTTAAATATGACGTCCTCGATTATAAAGTGTGTATGAAATAAAACAGCTTGAAATTGGGAATTAACGGTTACTAGTCGTTTTTGATCGAACCGTAGCATCTTCATGTAATGTCTAGCTGAAGACGATATTTTCAGAAAGTTTAAAAATGAACCGAGAGACCGACAGAAAATTGGCGATTTTTGCTCTCAAATGAATGCCTCTATTAATCTACTTGGATATATCTATGAAAACGGTCAAGCCCTTCACACATGACTATTGTTTTACCACCAACACTCGCTAAAATAGATGTATTGAAGGTTTGAAATTTGGCGTACTGTACGCCGCGGTACAATACGTAAACAAACCACTGTACGCCGCGACGCGAGATATTTCTGTACGCCGCGGTATCATACATCAGGCAAAGAATCTGTACGCCGCGATGCAAAATGGAAGAAAGCACAGTCCACTTACCAAAAGGATAAAATAAAACGTTACATGTATTCTAGATAAAATGCCTAATCTACATGATCATATTAGTGCTGTTGGAAGTTTGAATTATTTCTTAAATGTTCAGCTTTTCCTGAATCGTGCAAGTGTTTATTTCTTTCGCAGATTGTTTATTTATGGTATTCATTATATAATTTCAGATTTCTCAGCGACCTTTTGATACATTTGTAGAAATACATCATCTGCTGTTTCGGTGCTACGACTCTAGGTTCTATTTAAAAGGTGAGAGATCTATTAATAAATGAAACCTTTACGCATATACATGTGTATATCTGTCTAATTTCTATTTAAAGTCATGTCTTATACTTTATTGTTACGCAGTAAAACGATTCATTACCTAAAGCGTTGATATAATCTTTTAAACATCTGTAATCATTAACTTTGACAATTATTTCTTCCAATTAGTTAGAAGTCGCCTGTAATTTAGTATTTGGTGGGGTCCAGCGAATTCCTTTGCTCGAAACTATGGCGAAAGACTTACCTTGTTGTTTACACTGTTGCCAATGAACAACATTAACTGATTTTTGCTTATGTGAAAAAAGCAGCTCACTGTTTTCCTTATATTCCATGTTTCAGTAATCAATTACTTTGACAAGCCCTGTAGAAGTATGGGTGAACATTCTAAAATCTGGAAAAGGGTGGACAAATTCGGTCCTGCAAGAAATCCCCTGCCAGTGCGAGAGCATCACAGAACGTGTGAATCAAAGATTTTGCGACATGTTAGACGTGCCCTTAAGCCGGACGTTGAACTTTTATCAACGGCGTTTGACTGGACATGATGTATCTCAGATGTCTATTGTGTAGAATTGTATTTACATAGTTATAGTACTCTTTCTTACATTTAAATCTTGCTTATAAATGCCAAGGTGTCGAACTCGTACATGAGTTATAAATGTTTTGAAAGTCATTTCACACATATTGTTAAATAATAAAATTAAACACTGGTTGTTGTTTACAATTTTATTTACCAGCAGACTAACAGATCGAGCCTATGATCGCACCCAGTTACCCTTTAATCGACAAGGAACCGAAAAACAAGAAGCATGACTATTACAAATAGATGGTTGTTTTTAAGCAAAAACAAGTTTCCAAGATGGAAGTTTGTCAGTAATTGTAATACTGATACAGGATGTAAGAAAAAAATATTGAGCAAACAAGAAATATCAGTCCATCATGCACTGTAAATGTATAAAAACACAAAAGGTCCATTATTAAATGAAAAATTGTCTGAGCGGAACGAGGTTCCCAACTACACTAGATGCTTATAAATCCTGTGAAGTTTGGTTGAAGTCCAATCAGCCGTATTGGAGCGCAGACAAGCTAAACGTAGACGGACGGACAGACAGACGCCGAAGAACAAACAATATGTCTCCCTGAGAAATGGGAGACAGAATAATGATTTAGTTTGGTCATGACGGGTTTAAGCTCATCTGAGCATATAATCAGGTGAGCTATTTTCACGGTAATAACCGTCTGTGACTCTTCCGTCTGTCAACCTTTTTATTCAAACAACATAATATCCTAAATAATTAACCATTTACAGTTCAACCTCCCTCAATGCCCCCTGAAGAGTAACACCTATATTCAAAGACAACCGTTATCTTTCCGAAATGAGTTATTCTTTAATATAGTAACCTCTATTTAACAACTATTTCTTTTCAACAAACACAACTTGTCTTTCTGTAGCGAGTTTTAAATGAATTTCTAAATGTAAAACTTCAAAAGTCTCCTCCACAAAACCATTGCTCATACTGATTTCCCATTGAATGCAGTACACTCTGAAGTACTGATATAACGTATGCTTCCTAAGTTTATGATTTGGTTAAGTGTGAATTTAAAAAGAAAGCGCCGATATGTGAAAATATTCATATTTATTGACACAATTTGTATAATTCGAGAAAAAACGTATAAATAAAAGTGTAACCTAAAAGTCGTTCATAAGTCATAATCACAATCAGCATATTGGGATATAAATAAAAGCAATAAAAATTCGTATGTTTAACAAACGTCACAATTAACATCCCGATGCGGTGTAGTTATTAAGCAAATCACAACGGTATAAGAATTCATTTGTCTTTTTCTCAACTTCAATATTTTGTTTGGATGGTCAATGTTACAAGCTGGAAACAGTCTTCTGCTTCTCCGGTGTATTCACAGTAGTAGCAAATGGAAAACTTTCTGAAACATTTAAACAAATTTCATTATGGACCACAATTAAAACGAATGCGAGTCCATAAAACCGTGAGTAAAATGTACCAGTAAATGTACAACACTTAGACAAGTATAATATAATATAATTACTATTATCGTGCGACTACTAACTCCTTAAAAGTTAAAAATTAATAATGCTTGGAAGATTACATCAACGTTTTAGGGAATGAATCGATTACATGTGTAACACTCCTACTGTTTTACCGTTATTCAATAACAAAACATGAAAAAAGTATTATGAAATATGAATTACTTAAAATGGAGATTAAACAGATATACAGATAATCGTTCCATTTATAAATATATTTTCAAAATCAATGTCCTCACCTTCTCAATAGGGGCTTGAGTCACGGAAACAGCAAGGGGTGAATTTCTACAAATGTATCAAAAGGTCACTGAGAAATCTGAAATTATATAATGAATACCTTAAATAAACAATCTACGAAAGAAATACACACTTGCACGATTCAGGAAAAGCTGAACATTTAAGTAAGAATTCAAACTTCCAACTGCAGTAATATGATCATGTAGATAAGGCATTCTAACTAGACTACATATAGCTTTTCTTTCATGATTTTGGTAAGTGGACTGTGCTTTCTTCCATTTTGCACCGCGGCGTACAGATTCTTTGCCTGATGTATGATACCGCGGCGTACAGAAATATCTCGCGTCGCGGCGTACAGTGGTTTGTTTACGTATTGTACCGCGGCGTACAGTACGCCAAATTTCAAACCTTCAATACATCTATTTTAGCGAGTTTTTGTGGTAAAACAATGGTCATGTGTGAAGGGCTTGACCGTTTTCATAGATATATCCAAGTAGATTAATAGAGGCATTCATTTGAGAGCAAAAATCGCCAATTTTCTGTCGGTCTCTCGGTTCATTTTTAAACTTTCTGAAAATATCGTCTTCAGCTAGACATTACATGAAGATGCTACGGTTCGATCAAAAACGACTAGTAACCGTTAATTCCCAATTTCAAGCTGTTTTATTTCGTACACACTTTATAATCGAGGACATCATATTTAAAAAGATCTGACCAAAAACAAATGTCACTTACTTTTTCATTATTTCATGTCCGCCATCTTGAAATCGCCGCGGTTTTTTGGCGTACAGAGTTTCCATACAGTGACTATACAAAGTAAAAGAATTGCACAGGGGAAAGGGAAATTTAACATACTGCATTTAAAACTTATAATATGAATTTCAATATTCATGCTTTCAAATTTATTTTATATAAGTTCTAAATAATTGTGAAACTACGTTACAATATATAAATACCATAAATATAATGTTTTTTCATTTTAAGTTGTTAAAGATATATATTATGCTATTTTTTTGTTCATTTGTTTATCTAAACAATCATGAAAAATAAACTTTATCTAGTAAAACTTCAATAAATATGCATTATCACAGAATACATTTATTATGTATTTCTCTGTATTTGACGAAAAAAATAATTAGTTTTATCATAAAATTAAAAAAACTTCCAGTTTTTTAACAAGCGGATGTTTTTTACTAGTTTTGTCTCTTAGTAATATGATTAAACAAGATTGTTTTAAACGGTTATACATGACAATGGTTCTTATTAATGATGTTTTAGACTATGTAACAACAATACTGGATATAGCCCATTAAATAAATTTATGTTCAGATGAGCCAGATACATCTTTAAGCTAAAAAGTATCAAAGCTAGTTTCGCACTATAACTAACAAGACCAATAGTTCACCTCGATTTTACCTGGGATCAATTGGTCCCCGGCTATATATTGTTCCCAGATAAAATCGAGGTGAACTATAAAAAATCATAATTCTTCCCTAAATGTTCACTAGATGTTAAATTAACAGTTTGTATAATATGCTGCGTCCGACTTTATCACTTTAATAAGATCCACATATACAATATACCCCTTGTCGTATATAGTTTATAGTGTACGTGACTCGGCGATTTATTAAGCGAGAATTAAAGCAATATTTTCACAAGTTGAATACAAATGTGATACTTCACTGCATTTAGCAATTTTTTATTCACAATCAGTTAGACAGATCAGATGATTTCACACATCATGTAGTTTATGTAGATATAGAAACCAAATATTTTTTACACCGATATAAGAGAAAAATTCTTTCATGAAATACTGAACTGTGAAATTTGTGTAAACCTAACAGTATCTGAAAAACTGGTCTATCTTGTTGAGAATTACCCAAGAAAACTTTCTAAATACCTGATAAATGCCTACCGTAAACAGCAATCGATAAACGCTTCTTACTCTTAATCAATGCTTCTTACGCCTACGTTTTTCTAATTTTGCATATACATTCCATCGTGATTACCAGTACTATTCCTTATTTTAAAAATGTCCGTTGATTACTTAAATATATACGTGTTATAATGTCTTGCCATATTTAGCACAAGTATAAGTAGTCCCTATGTATTGAATAGCGTTATATAATTTATATGTTGTTAAAAAGTGATTTTTCTTGTTCACATTTTGTTAGCTTAAACTTGTTATTAACATTCGGTGACTTGTAGGCCCACAGGGCCGGGTGCATCTTTCTTGTATTCACGGTTTAATATGCTATAATGTTTGCATTGTATATGTCACGAAAATAAACTATTTACTTATTTACTTACTTACTTACTTATAGCAACGTAGTATACATGTACATGTATACTAGTCACAAGTGCTAACACGCAAAAACTATTTCACATAGTTTCCAAAAGGTTACTGAATACTGATTGATTTAGATTGCAGAAAGCTATATCATTTATGATTCAAATGAATTGAGCTATCAAAAAGGACGGGACAAACTTGTGTCAATCGTTTCAGAACGTGCTGTAAATATGTAGTGAAGATTCTTAAAAAAAATGAAAGGCGTGGTATTCACGAAACATCTTAAGGTTTAGCTTAAGAATGTCCTTATACTTATATTTTTTTCCTTAGGTAAAGATAAGGAAATCCTTAACCTTAACATTTTCATCAGTGCCACTTAAGGATTTCCTTAACAAACGAAAGTATTAACTTTAAGGAAAATATTAATTTCATCTAAGGAAAAATGGACGCTACCTAATCTATTAAGAAAATAATGCCTTATATAAACGGAAAATCTTAAGATAAGACATTAAGTGAATGCCCCTTAAGAAGTTTCTAAATATTTAAGGAAAATCTTGTGGATATGAATGAAAATATTACTTTTAAGGAAAATCTTATCCTTAAGATGTTTCGTGAATACCACCCCAGGGCCCATATTACAGCAGCATCTTAAGTGAATCTTAAATATTTAACATGCACAGTTTGTCGAGTGTATTTTATGCAATAAGTGGATAAAGAATAATTTTTAATTCTCAATGCATCTGCATGGGGGTCTGCACTGTCTTATTTCTTCATTTTAGTCAACCAATCTTATGAAAACTTGCACAGAAATTACCATTATTATAGTCTCATTTTCATGATTCAAAATTTAATATATTTTACATTTTTATTAATGACGTTTGTGTTTGATCTGTATGTGGCGTTCCCTGTAGCTACTCATTCTCTCTCTTGGAATAACATATTAAGGTAAACAGATTACTAGTACTCCAAATTCTTAGTATTTCATTGTAATTTATCTTGTCATCTTCAAGACGCCATGGAATGACATAAATGATAATATATTATAGTCTTTAAATATATATATATGAATATGGATCGTCAACACGTTTGGAAAAGGGCAATGCCTACTTAGAATGAAGATCAGGAGAATGAAACGAGAAAGCAGACAGTGCCTTGATATAACGATGAAACAAAACAAACTGTCAAGAATATTTTGCTCGTTCGTATATTCAATTGCATGGAACCATTTATAATACCTTCGTGTGTAACACGAGGTCTTGCAATAACTAATTATTTTGTTCTTTCTTCAGGTATGTCGAGCGAAGAAAGAACGCAACCCAATTGAGCGAGCTGCTGAATGTACAGGCGCTCGGAAGGCGGTTCAACCCCACTACAAACTGGATTACACAGACCATTTTCTTGTATTTAGAAACTGGCTACACTGGGGGAGAGGCATCACTCCGAGCAACAATGAAGGAAATTTGATTTAGTTGAAGGCGGTGCCAAACGTTCGGCCAGAATACATTTTCTGCGCCCGATGCGGAAATACCGAGAAAAAGGACGTCCTATTGTGTATACTGATGAAATCTCACCCAAGCCTCTCACTCAACCCATAGGTGGTGACACTCAGATAATGTTTCGGTTAAGGTACATTTTTCTCGTAATGAGCAATTCATTATGGACCAGGCGGGCACCAAACGGGGATGTATAAAATCTGGGTTTTTAAGGCAAAGTCAGTCTTCAAGTGGAGATTACCAGAGAGAAATGACGTCTATGAATTTCATGAACTGCTTAAAAGAAAAAAATATTCTAGGTCTACCAAACTATTCTGTTGTACTATAGTGAAAGACAATGACACATCCAAGAGGATAAATGTCACAGTCGGGCTACAAGAAAAGCAATTATACAGGCATGGCTTCGTGTGGTGTAGCCATAAAGATATAATAACTATTTCGTTAATTCATTAAATATTTTATTCCATTACAGAAATGTGTGTGATCATTCAATAAGATAAGATAAGTTTCAAAGTTTCAAAGTTTATTTCGTTTAAAACCAGAAGGTCACAGACCCATGTGGCTAATCAGTATACAAACAGATATAAATATAAATATGGAGAACATAAAAATATGAACATATCATATTATTAATATCAACATACCAACATTACTAACATATCATTATAAAATTATATGAAAATTATAACCCTACAATCTGTTATATATATATATATGTGCGTGTGCGTGCGTGTGTGTGTGTATAAAACATGATCATAATACATTTACTATTGACAATAATCCTAATACATACAATATATATACATATATATCATAATTAGTATAGGAGTACCATGTCCCTAGCACTGATTCCTTATCGAAACGAAATATAAGGTCATCTGCAGGGTAATAATGCACTATAGCAAAGTTATAAAGATGGCAACAAACGCGCACCTTCAACATTACTTTTACTCGATAATGTATAAATATCGCAATCAGAAACATAAAAAAGCATTACACATTGACAGACATATAATACTACTTTAATTTATCAAAACATATTCTAATCGTAAAATTGAATTTGAATGAGTTTATAAATAAAAGTATACAAATATGCCGAACACCAATTTAATAACATAATATTTTCATATCACTGAGATGAATATCTTTATTTGAAAATCTTAACGGACAGTGAATATACTTATTTTATTGAATTAGACACCAAATAATTGCTAAAAATATATATGTTATATCTTCTGATATGAAACTAATACTACTTACTAAGTTTATCATACGTTGTTTAGATAAAGTGTATTTGTTCTAACATTGAAAGCTTTTTCTACATAAATTCCCAAGTTCCTAATAATTTTCTTATTCCTAGAATTTAAAAGTTCGATAAATTTGGGCATATTCGGGCGCCTCCAGAAATATCCAGGTATATATTTATGCTTTGATAAGTCGGTGAGATATATAACAGTGTAATATAAGCTCATGCGAGCTTTTGAGCAGACTATTGAACACAACATAATGTATATAATATAACATGGGTAAGACAGCTGAAAACATTAGGTTCAAATAGATATACAAGGTCATGCAAGTGGTAATAAAAGACGCCAAAATATAAAAATAAAATTGATCACGTCTAATAATTAAGACTTCTGGTTTTTAAGAGGAAAAAGGTTAAATACATAGAAATATTTGTTTGTTTGTTTCATCGGGTTGCCGGCAACTTCTCCACATGAGGAGGAAAATCGACATTTTTATCAAATTTTGAAATATTTGAACAAACACACAACAAAAACAACAAAGATCACATATTTCAAATTTGGCATCTCTTATTGGTGGCATGTTGCATAATAAGCACATATATAAACACAACAGTTACATAAAAAGCGTGACTCACCAGATACAAGATACAAGATACAGCAGCAAACAAGCAGAAAAACAAAGATAACATAGCACATAGTTTCAAAGGAAAAGGTCAGAAACACAACATTTTTATGATGAATGTTTGGTTGAACAAAGGAATTGGTGATGTAGAAGCTTTTTCATCAATATTCATATAAAATCATGTTTTGAGGAACACGTAAACTCACTCTGCCAATGGCGCTACCGTGGTCAGACAACGACTTTATGATACACATTTTGAATAGTGATGTAGATAATTCATCTAGAGCTAGAACTTATAAATTAAACAGTGCTTTTAGTTTCCAAACTTAGTCGCCTAAGAACATCTACTCACAGATTAAGTTGAAGCCGGAAGATGGCATAAGCCTGTACAAATACCATAATTATAACGGAAGAAAATGTAGATTATGTAATGTCCTTGAAGATGAGTTTCATTTTTGTTAGACTGTCCATTATATCACGAAATTCATCAAGTTCATATAAAAAATACTATTGGAAAAATGCAAATATCATTAAATTTATTGACCTGAAAAATTAAAAAAACAACTATTATAAGAAATCTTGACATGTATACAAAAATGTACTTACAAGTCATTTGAAATGAGAAGCAAATTAATATACTTTCGTGCAGCTTAGTTCCTTGGATACACCGCTTATGCTGTACAATTTTTATAGTTATATAGGTTTATTTGATGTTATTATGATATGTAAAATTAACGCTATTTAGATTTGTATGATCATTTTGTATTTACGTATTTTACACTAGAGCTGTTTATACTACGTATATAAACTTTTTATGATATTATTAATGTTACCATTGGCCATATATCGTTAATGTTCTACTATTGTAAACAATAGTTAATATTGTATGCTCATAGGCTGTAAAATCTAAAGAACTGAGAAATAGTTTTAAAAAACAAAACAAATATCTATATGTAAAAGTATTATGTGTTTTATTGTGCATGAGGATAGCTGCCGAGTGGGTTAGTTTCTTGTAAGAGTTTGCAACTCTGTGCGTGCTAAAACAAGAGTACAGATTTGATAAAATTCATTCCTAAGACACTTTTGAAATTCCCTTTTTGAAATTTGCCCCTCATCATCAATTTGTGATAATGCTCTACAAACTTCGTATTTACTTTTTTTGTTTGTAAGACGCATCGATAGGTTTACTGAGAGAGGTGATTGTGCTATAGTGAGATCTTATGTAGTGCAAATACCTAACACTACAATATACATAAACAAATGCAGAATAATTAAATGCGTAACAAATGAAAGTAATTTGCAGGAAAGAAGGAGATAGTTAACAACAAGAGCTATAATCATGAAAGTGAACAGAATATAGAATGACCTGAGAAAAACACTATACAAACGTTACAAAGACACACAACGTCGTAAAGTACGCTATAAATAAAGTCATGTAAAGTGTAAATATGAATGATGAGCATAAACATCCCGATACGGGCACACGATACATCATTTCATTTAAACACCACGTGTTGTAGTTATAGTAAATGAGTTATTCAAAATCAGTTAGGAAGAAGACTTCAAGCATCATACATGTAGCTTATGTATATATATAAATGAATTGAGAAGACAGTGGTCGAGGGGTAGAGCGCCTGACTCCTGATCCGAAGGTCGTGAGTTCGAGCCCTGCGATGAGCGGAGTTTGATCACGAACTTCACAACCCCTAAATTTGGCGCGAGTACTGGTTGGTAGCCAGGAAGCAGTCATCGAGAGTGATTAGTATAAGATGTAAGAACTTGTTTCACAATCGATGTTAAATAAATAAGTTTGAATTGAAAAAAATTGAGAAGACGTGCAGGAAAGGCTACATATAAAGCGCACAGACACCTCAAACGCACAAGGAGGCGTGGGAATATATACAAGTGGAATTATAGTGGCAAATGAGACACAATACACAATTGTAATTGGCGGGTGAAAAAAAACACCACTCCCACTTATATGGTCAGTGGTTATTAAGGTATAAATCCTGGTTAAATATCACGCTTATCATACTATCGACCAAATGAAACGAGAAGTGTATTTCTTATGAGAAAATCACAGTTGATCAACTAGTCCAAAACGTATGAGACGGCGAACACATAATAATGCACGAAGAAAAAGACAGTCAACTTAAAATTCATGTGAAGCCAGTTAAACTCATTAGAAGCCAGAGCGACTGAAGAGAACTAGTGCAAGGTGGACAAAATTCAACATCATACAACTTCCGTCCGTTTCATCTTCGCTTAAATCAATTTGAGTCGATCATCGATTGTATAGGCATGAGGTTACTATCCCGTATGTGCTTTGTCGACCGGTCGAGTTTTAGTAGTATTTACGTTCACTTCAATGCATTCAAAATTATCTCCTGGTGTGTTTTGTGTGTGTTTGTTTATTGAGATATTGAGTTTCGTCCCGAGAAAGCCTAATTGATGAATGTTGGATAAAGAAATGGACAGATATTCAAAAGAAATTCATAGTTTGACCTCAAATGCAAATATTATAAATCGGTGTATTTTGTCCGCTTACCAGAAATATGATGCATACAAATTAAAGCAAGAGATGTCCATAGATCGCCTACCTGAGTCAATAAATATATGTTGGAAAAGTAGATAGGTACAAACAAACATGAAAATGATACCAATGAAAAGTAATTATTACCTATTAAAGAACGTGCGATAATGTGGTACCCATAGTACAACTATTTAAGGTTTAATCTAAAAAGACAAATGTATGAACTATAAAATATACTGAGACTTTGATACCCAAATGACCCAATTTCCAAATTAGTCCAGTATATATCAAGCATCATTCCAACCAAGTTTCATGAATATCTAGTAGAAATTATGACATGTGGCAGACGACGACCAGGGCCGTAGCTGGGCTGTTTTAGATGATACGCACGACTAGGGGAGGTACAAGGCGGGGGTGTCCCCCTTGTTTGTATAGCGGTGGGTATGGGGGTTCCCCCCGAAATTTGTTTGAATAGTCGAACTCAAATGGTGAAAAGTGTTTTGGATGTCTACAGGATTTTTTCATCAAAACCCGATCAAGGTTATTTGATATAGTTTGATATAAACGGAGTCGAAATTATCATTTATAGGGACCATTTATTTTAAAAAATTCCATAGCAGGCGCGTATGAAGGTATTGAGCATTGGGGCTGCGGATTGGATGGGTGCGGGAGGGGTATCCCCTCCGGATGAGTAATATTTAATAATAAAATCACTTATCTCAGGCGCAAAGTCCATCACTTTTAAAACGATATTTTCCGAAATTTTGTTTTCTGCTTGTTAGTTATTACTTTTATTCATACATATGTGTAAGTTTGTAAATATACACGGAACTGTTTTGAAACAGTTCAATCGCGTTTTAATGTATTTATTCAGGTACATGAAAGCAATTTAAACAATGACATATATCATCATTAGCAAATGCGAAATCACGAAACCAATACGTGCAATAGTTCACAAAACACAGGGCATTTCAGTTGTTTTTCTTAAATTGTGTTTACATTTAGCACATTTAAGCGATTCCCTCTCGTTAATTTTCGTACCCGTCATTAGCACTTCGTCCCAAAAGTATTCGAATTAGGCTTTATATGTTGAAAATGCTTAAAATGTCGTTGAAGCGGACTCACATGGCGGCCATTTTTGTTTGAGTTACGACACGCTAAGACAGCCTCGGACCTGTCTTAAAAGTTACGACAAAAATAGGCAAAGTTACGACATCTTAGCTACGACAAATGTTGATAAAACGCCCTTGTCGTAAATTCGGCGTCTTACGACAGACTTACGACAAAAAACTTCGTAAGACACGTTGAAAAAACGGCCCCCCTGTGTTATCTACAAGGTTCAAAATAACACATGAGTATATTAGCATACGTCGTATTTAATTATACAAACAAATGCAATCACATTCGGTGGTAATTGGATAGTCTCGCGTCAACGCATATTCAGAACTTTCCAATGCTGATTTAGAGTTTTTAGTTTTTCGACTTTTGAAAATGATGATACGCACGGGCGTACGTGCGTATGCCCAGCTACGGGCCTGACGATGTTCGACGATCCTAAAAGCTTACCATGACCTGTACTCAGGTGAGCCAAACATCAGTTTGTACAAGTCACTCGGCGTGACAACGGGACACTTTTTTAGTTGTTTTCCGATCATTCACATCGGTATGTATAGCCGAAATAAATTTTCCACTGATAATAACTCGAATTGAAATTTACAGTGCAAACAAGTTTTGGATTCATCAAATGTGTTTATGTTTAGCGATACACGAAGTCATCTGTGGAACCTTACTTGATATTTCCGTTGTTGCAACGGTACTGCACTACACACCAACAGAATAGTCTATGGTAAGGTAATCGTCTTTTTAATACTCTTTCAATTTGTGATTTATTTTAATGTTTGCTATGCTTAGATTTTCCAAATTTAAAAAAAGAAATACCAGTATTATCATAACAAATTATGCGATACATGAATCAACAACTAAGCACAATATCAAAAAAGACATGTTTTATTTAAACATTTTGTCAAATTACCACGGCTTCGTGCTGTTAAATATAAAGCAACGACATATGATTTTAGTAGTACATGTGCTCGTTCCAGCACTACTCTTTCCCATGTTAGACATACCACTGAAACACATGTTAGACATACCACTGAAACACATGTTAGACATACCACTGAAACACATGTTAGACATACCACTCAAATACATATTAGACATACCACTCAAACACATGTTAGACATACCACTCAAACACATGTTAGACATACCATTGAAATACATGTTAGACATTACACTCAAACACATGTTAGACATACCACTGAAACACACGTTAGACATACCACTCAAACACATGTTAGACATTCCACTCAAACACATGTTAGACATACCACTGAAACACACATGTTAGACATACCACTGAAACACATGTTAGACATACCACTGAAACACATGTTAGACATACCACTGAGACACATGTTAGACATAACACTGAAACACATGTTAGACATGCCACTGAAACACATGTTAGACATACCTCTCAAACACATGTTAGACATACCACTCAAACACATGTTAGACATACCACTCAAACACATGTTAGACATTCCACTCAAACACATGTTAGACATACCACTCAAACACACGTTAGACATACCACTGAAACACATGTTAGACATTCCACTCAAACACATGTTAGACATACCACTGAAACACACACATGTTAGACATTCCACTGAAACACATGTTAGACATACCACTCAAACACATGTTAGACATACCACTCAAACACATGTTAGACATACCACTCAAACACATGTTATATATACCACTCAAACACATGTTAGACATACCACTCAAACACATGTTAGACATACCACTCAAACACATGTTAGACATACCACTCAAACACATGTTAGACATACCACTCAAACACATGTTAGACATACCACTCAAACACATGTTAGACATACCACTCAAACACATGTTAGACATACCACTCAAACACATGTTAGACATACCACTCAAACACATGTTAGACATACCACTCAAACACATGTTAGACATACCACTCAAACACATGTTAGACATACCACTCAAACACATGTTAGACATACCACTCAAACACATGTTAGACATACCACTCAAACACATGTTAGACATACCACTCAAACACTTGAAAACGACATTACATTTGTCTTTTCTCTGATGGCTTATGGTACATTAAGTTTTGATCCACCTAAGTCGCATTTCATTTTATAAAATTACCTTCTGTCAGTTTGATAATGACGTGTTGCAAAACCGAAAGCAGCTTAGTTTAGTCATCTGGCTTACAGACTTTTCAACCCCAAGACTTTTCAACCCCACTTTTCAAATGAAGACTTTTCAACCCCAGGACTTTTCGACCCCTGATTTCAAGACTTTTCAACCCCTACCTGTTGAGACTTTTCAACCCCTAGTTTGAATATTTTCAACCCCTACATTTATCTTTCTCAACCCCTACTTTGAAGACTTTTCAACCCCTACTTTGAAGACTTTTCAACCCCTATTTCTTTTTCTTTTTTTATCATTTTCTATTTTATTAAATATACTGGTATCTAACAATTCACTTATTTCATGCGTAACTGTAATTCGTAAATAAAGGAAAACAATTCCTCTCAAAATGTCATCGAAAAATATATTTAATGGGGTAATCACAGAAACAAGTCTCTGACGTCATTCAGTATACACGCGTTCAGCGTTCAGTGTGTCCGTTCAATCTGGGACCAATATATACATGTTGGTCCCAGGTTGAATCTCTCTGACTCGGATTGCAATCAAGTGTACGGCATTTAATACATTTTGATTGATAAAGGACTGAGCTCCTCGTGCAAAGATAAATATAATTTTTAAAAGTTCCTGTGTAAACTGAAAATGTGTTGATAAGGTCTGAAACATGAATCATTTGAGATGGAATAAGCTCACTTAATTGGATATGTACGTTTGAAGAATTTTGCTGAATATTCTTAGTAAATCTGTCATATAAGTAACTTGCATGTTAACGGTAAATGTTACCATATTTATTTTTGTGTTTGCTGCAGTGTTCATGAGGGTTCTTATTTAATACATCAAAAGTGTTAATATTTTTCATCATTATTCGTTTTGTAAATTGTAAACAAGCAGCGTATGAATTTCATTTAGGTTTTTCCGCTCATTTGCGTAGTATATGCGCACTGTGCAATATGATATTTATTGTTATTGTATCGTAGAAACATACACGGATATGTGATAACTCGTCTGAACAGATGGTCGGTTTTATTTGAAAATAAAACAATGATATTGCAAATATTTGATCGTTGCGTGCACGTCATATGATGCATGTTTTTGTCACTAATGGGTATAAGGCATATCATGTTCCTGAAAGAGATATTTGAATTTGAAACATAACTACTTATTTGTTATTCAGGTAATTAATACGAATGCCTTAACTTTAATAAAAACAACATTATTTATCTGTATGCGCGTTAAATTAGTCATGTACTGGAGATTAACATTTTTCCTTTTGTAATGTTACACCACTTGAAACATAAACATGCATGTATATATATTTTGCGCATTAAACTACAACGAAAGGTATAGACATTAGTAAATGTATGTACCTGGGTGTAATAAAGAGATGTTCTGTTCTGTTCTGTTCTGTTCTGTTCTGTTCTGTTCTGTTCTGTTCTGTTCTGTTCTGTTCTGTTCTGTTCTGTTCTGTTCTGTTCTGTTCTGTTCTGTTCTGTTCTGTTCTGTTCTGTTCTGTTCTGTTCTGTTCTGTTCTGTTCTGTTCTGTTCTGTTCTGTTCTGTTCTGTTCTGTTCTGTTCTGTTCTGTTCTGTTCTGTTCTGTTCTGTTCTGTTCTGTTCTGTTCTGTTCTGTTCTGTTCTGTTCTGTTCTGTTCTGTTCTGTTCTGTTCTGTTCTGTTCTGTTCTGTTCTGTTCTGTTCTGTTCTGTTCTTGTAAATCACAATTCGCAATTCGAAAATTGCATTCCTTTAATTTGTCATTATAGTTTGTTTGATCATCATAATAATTAGCAGATTATTTGTTTAATACAATTAAATGTTTGTTTTTGTTTGTTGCACTTGTTTATTGGATCAAAGGCAATTGTGTTCTATTGATGTAACCATCACACTTTTAATTATGTGTAAACTGTCAATTGTACGTTGTTTAAGGTGATATATGCCCGCTAAATGCCTTGAAATGGTATTGTTATTATATATATAGGTGAATGAATCAGTATATTCAACGTAGCGGATCCGTGGTCCAGTGGTAAAACGCTGGACTTGTAATCCAGGGATCGCTGGTTAGATTCCCCGCTCCATCACTGACCGTACTAACAGTCTTTCGGACGAGACTTTAAAAACCGATGTATGATGCTTTACATCGAGCACGTAAAAGAACCAGGGGTGCTTCTGGAACTGGGGTATCTTGCACTATCCTCCAAAAATATAATATGACTAACATTCTTCTGGAGGCGTCGCCCATATGGGAAACCGGTGGCGACGATAAATAAACGCAAATACAACAAGTATATTCTCACAATTGTCTAAAATTGGATAAGTCGTTAAGACTTATATGAATGTATATCAGTAGGTCCTTCTTAAAATGCCTTTATCAGTTAATATATGTTTTCATATAGATGACATAATAATTATTAAGATATATATTCTCTTTTATCACCGATTTTGATAGAGTAATACAGGTTGAAACAAATAAATATATATAATGTGTCTTAAAACATAATGATTTCCGAACTTTGTTTAGGTTTAACCAATAACTCAACTCAATCATATTTATTGAATTAAACATTCGCATGCCTATGTGTATAGCATACAATACAATATAATATATAATGTAGAGAAAGTCGTAAAAGAAATAAAAAAATATTAGTTTACAAAGAACTTTCATGAATGTGAACAATTGTGTTACATTAGCAAAGTGGTTAATGAAAATATATATACATGTACATGTACCAGGTATATCTCAGTCTATCTGTACCAATAAAGAAACACAAAGTCAACATATACAGATGACATGAGGAAAGGGCAATTATTGAGTGCTAATATCATTTGCATAATAAATTAATTTTGAAAGGTTTATCAATTCAATCTTTGAGTCAGTGCTTAAATAAAGACAATGTATTGTTATGTTTGTTGACTGTGTTACGTAATGACGCGTGCTCGCTTAGCGAGGTGATTAACAAGGTGAGAAGCCGCTGTAGCGGGTGATTAGATAAGATGATAAGATTTAGTAGTGCTACTATTTGATTTTAACCACATTACGTCTTTTGAAATTATGTTGCCAAATGATTTATCTGACCATCGTGCAATATTTTTAGCGTGGGATGATGCGCAAACTACGACTTTTCGTTCACTTTTACTGAATGACGTGACACGCTTAAATCAGCTGACTACTAATTTAAATGATAATACGATAGATGAGTCGATCAATTGCTTTACACATTTTATGCAAGATAACGCCTTCAAGGTTTTTGGTAAACTTAAGAAAGATAACTCATTGTCCAAAGAAAAAAACAAAGAAAAAATGGTTCAATAAAGAATGCTATGATGCGCGTAAAATATCTAATCAAGCGAGAAACATTTTTTTAAGAAATAGAAACACAGATAATAAAGACGATTTCCTAAATAAAAAGCGTACTTACGCCAATGTGAAGCGCAAATATAAACGCATATTCATGAAAACTGAAGGAAAACGGGTTTCATTATTAGCGAAGTCTAACCCAAAATTATTTTGGAAAAATATTAAGACACAATATAAAAAAACGCAAAATGAAAATAATAACTTGAACTTAAATGACATATATTCGCATTTAAATGATTTATACGGAACAGTACCTACATATAATAATGACCAAAGTAACGATGCGACATATGAAAACTATATCTATGACAATGATTTAGATATTGCATTTACTACTTCGGAAATAAAACATGCTTTTTTTTCACAGAATAACTCAAAAAGTCCTGGCACAGATGATTTAATAGCGGAAGTGTTTAAGAATTCTTTTGATATAATTTCACCATTTTTAACTAGATTTTACAATAAAATATTTAATGATGGTGTATTCCCGAAATGCTGGGAAGAGGGTATTATTATACCTATATTTAAAGGCGGGTCTCACGAAGCAAAAAACTATCGAGGAATAACACTCAACAATATTCTATCAAAAATATACTCCAAGTTGTTAGTTAATAGACTTACTACATGGGCGGATAAACATGATAAATTTATCGATAATCAGTTTGGTTTTCAAAAAAATAAATCAACCACAGATTGTATCTTTGTACTTTATGCTATAATTGCGAAAACTTTATCAACCAAAAAAAAATTATACGTAGCATTCTTAGACTGTGAAAAAATGTTTGACAGAATTGACAGAATGCTTTTATGGAGAAAATTACTGAAGGAGAATATAAGTACTAAATTCATAAATGCACTACAATCTATGTATTCTACCGTTACGTCATCTGTTCGATATAATCATATGAAATCTAATCCGATCAACTCTAAAATCGGTGTAAAACAGGGCGATCCTGCCAGTAGCATTTTGTGTCTTTTTTTCCTTAACGACATATTAAATAATATAAATAAATCTATAAATGGTATTGTAAGCATTGATGATATACAATTATTCCTTTTATTATTTGCTGACGACGCTGCTGTATTTGCATATGATCCAGTATCGTTACAATCTATACTAAATGATATAGAACAATACTGTAATACATGGAACTTAAGATTGAATGTCGCAAAAACTAAAATAATGATTTTTGAAAAAGGAAGACATACGTCATATGATTTTTTCATCTATAATACACGAATTGACATTGTTGAATCATTTAAATATTTAGGAATACATCTTTTTTAAAAATGGATGTTGGAACCGCACTCAAAAACGAATTGCCCAACATGCCTCATTCTCATTACATAATTTATTTATAGTATACAATCAGTTAGATATTCCAATATCTCAGAGGATCAATCTATTCGACTCTATTGTTTTGCCAACATTAAACTATTCTGCTGAAGTCTGGGGTCATCATACGAGCCCAAATATTGAAGCAATTTTCTCTAAATTTTGTAGAAGGATATTATGTGTTAAACGATCAACACATTTAAACGCTCTGTATGGAGAGTTAGGTCGTATACCCTTGTATGTACACAGAAAATTATGATTGATTAAATATTGGATAAAAATATTAACACTTAACGAACAAAGTATACTTTTTAAAACTTATAAAATGCTTAAGAATGATGCTGATGATGGCCTATCATACAATGGGAGTAATTGGGCATATAATACAAAGAACATTTTAGAACAAATAGGATTGTCAAATATGTGGAACAACCAATTTAACATGCTTATTAATTACAACACTGTTAAACAACGAATATTAGACATTTTTCACCAAAGCTGGTATTCTTCAATTAATAATTCAACTCGCCTAGAAACATACAGTTTATTCAAACACTCATTTAATTTAGAAAGATATCTCGACGTAATCAAAGAATCTAAATTTAGAATTGCTCTCGCAAGATTTCGAACATCATCTCATGACTTAGCTGTAGAACGTGGCCGATATTTAAATATACATAGAAACGACAGAATTTGTAAAAACTGTAATACAGAAATAATAGAAAATGAATATCATTTTCTATTAATTTGCACAAAATTCTCTGATTTAAGATCAAAATATAAAAAAAAATACTACTACACACGGCCCACGAAACAGAAATTGTCAAGTTTATTACATTTTCTCAGTTCATGTAAAACATGACAACATGAGTACATAATATACAAAATACAAATACAATGGTAAAGAGGCAGTTACAATAAGAAAATGAATGCATCATGCACAAGAGATACAATTATAAACAGATATTCAGGGAGAAGGTATTGTTATTCTAATTTTGTTAAAATATGTATATATTCAAGAAAAATATGTTGTTTTCGGATGTTTTAAGTCTGGCATTTATTTAAATTTACAAATAATTTCTTTAATCAGCACACAAAGTTTCCTAGTTTTTATTATATTGTTAAAGTCTTGGTCCATGAGTAGTTGTAATTTTAATATGTTAGGGTGACGATAAAAGGTTTTGGGGATGTGTTTTGTTCTTGACTCGTTAAAGTGATCACATTCAAGTAGATAGTGAAATTCGTCACCAATACAATTTTTTTCACATAAACGATAATCTTATGACAGCAACATCAAACATTATTGTCACCAATTTGGCCAAATATATTTTCTACGCCAGTCTAATTAGAAATTGAATAATTTTATGCTCATATTTTGATATATTTTGTATGTATACATGCACTGTAACATCATGTGCTCTTCAGAAAATCTATGCCTTTTGTCAGAAATATTTTTGTATAATTGCTATAAAACATGTTAATATGTTTTGAATGCAATAAACTATTGAATTGAATTGAATTTATATTTATTTTTCAGAAATAAGGAGTAGTTAGTTAAATACAATTATTAAAATCGACCAAATATCATTAATATAAACAGCTTTTTAATATAACAAATGATCAATGATTAATGATCGACTATACCAATAAAGACAATGTAATTGTTATGTTTGTTGACTGTGTTACGTAACTACTCTGGGACAAGTATGATGAACGGGACATTGTATGCGAGGATTTCCTGCGTGAAATCGGCGAGATATACGGTTAAGAGTATGTGCAAGTAATTGTGACAGTGAGAATAAATAGTGTGCCAGTGTGAAGTAAAAAGTGTTTCCGAGTCAATTTATGTGCCAGTTTGAATAAAAAGTGTTTGAATAGTTTGAATTGGTGAAGCAGTCTCGGCAAATTCCTGAGACTGCTTTACCAATAATACGTATTACCATTTCCTTACATGTATAGTGCCAAACTTTCGTTTCGTTTGAAATAAACATACTCCGTGAGGTCAAATGGTAACATAATGTGAGACTAGTTACGTGCAAGAGACTTGATGTTTTATTCTATTCTCTTGGCTATGTATTCGTCCTTTTTTCCTTTCTATATGCTGTATATAGTATTCACTATTCTTCCTTTATGTATGTATATATTCATAAATAATTGTTAAACCATATATCTCCAGAAAATGGAGGCAATAAAGTTATGTATATATAAATAAATAATTGTTGAGTGTAAGTGACAGCGTAATTAGACTGAATTAGAATAACAAATCACATCATCAATTAAATACCAATTAAATTCCACCTGCAGTTTTAGGCCTAATAAAATGTGATAGAATGACTGTGTGTATTTTGTGTGTATATATCTTTATTAGTATTCATTTTGGAATGTAAATAAACTTAAAAAATAAACTTAAACAACGTGATTGTCATCATTTTTCCAGGTAACAATTGTGATAATTGTCCAATTAAAAACATATTCCAGGGGTTGAAAAGTCTTGGTTTATTAGGGGTTGAAAAGTCTTGATTTTAACAGGGGTTGAAAAGTCTTAGGCTAATTAGGGGTTGAAAATGACAGTGGGGTTGAAAAGTCTTGGATATTTTACCATAGGGGTTGAAAAGTCTTGGGGTTGAAAAGTCTTGGGGTTGAAAAGTCTCGATACCAGTCATCTAAACGTAAGTATGGATTTTGACAGATATCGTTTTCATAACAAACATGGAATGATGTTAGGTTACATTATCCCAAAAACGTTGATTCGTATTTTCATAGCAGTCCCACGTTCTGTTTATGCCTAGAGTTCTTCAGGATGAAAACTCAGGATGTAAATGTCATACTAATTGCATGGTATGCCCAACTAAGCAAAATAATTCATAATTTGGACTGTAAGATTGTCATTCCGCCCCAAATATGTACAAAATTGCATACATTAATTAATTGGATTAATAAATGAGCGCAGCTGTACAATTTACAACCTCTTCTATACGTGACGTCATTTCAAGTAAACGCAACACGTGATGTCACTATTTGCAAGCAGGAAACAATATTTACTCCATATGGTCACTCCGTTTTCATATTGCCATTTGGGGCAAACATTGCTTACTGCCAGTACATGGTGACATCACATGTGACGTTTTCTGGAAATGACGTCACTTAAAGAAGAGATTGAAAATCGTACAGCGGCGCTCAAATGCTGTTGACATTTCATGAATATTTCAAAGTATTTGTAAAAACTGTGCAAAATAAGTCTGTCGAATAATATAAATTATGTCTGTTCTTAAGCGTTGAGTGTGCATCAGCAGTATATAAAACGCGTTTTAACAAACTTCTTTTTATTTTGTTTAATTTCATAGTTTTGCGATGGAAATTGATTGTCTCGCACATCAATCAAAACGTACTGAATTATCATTTGACAAATCGCAAATTACGTTTTTTTCCAGTGTAAATATATGCGCGGTTTTTAATTTTAAACTTTCTTGCTTATTGTAATTGTCAATGTCAGTCATATTGTCATAAAAAACGTTCACGGAGTGCTTATGCGTACCGACATACTTTATCATCAATGTTAGAAGTATGATTAAGTGCTTTTCACTGACAAATAGTTTTGTTCAGTTAAAGCAATACTATTATACCACGTAGACTGGTTATTGCATGGATGTTTTTTTTCGCGTGTCATGCACATTTTTGTACTATATGTATATGTATTGGCATGACTGTGGATGGCTGCCGAGTGGGTTAGTTTCTTGTTAGAGCATGTAAATCAGTACATGCTAAAACCAAGGTTATGGATTTAATAAGTTCCTAAATAATATTTTTTAATTTCCCTTTTCGAAACCTGCCTCCCATCAATAATTATATAACTGTACGTTAGGACACATTTGCTGCAATGTATTACACATCCACAGTTTCACAGTGATATGATTTACAAACTGCGTTTGTTTTTTGTAAGACGCGACGAGAAAGTCTACTGAGAGAGGTGATTTTGCTATAGTGAGATCTTTTGTGGTGCAAATACCTAACCCTACAATATACCTATACAAATGCCGAATAATTGAAACTGTTACAACTGAAAGTAATTTGCAGGAAAGAAGGAGATAGATACATATAACAACAAAAGCTTTAATCATGTCAGTGAACAGAATATAGGACAACCTTCGATAAACGCTATATAAAAGTTGTCAAGACACACAGCGTTGCAAACAACGCTATATATAAAAGTTGTCAAGACACACAACGTTGCAAACAACGCTATATATAAAAGTTGTCAAGACACACAACGTTGCAAACAACGCTATATAAAAGTTGTCAAGACACACAACGTTGCAAACAACGCTATATAAAAGTTGTCAAGACACACAACGTTGCAAACAACGCTATATATAAAAGTTGTCAAGACACACAACCTTCGAACAACGCTATATAAAAGTTGTCAAGACACACAGCGTTGCAAACAACGCTATATAAAAGTTGTCAAGACACACAGCGTTGCAAATAACGCTATATAAAAGTTGTCAAGACACACAGCGTTGCAAATAACGCTATATAAAAGTTGTCAAGACACACAGCGTTGCAAACAACGCTATATAAAAGTTGTCAAGACACACAGCGTTGCAAACAACGCTATATAAAAGTTGTCAAGACACACAGCGTTGCAAACAACGCTATATAAAAGTTGTCAAGACACACAGCGTTGCAAATAACGCTATATAAAAGTTGTCAAGACACACAGCGTTGCAAACAACATTATATAAAAGTTGTCAAGACACACAACGTTGCAAACAACGCTATATATAAAAGTTGTCAAGACACAAAACCTTCGAACAACACTATATAAAAGTTGTCAAGACACACAACGTTGCAAACAACGCTATATATAAAAGTTGCCAAGACACAAAACGTTGCAAACAACGCTATATATAAAAGTTGTCAAGACACACAACGTTGCAAACAACGCTATATATAAAAGTTGTCAAGACACAAAACGTTGCAAACAACGCTATATATAAAAGTTGTCAAGACACACAACGTTGCAAACAACGCTATATATAAAAGTTGTCAAGACACACAACGTTGCAAACAACGCTATATATAAAAGTTGTCAAGACACACAACGTTGCAAACAACGCTATATATAAAAGTTGCCAAGACACAAAACGTTGCAAACAACGCTATATATAAAAGTTGTCAAGACACACAACGTTGCAAACAACGCTATATATAAAAGTTGTCAAGACACACAACGTTGCAAACAACGCTATATATAAAAGTTGTCAAGACACACAACGTTGCAAACAACGCTATATATAAAAGTTGTCAAGACACACAACGTTGCAAACAACGCTATATATAAAAGTTGTCAAGACACACAACGTTGCAAACAACGCTATATATAAAAGTTGTCAAGACACACAACGTTGCAAACAACGCTATATATAAAAGTTGTCAAGACACACAACGTTGCAAACAACGCTATATATAAAAGTTGTCAAGACACACAACGTTGCAAACAACGCTATATATAAAAGTTGTCAAGACACACAACGTTGCAAACAACGCTATATATAAAAGTTGTCAAGACACACAACGTTGCAAACAACGCTATATATAAAAGTTGTCAAGACACACAACGTTGCAAACAACGCTATATATAAAAGTTGTCAAGACACACAACCTTCGAACAACGCTATATAAAAGTTGTAAAGACACACAGCGTTGCAAACAACGCTATAAACAATGTCATGAAATGTCAATATGAATGATGAGCAGAAAATGAAAACGAAGAAAACATAACGATGAATGAAGATAGGAATACCACATTGGAATGGTTAGTGGCAAAACTATTGTCAATTATCATTTTGTAGTGGATAAGGAGCTTTTTCCTGCATGCTATCACTTTTGATTTTGAATGTCCTTGGTATAGTTTAATAGGTCTATCATGATAGTCATATTGTGAGTTGTAATATTTTTTGTCTGTGTAAATAAAATGTTGCGGGAACACCGTGGTACATTACAACTGTATTATATAATTGTCAACAAAATGAACTCGTGGTTGCAGACAACGGCGTTACAGATTGGGTGTTTCTACTTGAGTATATGTCTCATATTCATACACGAATAATCATCCAATTCTCTGTTGCAGATTGTTACTCTACCAGATCTGGACAATCCAACATCATCGGAATTGTAGCGGATACATGACAAATAAATGTGTATCATTAATTTTAATACACTTTAATTAACGAATCTGACGCAGTTATTGTTTCATTTAATGTAAATGTTAAACGGGTATTTTACGCATTGAACTCTTTAACGATCAAAACAATTCCAACGCTACCTAGCAAGACCTAGACCAAATACAAGGACATATATTCCGAACAAAACTGGGTGTGATGTGTGACCATAAGTCTAACTCTACGGAGGATATGGCTTCAAACGATGAATATCGTGGTAAAGCAGAGAAGAACAAGTTCTCCTCTACATTTAGCACATATCTTACAGCACTGGGATACTCCATCGGGATGTCCGACATATGGAGGTTTCCGTTCCTCGCCTTCAGAAATGGTGGAGGTACATGAGTATACTTAAATTATTTGTGATGATTTACCGAACATAAGCACTAAATGTCATTGGTCCTCGACGTTTGGTTCACGTGGTGGATTTTTTCAGTAGCTATCACAATAGAAAGTCAGCTCTGGATATGCTTGAGCTTTGATTAGGCACAGAAATATACACGACACGTTTTTACATGATTTAGTAATTCATTGATATTGAATAATAGGTTAATTAATGAAATTTATACCAAGAATAATTAATTTTTAATTTAAAAATGAACATTCAAATTGTCTTTCAGGGGCATTTCTGATTCCTTTCTTTACTATGATTGTGGTCTGTGGAATTCCCATGTATTTTCTGGAATATTCGATAGCCAAATTTTCCGGCAAGGGACCATACAAGGTCTGGGATATCAGTCCATTATTTCGAGGTAAGATGTCAAGTATTTTATTGGTTAATATTTCGAGTTATAGCACAAACACGTGTTAATAGAATCAATAAATAAACACAATGAAATATCAAATTCTGCTTTTGCATTTGTTTCAAATTATAAATATATTAAACAATAATAACATGCGTGGTAGTTATAGTATGTTAAATGAAGTTTAATAGTGCATAAATAAATGTACATCAAAACAATCACAGGACCATTATGGCATTGTCCATTGAACGTTCATACATTTCCATAAAACCACTACATATGTATTCATTGTTTACAAAGCATGTTCATTAATATGATATGTACACATTTTCCCGTGTCTAAATTAAGGATAAGATACAAGTAATAATAAATAATAATTGGATAATCTACTTGAACTAGATCACAGGCATTAAACTAACTAATCGGCGAAGGCGTAAACATGTTAGACTATATATATCCCGTAGTCCCCTTGATTTGGTAAAAAAAGTTCTTATGCATTTGAAAGCAAACATGATTTCTTCAAACATTACTCATACTTTCACCGTACTTTATATTGAATCCTTTTAACTATCTCCACTTAAGAAATGGTATTAATTACTATTGACTTTGTCTGGTTAACATAACCCCCCCCCCCCCCCCCCCCTAAACATAACATTGTTTCTATCTTAATGTGTAAAGGGACATACAACTGCGTCCGAAGTAATTCACTAATAATTCGTCAGTAATTAAAAGTCTAGTTACTGTTAGTAAGGATTTATAACTTAAGCATAGATACGTTTATACATTCTTACCCTAATTTAGGAAGCGTCTATTTCTTCTGTGGACAATTTATTCATTCCAGTCCAGCGTTTACAACGTGCAGATTTATAGCTGAAAATATAGGTCAATGGTTATAAACACTAAACAATGTAAGGTTTTTTTTCATTACCTGACCAGAGAATCTTACCCTGCCAAAAATACAGTGTTTGATATACAAATGTAATTAGACGTGGCGATATTTATTTAAGCTCATGATTTCGTAATTTCAGGGATTGGGATAACCGTCAGTGTAGCGTATGTGTTCTATTTGTCCGGATCAAGTATATTTAGAGTGTGGATCATTGATTTTTTCTTAAATACATTTCGGGATCCGTTACCTTGGAGTCATTGTAATAATGCTTGGAACACTGAATATTGTCAATCAGTCCGGGGTAGTAGTGACGAACACAACATCAATATGTCTGTACGACAGGACATGAATACAACTGTGTCCTACGCAACAGAAACAAAACCATTTATTGAAGAAACAACAATAACAGCAATCATAAACGGAACAAATATGACGGCAGCGGAAGAATTCTGGCAGTAAGTGATTATCCCAATAATAATCGTTATCCATAAACTCAGCTTTATTTAAGGACCATCCAACATGGTGGAAGACAGATATTACTTCGTTAATATTTCAAAATATCCAGTATGAAGAAGCTTAATACGAGTTTTTCGCTTTTACGTTTTCTGTTGGACAAGTTTGATTTTGGTTGGTAATTTAAAATTGAGCGATACAGTGATAAAGTCGATTTTTTCCAGTAATTGTCTCCGATATAATGTTCAGCGTTTCATATAATATTGTTTAAACTTCAGATACAAAGTTCTTCAGCTTTCTCCTGGTGTGAACGATTTCTATCCGGTTATATGGTGGTACTTTCTCTACATGGCTGTATTTCGCATCATCATATTTCTCGGAAGTGTTAAAAGTATTAAATCAATCGAAAAGGTATCATTTTCTATCAATTATCCATAAACATAGAAAACAGTAAACATAAAATGGTTGAAACATAATCTTGCAGATACCAGAAGAATTTATAGTTTGTGTTTTATATCTGGTATTTCCAGCTGGACGTCTTCCTTAATTTATTGTGTCTTTAATACTTACAAGAGCCGCGGCCGTGGTCCAATGGTAAGTGCGCTGGACTTGTAACCCGGCTATCCGGGTTCGATTCCCGGTCGCGGCAGGTCATACCCTTCCATGAAAATTTGACAAAATGTCGAGATTTTCCTCCACATGTGGAGAAGTTGCCGGCTCCTTGTGGAAGGGTAACTTAGTACTGGTTAGAATTCAGTCCAGGAAAAACTGGTTAGGTGCACCGACCGCCGTAAATAACTGAAATATCGTTGAGAAACGGCGTTAAACCCGATGAAACAAACAAACACTTACAACCGTAAAAAGCAACATTATACTCATTTTTAGTTTATATTGAATGGATGTTAAAATAACAACAAAACTGTATAGGAAAGATATCTAATGTCAACATTTACATAACCTTAAATTCTTTTCGACAATAAATATGTTGCTTGTTGAGTAGTGGTAATGATTATAATGATGATGGTCCATGCCATAATAATGATAGTAATTCATCTTGTTACAGGTGGTATATGTTACTGGTACTGTACCATTGATACTCACAGTGGCTATATTTATTCGCTCTGCGATGTTGCCAGGATTTGGAGATGGTGTTCTATATTTCTTTTATCCAGACTTTTGGAAACTCACGAAGCCTAGAGTAAGTAATTATCGACAAACCGAGATAGTTCCATGTCATAACTAGAGCTATGAAATGGCATTACATTACTGATACATGTAAAGTAGATAAGAAAGTTGAATTATATAAAATAAAATATAATATATATTCTATAATTGTAAAACTACCTTACATACCGTTTTCAACATTGACACACGATGACAAATAATCGACGAATGTCTTTACATGTCTGAGCGTTTCATTTCATGGTATAAGGTTTATAATTTTCTTGTTTCTTAAATAATCATCGAAAAAGTTTTTTCTCCATTTCTAAACTCTTACAGAAGAAATATTTAATTGCTAATTAAAACCCGGAATGATATACATGTACATGTATTAAATGTAATGTCTGTTTAACAGTTTTTGTCCCAATACAAAGTCATTCTTAGACAAGGCTAACTTTGATGCCCCCCCCCCCCATTTCACATGTCTACTTTGCATATACAGTTTCAATCTCGTGGCCACTTTCCACAACGCACACGTTGTCTTACCTGTTCATGTATGTAGTGGGCAAATATTCATTAATAGACGTAACAATAAATCATTTCAATATTTAATAATGTTTGTATCAAAATTAAATAAACTGAGAAGCCAAATCGATGTTTAATTTGAGAAGGCATAGGAGTTTAAACTGGTACTGGAGGCGGGTCAGGTTACTTGAATGATAATTATGACGAAAGCCAAATTTAGTCAAATTTCGACGTGTCTAAATTTTATTAAGATAATTGTAATTCCACTACAAAACAAACGCCGTTCAAACAGTGTACTGAAATGTCGATTTTGTCGTACCTGTATATACCATATTATTTATGTAGGTATGGATAGAAGCCACGTTGATGGCATTTTACACGCTAGGTTTTGGATGGGGAGCCAATTTACTGATAGGTTCACATGCCGACTTCAAAGACAATTCATTACGGTAAATTTAATGCCTTTTCATGTAATGTGTACAATTTGAACAGTTTATCTGAAAATTGAGAAAAATACTTGTTCTCATACTTTATTTTTGTTCTGTATTGCCGTTAATTCCTCACAAAGAATTGACTGTACCACGGAAATCATCAGATTAATAATGAAATATTGTATGTGTACCACTTGATGTGGAGTTTATGTTCAGCAGTCGTATGATTTTATATAATTGTCTGAATAATTGTCAATATATATTTTGAAACGTCGGGTACGCTTCATTATTCCTTTTCAGGGCAGCAATATTAATTCCAATGATTGATTCATTAGTGGCTGCATTTAGTGGTATGGTATGTTTCTGTGTCCTTGGTAACATGGCGCATATGCAAGGAGTTCACATCACCGAAGTTATTAATGCAGGTACAAAATATGAGAATTTGTACTCAGGTCAGCTAAATGAAACAACAGGTTTATAGTCAAATCATAATACATGTATATAAATATCAGATGGCTTCCTGTGAGACAGCACATATTGTGAACATGAGGGAAAGACTATTACACGAGGCGACACATTTCAGTAAGCATCTACCATCATGAACTTGGGAAACCAGAATTGTCTATTTTTAGCCATGTGATAGTATACTATCACCCGATGAAAAACGTACTGTCAGGGAAATAGTACAGACTGACTCATAATGAGTATATGGGAATTTAACAGGGCAAGGTCACGTGAGGTATAATAATAATACATGTATATATTATCTCCTCTAAAGTCGTGTTTTACAATTCTGAAATCACCTTGATAAACACTGTTATAGCTGGTTTAGTGGTATGTTGCCTCCTCCTATCGTTAGACAGCACACCAGGGGACATTGTAATGTATTCAAATAATATGTATGAGCACATCGGTTGGACAGTCAGTCGGATAGTACACACGAAAACAAACAAAGGCACTAATAGGCAAATGTCCAGATACGGGATGAAGGGTCGGTATTTCCTGTGCCTGATTTCAACAATATATGCAAGTATCATTTTAAATGATGGGGATTATGTACCATAAAGCATTAAGAAAGTTGTATCCTACACGGACCTCGGAGAAATTCACCCAGAGGAAGCAATTCTTAATATGTCTTTACGATGCAAATGAGCTTTCGCATTTTTGAGCTTTGATGTTTGTACAAGAAAGTAATGGAGTGACTACTTGATTTGGACTGGCGAAAAAGACATTTTTACTTTTATGAAACGTTTCATTAATTCCAATCCGTTTTGGGTCTCATGTTCGGCATATTTATACTTATCAATGACAGTTTGACTTCCGCACATGTTTACGTACAAGCGGGCATGACGTCCTCCGAAATCTTGCGTAATGAGATGCAAACAGATGTCACGGGAAGTAGGACTAGCAGGGAATCAGTACCTTCGAGGATATCTAACATTTAAATTCTGATATTTTCAGGAATGGCAGCTGGTGTTGTTGCTTACGTCACAGCATTGTCACTACTCCCGGTGCCACAATTATGGTCGGCTTTATTCTTGATGTCTTTGTTCCTTTGTGGTATTGAAGCGCAGGTAAGATGTTAATTTGCTATTCAAGTCTTACATGTACAGAATAATTAAAACAAATATTTCATACACGGAGTTTATGTAAATGGTATAATTTAACACAAGAACGAAAGATCGATAGGACAGGCGGATGAAAAAATGAACGGACCAAGCGAATGCTCTAAAGAAACTAAACATACGTAATACTAGTATGTGAACATATCTGCACCATAAAATTCATTTTATGCTGTAGACAGTTAGATCTAAACGATATCACGGTACGGCCGTAAGATTTTATGGTTCTGTTTAAGTGTGGACTGTTTGTTTCTCCGAGGGTCTGTGTGGGGAGGCGTTGTCTTGTGTATGTGGCGTTCCCTGTAGCAACTTAAACACTCTATTAAACTAACATAATTATTATGTATTTTAGTGAATTACGTCTCTTTGTAAAGAATTGTATCTTTTAATTTCTGCAATAAACACACCTTTCATTATAATATATATATATAGTGACTGTCAAAAGTATCAAATAACTTGAAAAAGTTGTGAAGTTTGATAAACATGCATAACATTTAGCAATATGTTTTCATTGTTCTAGTTGCCATACATATTATAGTATACATAATATGATTCCAGCTCATATACTGTTATGGTCCTACTTGCGTACATACAATTTTTCGGCGCAGCCGTATTAGACTGCATTACTACACATCGGTCTATATTTAAAACAAACCACCGTGCAGTTCACAAACACAGTTTGGCTGTCCAAATTTTGCTTCGACATTTATAACTTGGTCGAATGACAGCTGATAAATTCGTATTCATCAATAATTTACCACAAATCAGTTGAGTACTCTAACATTAGTTTACTTCACTTTGCAGCTAATTCCCTTGGACATGATAATGCAGCTGATTGGTGACTGTTTTCCACGACTGTATGCTAATTCCAGAGTAA
Organism: Mactromeris polynyma; assembly: GCA_032209605.1. Classification (NCBI taxonomy): domain Eukaryota; kingdom Metazoa; phylum Mollusca; class Bivalvia; order Venerida; family Mactridae; genus Mactromeris; species Mactromeris polynyma. The sequence continues at coordinate 4,659,727 of JASFXZ010000031.1, read as the reverse complement.
TATGTCTTGCCTTGGTGTCCTTGGTTATATATCTACTTTCACTTTGCACGTGCACAGGGGTATGTGATTTATAGTTTATATTACATAATTTGTGCTGTTGCTTTGTCTTCATTACAGCAATTAAAACGTTGTTTAGCGACTGTGGCAATTGTAAATTTATCTCAGACTCAAGGACAGAGGCTAAAACCCCGTGTTACTTGCTAACAGGGCTATCACAGATCTAACTTGGTGCTTATACATTTTCTGCTCCATTAACAATCTGGACTAGTGTTCGTCATGACATGAATATGCCATTATGTGAGTAATTGATAAACACGCTATCTTGTAAAATTACGTGACATACCTTTAAAAATTATAATTAAATATTGTTTTCATTTTGTTACACTTGTTCATTGTTTATTTGATACTACGAATAGGCTGGTGCATACATATTTTTATGGACGGACTGGTATAGTGGAGCATGGGTCGGTCCGATTGTGTGTTTTGTTGAGATCATGGTTGTGGCTTGGGTCTATGGTAGAGTAAAAGTATATTTATACGTATTTTTAAATGGACGTGCGTTATATCGTGAATATGCTTACGAAAATCTTGTTTACTAGAATTTTATTTCTCCGTGTGCTTTTGGGTGACTGTGCATTTCCCGTCCGTTGTATGTATTTATGCTTTATAAATTTACGTTCATGCTTTTTATAGTAGTACTTTGTAACTTATGCTTATGTATTCAGTATGTCAAGCGCTGTGACTTTAACCAGAACAATGTGATGACTTTAATGACCCTGAATCAGCGAAACATAAGTTGTTTATTCTATAGTTTAAAACCATGATAAGCAGATCTATGTTGCAGATGATTGTATACAAGGAGTAAATGTTGTTTCATCTCTTTTGTAATGGGCTTTAAGTCACATAACAAACAGGGTCATGTAATGACTATTCCAGTTCTAAGGGTGTCAGACAGCTGGGTAGAACTACCGACCTTCCGTGAGCCAGCTGAATGGTTTTCTCACTTATAATGTTTTATCCCGGGTGGGATTCGAACCCGCAGTGAAGGGGGTGATTTTGAAGTCAGCAACCACTCGACAGTGGAGGCTCCTGATTGCTTAATAAGCACAAAATACTAGCCATTAAAGTTAAATGATAATCGTTTCATTGAATCTGTATAAACTGATTAATTGTCAACAATGTCTACATTTCTAAATCTAAAATTTAGTGCATCATGATTTTATAGGCTGTAAAGTGGGTTCTACTATTATAACTACGAGTACGTTTTCCTATTCCTTTTCTGGGGCGTTATCAGTTAGTCTGTACAGTAAGTGAGGTAGTAATATCTTACCAGTTTCGATATTCCAAAGGGAAGAAAACTTCACTTCCAGTCCTACCCTTTCGAAATAATTGCCCTACTATTTCCCTACTTGATCGAACAATGTGTCCTGACAGCCTTCTTAAGACAATAACACTGCGTTTCCATTACAACGAACTTTTATGTACTCATTAATACATCTACTTAATTGCGAATTAAATGTTCCTTAACAACATCGTTCTAAATATATTAAAAAATACAGGATTGGACCGCTTCAACAAGGACATCAAACTTATGATTGGAAGATCTATCCCAGCAATTTTAAGGGTTGCATTGGCGTTCATATCTCCTTTGATTGTTGCTGTAAGTACCCACGTCATGGATTGTTGTTTGTCAATTAATTGTGCGCTAATGAACAATGAAGAATGTTTCGTAGGCTGTTGTTTCTCAGGGATATGTGTTGGACAGTATTGTCTTGTGTATGTAACAACTTAATCGTTCTTACACAATATATAAACACTCGCAATCAAAAATACTGAAATTGAATAAATTTGGAACTGTCCAAATCAAATATCATAATGAAAGAAACGTCCTTTGATATACCCAAATGCATTGTGTAAGAAATGTAATGTTTAGAAGGAGCACGTGTTCCTGGGTTTCCGAACAGTGCAAACATTTACATCCTAGAGTAACTGACCCACTGAAGAAAACACTTCAGACCATGGAGTTTAAATGTACAACATGTATGTATAATCGTTTTAAACGATCACACTAGGGAATAGAACCATCAGAATATCAAACGAGATCGTACAATTAATGCGGAAACTCAAAACTAATTGATTTTAATATCAAGATATCTCTATTTCAGATCATATTTTTGATAAGTGTTGTGAACTATGTCCCCCCTAAGTACGGTGCATACACCTACCCGTCAAGTGCAAGAATATTCGGATGGATTGTAGTCTTTGTTATTACACTGCCAATACTCGCCAAGGCAGCCTTTGATCTCTATCGCTCGAGCGGAACATTTATTCAGGTAAGCTGCTGTTTGGAAATATCAAATCTTTTCATCGGTTTAATTAAGATCGTTCATATGAATCGATAGAGTACACTAATAGTGTACATACTTCGGTCACAACGCCATGACTGACGAACAAATAAAGGCTCGTGTGCATGCATAGGTTACAAAATATACATTAAAATATGAGACATACATAGTTTCGTAAAAGAGAGTGAATAAGTAGCTACAATAAGTCAAAGAGAATAATACAAAGGTATACAAAGGTGTGCATTTCGTTCTGCTAACCCGTGAAATCATTCACTACCACACGTTTATCTAACACTCATGTAATCTCGAATTCAGTCTCATCGGTACAATGTTTCAGATTCTCAGTGCCTGACTAAATTACTTTTGTTTCTTGTACAGAAAATCAAAGACCAGATACGACCAAGTGTGGAATGGGGACCTTCTGAAGAATCAGACCAGATGTCATATGAGGAAGACAAGCATTTTTACAAAAATAGAACGTTTACAGATTTATTTTATTACAATCTGTTTGGATCTTATCCGAAATCATCAGCGTTGAATTTAACCAAACTTAGTGAAATGCAAACTTTGAGGAATGACTTGTAGCAATCGAATATTGTACTAATGGATAAATAAACAACTATCAATACAAAAACATTTATCGACGGTTTACTGCCGTTTTGTCGAATTTGCTGTTAGCTCTTCACAAAGGATATTCCTTCTTTTGTGTTATCGTCCATTTCATTGGTCGAGAAATGCTAATGGATATTCATGCATACGAAGTTTCGCTATCCAATTTGCCAAGGGTATCATATAATTATGTTTTGGATAGCCTGGGTACCGAGGATGTATTAACATGCATTACAATAAAACACCAGTAACCAATTGTATCATCAAATATGTAGTTTTTAAACCGTTTTATTCCATATTGTGTATAAAGATGCCATACACAGGTTACAAACAAACTAACTGCCAAAAGGAGAATATCTATACACGCGGTCAATGAAAACGCACAATGGAATATACTTATTATACTTTTAGACAGCTCCAGGATGTAAAAACTGAAATAAAATAATCTTCAGACACTCAAAACAAATGAATCGTGAAAGAACAAATTTGCTTTTATTGTATTTGAGCTGAAAATTAATGCCCAAATGAAGGCGTGTGAAACTGACGGTTAACAAAACTGAGTAACGAGTGTGGCCGACGTTTCCGTCTTCTACAGAGCCGATTTCTTGGTGTCGTCTAGCTAACCGCATGCTAGTGGAGGGAAACAATACATACTACATGCAACAGGTGTGACATCCCCCTGCTACCATACCGACGGCTTCATGATGTTTGGCGTCCTTTAAACGTCCGATAACGTTAATAAAGTTGAAGCCTTGTGTTGGAGTTTTGATAGTCAAAGGCGAAATTATGAACTGCCATCACCTGTACATTGACATAGTTCATAATATATACGATTGTAAGCAAAATAACGATATGCACGGGGTTCGAGAAACTCGTTCAAGGGCAGCGGATGCCCTTCAAAAATACGCCATGCTATTGGAAGCGGTCAGTGTGTATATTTGTTTCATAGAAAATAATGAAACAAGTACTTGAAAAAAACACCATTGCACAGATATTGCGTCCGTTGTAGATGCCGACAACTCACTGTTACGTTACCCCAATAAGGATCATGGGATGAAATTCCGGCGTCGACGCACGGTGGATCGACTAATGTGTTGCTGGTAATATCCCCTTGTTTCCTGGGCAGTCCATGTTGCTGTTTGAAAGCGATCTCGGAGGTGCGTAAGGACAATATGGCGGTCTTGTTGACGAGACGTCACTCTGGCGTTCTGGACGTGCAAGATCAGCAACAGAGCCGATTTCTTAGTGTCGTCTAACTAACCACATGATAGTGGAGTAAAACAGTACATACTACATGCAACAGCGTGGTGTGGCATCCCCTTGCTACCATACCGACGGCTTCATGACGTTTGGCGTCATTTAAACGTCCAATAACGTTAATAAAGTTGAAGCCTTGTGTTGGTGTTTGGTAGTCTACAGCTAAGTTGTAGACTGTTATCACCTGTACATTGATATAATTCTTAATAAATACGCCGATTGTAAGCAAAATAACGATTTACACGGGGTTCACGAAACTTGGTAATGGGCAGCGGATGCTATTAAAAAATACGCCATGCTATTGGAAAGCGGTCAGTGTGTACATAACTTTAAAACATATTGAAACGGGTTACTGAACATAATAAGCCAAACGTTTTTGTGCGTTTTCATATAACACGAGTCTAGTAGTAGCGGTGTGCTAGCTTTTTGGACTAAACTTTATATAACTTTCATAATTTCAGACATGGGTTGGGACAGCACATACTATATAGTCAATAAATTAAAAAAAAATCAGCGCCCATTTCATTCTTTCACTTACGTGTACTTTGTCTTTTAATTTGATTAGACTGAAATGTCAGGGTTCACATCTACGTTATAGATCTGTATATAATTGATTTCGATAAAAAATAAAACATAGTTTCATACACAAGAAAGTTAACTGAGATGTTTCGTGCGCGTATCATCTGCATAAGTACATGTGGTGTTCTCCCTTTAATCAATCTTTATTTTATTGATATATACTTTGTATAATATTTTGTAATACAAGGGCGTTGTTTCACATACGATAAATAGTAACAAGCAATTGGTGGATTTGATGATTTTAGTAAAGTTGTTTACTATTTTTCCAGGCCAAATCTGTGGCACGAATTAATAAGACTAGGTATACATGGTAAAAGGTGAGAAGTATGTATGATTCGATACAGTCCAAAAACAAATTTGCAAATTTTGCTTTTGGTGATTATTTTCTGTGTATGTTTGGAATCCATCAGGCAGAATGTCTATCACCTTTACTATATTTTTTGTTCTTAAATGAAATAGAAAAAACGTTGATGGCGTTGATATGTACATCCTGGACGATGCTGTTTTATAATCGCAAAAACCACAAACGGTTCTGAAATCTTATAAAAATAATGTAACACTCGGAAAATGTAGGAAACGTTGGTAAAACAATAGGGAATGCCGCATACACAATACAATGCCTCTCACACAAACCCCCGGGAAAACAGCAGTCTACAAAACATTAGGATTGAAGGATAAGCATGTATGTGAATAGGGGGTAGGAATAAATGATCTGGCCGACACCATAAAAACAACCAACCTACATGCTGGACAATATTTCTTTTATTGTCGCAAACACCACAAGGTCTACAAACGGTTCTGAAATCTTATGATTAATGTAACACTCGGAAAATGAAGGGAAACTTTGGTAAAACACCAGTAATAGTGTTAAGTAAATCTGGTGTATTACATAGAACGTTTGTATCTGCCGCTTATATGTATAATATACATGTATATACATATGCGTTTCCGCATACATTGAATACATTATGGTATGTCCTCATGGGCCGTATTGAAAAATACTGAATACTGAATTGAAAAATAAAAACTACATTTTCTTCATACTGATTACGTAATTACAATAGGTGCTTAAATGAGAACTTTATTTTAAGTTACATACTTTTTATCGCTGTGTTACAATTTTTTCAATTTTGTTCTCATGTTAATAATCAAATGAATTGTTGAATAAAATAGCATGTGATGGATATACAATCATACATTATCCGAGATTTTGAAATCAATGTTAGGAATTTGAATGTTGTTACCAACTTAAAATGTTGCAATTGACTTGATAGATATCATTCTGTCGGTTAAAATGTTTTTCACGACGTTGAACGAATGTATTGCACTAGGCTTTTCCACATCATCATTTTAGGTCGATACTTGGTACATGTATTTGACTGGAGGCAAACAGTCATACAGTTGATTGTAGGTTATTCAACAAAACGGCGTAAACAAAGTATCGATTAAATCTTACACCACATCTACAAAACTTAAACATCACAATTTGTTCAGATAAATATTAACTGACTTTAGTAAGTATGTACATCATATATGAAGTAACACTATTAATTAATTAGTGAATGCCACAATCTCATTTTATCTACATGCGTTGAAGGGGAAAAATAACAGAATAATACACGAACAACAATGACCAATGACTAAATAAATCAGTTATGACTTAATGATTTTCCGTTTGTCTGAGTTCTTTGCTGCCAAAAGCCAGGAACTGACCGGAACTTTTGCTTTCTTAGGCATGATGTTGACATGTTGCATACCAGTAGCAGATTCATGGGAGAGTTCTGCTGTCATCGCACATTAATACGCGACCACCTCCAACACTATCCTTGTTCAAAAACCTCATCATACTGATTTTATGACTGTGTATCTTCGTGGCTCAGGTTAAACAATAAAACATTCGTGAATGGAATGCGACTCCACTCCACTCAACTCTTCTTCGCCTCAACTGAAGTGAATACCAGTTAACACATGCATCGCGGTAACACTAGATATGATAGTTTATTTATTTTGAATTCCGCATTCACAAATACAACTGTCTTGAGTAAGCTCATAAGCCAATGGCCTGACAACTGAAAATAACATACAAGATTACGTTGCACTAGGTATGTGTCTGACAAAGCTACGGGCGATAAGCCGCAAAGGGTTTGAGCACGGAAATGATGAATCTTCTAGGAGTTGTAACAGCAGGCAGAAAATGTCATAATCATTCCATGGACGTTGTTGCACGTGACTTGCTAGTACACAGACAATCGCTAACGCTCCTTGTCACCCTGTGCCGATCTGTATAGGATATCGACCGAGTTGTTTTTATGCAATAACGATCTGTTCACGGGTTTCCAAGCAGAAACGTGTATCAGCGTAGTTTGTATCATATAGTAGCAAGGCCAAATACATTGATTATGATATTTAAGTACATACATGTATGTTTCAGCTTTAATCGCTATTCCATTGTTTGAGGACAATTTATTATTGGCTTGGGTATATTGCACGCTTTTCACATATGTGCGATGTTAGAATATGTCATTCTCAATCGGAAGAGTGAACTAATTTGCTGTTTTGCAAGGCCAGCCTGCCATTGAATTTGAATAGAGGCGCAGTAAGTCATTCCTCAGCGTGAAATGTATCACTATAGCTTGTGGTTTAACACGATCTATATTTGCTCCAAGGCATTGATCATATAATGTTTACGTCCAAAAACACATTTCATATTTATTTACAAGTAGAAATACTAACGGTCCCAGTGAATGGAGGTCTCAATGAAGAGGAAAATGAAATGAGACGAGTACCACAATTATTGAATCCATTTGTAGTTACTCCATTCACTGCCATCAGAAGATTCAACTCCATTTCATTTTTATCAAGTCCTGTATACTGAAAAAACCAAACCTCAAATACTCAATTTTTATTTTCAGATCATCTTTACTTTTGTAGTTTTTAATAGTCTCATTTACATCATAATTGTTAATAAATGATGTACTTGTACAATTTATTGTGTGTGCGTGTGTGAATGCTTGCGTGTTTGTGCGTGTGTGAATGTTTGTTCGTTTGTGCGTGTTTATCTTGTTAATAGAAGGCCATATTGAACATAAGATGTACAATTTATCGTTAACCTTAATATGTCACCTTCTGAAAATAAACAATTTATTATTAAATGAAGACACCGAGCAAGCAACGCCTCATACGGAGCGCAATGTCACCTCAAACGCACAAGAGAAATGTAAGCATTTACAAAGCCGAAGAGAACACATTGTACAAACATAAACGGTCAGGGGCAAACACCACTGAGGGCTCAAACTTGGTTTAAGGGTGTACCCAATCTCTAACTTATCTCATCCTTACCCAGATAAAAAGAACAGTGTAAATAAAGTAATCCCATTTGGACTACATCCCCAATATACGAGACGAAGATATATTTCAGAACTTACAATCACAAAAGCAACCATTGAATTCGATTGAAATTCAGCATTTTTGTTCAACATAGATATACTTTAAACATTGAAATATTCAATCGTTTTGTGGTTATAAAATGTTATACGTGTCGATCCCATAAATGTCGTATTTGAAATCAATACAGAAAACATATTGATGATTTGTTTCCTTTGCTGCCTGAAGGGACCGGAAACTCTGAGCATCCGGGAAGTCCATACGTCAATGGTATGGTATATAAGAAGCACCAACAGTGTTCACAATGTGCTTTTATTTGTCATCGTAAGTGATTGCAAGGTAAGAAGTTTCATTAAGTATCTTTTGTCCATATTTCAATTTTATTTTTTTCTTAACAAGCTACGTTTAATATATGTTTATGTTTATTTCTCGATACTTCAGGCTTTACAGTCTATGAGCATACAATAGTAATAAATATTTACAACAGTTGAACATTTATGATATATGGTCAATGGCAACATTAATAATATCAGAACATATTTATACAGTTGTAACAGTTCTATTTCAATGTACATGTAAATACAAAACGTGATAAAAAATCTAAACAGCGTTAATTTTACATACATGTATATTAATAAAATCAAATGAACCTATATAAGTATAAACATTATACTGAAAAAGCAGTGTATCCATGGAAACATTAATGTATTTATAAATTTAGGTAAATATAGTAGGACATAGGAAACGTGGAGTACTAAGCTGCATACGAGTATATTCATTCATATAACATGTTTTGTTTCTCATTTCAAATGATTTGTAAGTATACATGGCAATATTTCTTATAATAGTTTTCGTTTTGAATTGATCAAGTAAATATATTTAATGATATTTGCATTTTTCGAATACTATTTATATATTAACTTGACGAATTTCGTGATATAATGGACATTCTAATAAAAAATGAAACTCTAATATATAACAACTGAGGCTGACATGTATGTCAACTTCTCTCTTGGCAGTATTCATTTGGTAAGCATTGTCGTCAAAATATAATTAAGTTGAATAAAGAATGGTATGTAGATCCTAATAAATAATTCCTATATATTGTAACTAATGTTCTGTTTACAAGACTACAATTGACATGCGTTTAATATAAATTACATAATAATTTTTATTCAAACAATGAGACTGCCTTTTGTACATTATTCTGATTGCGTTGAAATTCAATTATTGTAACAAAACAGTTGTAAGAAGATCAACTAAAAATGTTAGTACGTTGACAGTGTTTTACGAATGTTTTCTTACAAATCAGATTTTTTTTTATTTGCGCGTTAGTGCGTTTGAAAAAAAGAGTGTTCAACCTTGCTTTATAGTCTTTCTTCACATAAACATCGCTAGTAAAGTATTTCGAGGGTTCAGCGCAATTCTATCTTAACTCACATATAAATACATAGGAGTTGTGTTGAATTAGGCGATAATAGTTAGCTCATGTTATACTCAGTACTCGACTGCCAATCAAGGGATCCTAAATCTGAAACCAGTGTAAGACGGAATATTTGAATATCTACAACGTACTTTTCCACCAAGTTATGTGCAGAGGTTAACAGGTGATAATAACAAGTTAGTAGTGGTTGGTAACCCATGATCACTGGTTAGTTCAACTTACCTCCGTACATACCAAACAAAACAACTTGTGGCTTTCGGATTATAATCATATACATTTTATACTTTCAGACCTAAACATGAAATTTGTTCTCTTAAGCGCTCTGTCCCTTCTGGGTATGATCCTTGCTGTGTACGGCAATTATCCGATGTATGGCGGAGGCGCAGGCTATGGTTACGCGGGAATGGCCGGCGGTTACGGTGGTGCAGGTTATGGCGGAGGCATGATGGGTGGAGGTCAACGCGGAGGTGGCGGTTTATTAGGAGGAAGTGGCGGTGGGGGATTAGGAGGAATCTTCGAATTGATCATTTTCGGTAAAATGATATTTATATATACAATTTAATAAATAATTATGCTGACTTGTTTACAAATAATGCACTAAATTGTATCGTCATGTATTTGGGTTGTAATGTAACTCAAGCTTATTACAAAGTTTGGTATTAATGTGATGTTATTTTTCTATTTCATAGTGATGGTATTCATGATGATAATAAACATGCTTGGTAGTAGCCTTGGAGGTATGGGGGGCGGTTCGGGCGGAAACAGCGGCGGCGGTCACGGCGGCAGCAACTATGGCAGCAGCAACAGCTATGGTAGTGGTGGTGGTGGCCATAGCTATGGTGGTGGTGGTGGTGATATGTACTAAAGTATAGTTTGTAAGTATTTTCATGTATATGTTTTATATTTGTCATATGAAGCTAATCGAATTATAAATCCCAAGCTGATTATATATATTGCATCAACTTTCACAGCATGGTTCAATCTTCTAGTGAACAGTCGTTATAACATAATATAATATAACATCACATAACATAACATATAGTTTATTGTCATAAAATATTTGCATAAATATAGCCAAACAAACAAATGTACGTAAGTGATGAAATAAGTTATAAACAATATACTACTTTCGCTTAACAACTTTTCTTGTGATTCCTTTTTTGTACCTAACTTGTTTTGTTTATAACATGTTTTGTGCAAAACATCTTCACTTGTGTACTTCTACATCTAAAATGCTTTATAAATGTTCCAATTTCTTGTTTATTTCAGACATTCGTTTTGGCACAATACCTAAGGAAGCCGACATTGATATGGACCGTGACATGGACTCTGATTATTGCAATTATAAATCTATATATCTTGCACCAAATAAAACTGAAAATAAAATGTATTCTTTTTAATATATTGTTGGTTTATTTACTGTGTACTGAAACTTGAAAGGAAATATTAAGTTGTTATAGGGAACGCCACATACACAAGACAATGTCTCCCACACAAAAATCCCTAGGAAACATCAGCCTACAAACCAGGTGTAAGAGCAAACTTCTGTGGCAATGTGCAAGTATGGTTGACTCTCAAAACATTCTAGAGAATTTACGGGTGGATAGGGATTGAATGAATGTAATATATCACAGGACTAGCTAAGAAAGCATCAGCCGCTGAAAGAATGTCATACAGGGTGTCTCAAAATATATGTTACCATTTCAAATGTCATATACTCTTGATTTATACATCAAAATAATCTTGGTGGATTGAAGTTTCTAACAAAATAAAGAACGGGAAATATTTGAAGTCACATTACAGGAAATGACGTCACATGACGTCAGTTGTTATTCAATATGGCGTCGTCAAAAGCTTTGCCGACTGGATATATGAAAACTCAGATATTGTTAATATTCTTTGGTTTTCTGGTGAAGCCCACTTTCATCTAAATTCTGCATTTAATAAGAAAAACTGTCGTTATTTTGGAACAGAAAAACCAGACTATTATCTTAAAATCCCCTTGCACAGTAAACAGATTGGTGTTTGGCCGCTATGAGTTCACAAGGCGTAATTGGCCCATTCTTTTTGACGATGAAGACGGACACGTTGACACCATCAACAATATGCAATATCTAAATACAAAATGTATACTTAAACGCAAATTCATACCAGCACTGTGTTGGAGGGGTATCGATATTACTCAGATATGGTTCCAACATGAAGGGGCTACCCTGCACATAGCAACCATCGTGGTTGGTTGGTTACAGTAGACATTTGGAGACAGGTTCATTTCATTCAGGACTAACAACGAGTGGCCACCACACTCACCAGATTTGAGTACGCTAGAGTTTTACCTGTGGTGATACTTAAAGGACACGGTGTACAATCCTTCCGCAAAAACTCTGGTAGAACTAAGGTAAACATCAGGCGGAAAATCAGGCAGATAAACAATGAAATATGCCAAGCTGTAATTAGTTATTTAAAAAAACGACGTGACGTCGTTATTGAACAAAATGGACGTCATTTATAACATGTGCTGTAATTGTAAACCCAAAAAAGTGTGTGTAAGTGTAAATCATTTTTTTACATTGAGCATACCAAATAAAACTTTATTATGTATACAAATTAGTAGTATCATTTTTTTCAGGAGTTATTAACATCAAAATAGAAATATAACCATTTAAAATGGTAACATATATTATGGGACACCCTGTATAAACGACAATTCTAAAACATGGTCAATATGAAGTATGCACATGTAGCAAACATCAACAGGAAGACGGTTTCAGAAAAATTAACTAATGTTTGAATTAAATATGACCGAGTCATTAAACAAGTCTGATAGTATATATCATACGAATTGAATGTTATCCAAAACATGAATACGTATAACAACATTTATATGAAAACAATAAAGGAAACTAATTAACAAATACGTGACACGTTCCGCTTACCTTCAATGTTACACATACACGTTCAATCATTGTTTGAAATATAAGTGTTATCTATAAAACTGTTATGGTTAACATGTGGGTTGGTTTCAGTAAATATAAACGTAAACAATACATGTACATTGGAGCAAACTGGTATATATACGGACGCGACGCTCGATGGACACTGATTTTGCAAATGAATGAAGAGCTCATGCAGAAAATGCCCCGAACAAAGTTTACAGAGACCACATAAGCACAAAGAGACAAGAAACACGATATATATTTGCTCCAAGGCATTGATCATATAATGTTTACGTCCAAAAACACATTTCATATTTATTTACAAGTAGAAATACTAACGGTCCCAGTGAATGGAGGTCTCAACGAAGAGGAAAATGAAATGAGATGAGTACCACAATTATTGAATCCATTTGTGGTTACTCCATTCAATGCCATCAGAAATTCAAATCCATTTCATTTTTTATCAAGTCATGTATACTGAAAAAAAACAACCTCAAATACTCAATTTTTATTTTCAGATCATCTTAACTTTTGTAGTTTTTAATAGTCTCATATACATCCTAATGTTAATACATGATGTACTTGTACAGTTTATTGCGTGTGCGTGTGTGAATGCTTGTTTGTTTGTGCGTGTGTGAATTCTTGTTTGTTTGTGCGTGTTTATCTTGTTAAGAGAATGGGGAGCTGTTTGCGGACTTCTGTGCACAGAACGACCTGGTCATAGGGGGTACAGTATTCCCACACAAGAGGATACATAAATTGACATGGACATCACCAGACCAAGCAACACAGAACCAGATTGACCACATGACGATATCTAGGCGATGGTGACGAACTATGGAAGATGTAAGGGTCTACAGAGGAGCAGATGCAGGCTCAGACCATGAGTTGGTGATAGCGAGCCTGAAGGTGCGACTAGCGAAGGCACCAGTCACCGTACAACAACGGACAAACGTTTTGACACTTCCAGACTCTCATCACCAGACCAACGCCATGAGTTCTCCGTTGCCCTGCAAAACAGATTTAAAACATTAACAGACCAGGACGAGCACTCTATAGATGCCATGTGGGAACAGATCAGAACATCATACCATGCAACATGCGAAGAGAAACTAGGATACAGGAAAAGGACCTACAAGAGCTGGCTAAGCCAGGACACCATAGCAAAGATAGAAGAACGCAGGACCATCAAGAGCCGACTTCTTCAAGCCAAGACAAGGGCACAGAAACAGGCAGTCCAGAGGGACTACAAGGAGCAACAGAAGGAAGTTAGAAGAAGCACCCGCCAAGACAAGAGGAGCAATATAGACCAGCTTGCGTCAAGAGCACAGGAAGCAGCGACAAAGAACGACACAAGGACACTGTATGACATCACCAGGAAACTATCGGGGAGAAGATCCAACACTGACAAGCCTGTTCGTGGACTAGATGGGGAACACTCACCAAACCAGAGGAACAACTGGAACGCTGGAAGGAGCACTTCAGTCGCCTCCTGTCAGGAAAGCCAGTAGAACATCCACCAGACATAGGAGAGGGTGAGGAACTACAGATAAACATGGGTCCCATCACTATCGAAGAGATATCTAGAGCCATCGCGAAAATCAAATTAGGAAAAGCTCCCGGACCAGACAACATTCCCCCAGAGGCCCTCAGGGCAGACACGGCAACATCAGCACGGATGATGCAGTGACTGCTCCAGGACATCTGGGAGAAGGAAGAAGTCCCTACAGAGTGGAAGACATGCCATATAATCAAGCTTCCTAAGAAAGGAGACTTGGGAGACTGCCAGAAATGGAGAGGCATCCAACTTTTGTCCATACCCAGCAAGGTCCTCACTAGAATACTACTAGAGAGACTGAAAACAGCAGTAAACAACACATTGAGAGATGAGCAAGCAGGTTTCAGAGCTGGCATATCCTGCATTGACCAGATAGCAACACTGCGCATCATACTGGAACAATCCTTGGAGTGGCAATCACCAGTGTACGTCAATTTCATTGACTTCAAGAAAGCCTTCGACATGATCGACAGAAGCACCATGTGGAGGATAATGAGGCACTATGGGATCCCCCTGAAGATTGTGAGCATCATACGCAGTTTGTATGATGGTATGACCTGCCAGGTGATTCATAACAACGACCTATCATCTCCTTTTACTGTTACCACTGGAGTTAGACAGGGTTGTTTGCTCTCACCGATGATCTTTACGCTGGTTGACGACTGGGTGCTCAATCAAACCATGGACCGACCAAGAGGTTTGCAGTGGACTTTTGTTAAGACGCTGGAGGACTTGGACTTTGCAGACGACATTGGACAACTGTCCCACTACTTCAAACACATACAAGAGAATTCACAGCGCCTGAGCACAGTTGCACTACAAACAGGACTAGAAATCAACACCAAGAAAACAAAGAGCATGAGGGTCAACACAGCTACCTACACACCCATCCAAATGGCGACACAGCACATTGAAGATGTTGAGAGCTGCACTTACTTAGGAAGCATCATCAGCAAGACAGGAGGCACTGAGGAGGACATCAAATCCAGGATTGGAAAGGCTCGACACGTCTTTGTCACCCTGAAGCCAGTCTGGAACAACAGGAACATTCTCCTCAAGACCAAGCTGACCATCTTCAACTCCAATGTGAAGTCTGTTTTGCTATACGGTTCTGAGACATGGAAGCACACCAAAGCACTAGACTCGAAACTCCCAAGTTTTTGTGAACACCTGCCTACGACTAATCCTCCGTATTAGATGGCCTGACTCAATTTCCAATGAAGAACTCTGGAGAAGAACGCAACAGAGACCAATTCCAGATGCCATCAAGGAACGGAAGTGGCGGTGGGTTGGGCACACCCTACGACGGGACCCAACCAACATTACAAGACAGGCACTCGACTGGAACCCCCAAGGGAAGCGCAGGCGAGGCCGTCCAACCACGACTTGGAGAAGAACCCTAGACACTGAGCTTCGCACATATGGAATCTCCTGGGGCGAGGCCAAGCACAAAGCACAGGACCGTAGAGGATGGAAGGCTGTAGTTAAGGCCCTATGTTCCAGATGGGACGAAGAGGACTGAGTAAGTAAGTAATATGTTACCTTCTGAAAATAAAGAATTTTATTATTAAATGAAGACACCGAGCAGGCAACGCCTCATATGGAGCGCAATGCCACCTCAAAAGCACAAGAGAATTGTAAGCAATTACAAAGCCGAAGAGAACACGTGGTACAAACATAAATGCTGGCTGAAAATTGGAGTACGACCTTGGAACGGTCAGGGGCAAACACCACTGAGGGCTTTAACTTGGTTTAAGGGTGCACCAAATCTCTAACTTATCTCGCCCTTACCCAGATAAAACGAACAGTGTAAATTAAGTAATCACATTTGGACTACATCCCCCAATATACGAGACGAAGATATATTTCAGAACTTACAATCATAAAAGCAACAATTAAATTCAATTGAAATTCAGCATTTTTGTTGAACATAGATATACTTTAAACATTGAAATATTCAATCGTTTTGTGGTTATAAAATGTTATACGTGTCGATCCCATAAATGTCGTATTTGAAATCAATACAGAAAACATATTGATGATTTGTTTCCTTTGCTGCCTGAAGGGACCGGAAACTCTGAGCATCCGGGAAGTCCATACGTCAATGGTATGGTATATAAGAAGCACCAACAGTGTTCACAATGTGCTTTTATTTGTCATCGTAAGTGATTGCAAGGTAAGAAGTTTCATTAAGTATCTTTTGTCCATATTTCAATTTTATTTTTTTCTTAACAAGCTACGTTTAATATATGTTTATGTTTATTTCTCGATACTTCAGGCTTAACAGTCTATGAGCATACAATATTAATAAATATTTACAACAGTTGAACATTTATGATATATGGTCAATGGCAACATTAATAATATCAGAACATATTTATACAGTTGTAACAGTTCTATTTCAATGTACATGTAAATACAAACCGTGTTAAAAATCTAAACAGCGTTAATTTTACATACATGTATAATAATAAAATAAAATGAACCTATATAATTATAAACATTATACTGAAAAAGCAGTGTATCCATGGAAACATTAATGTATTTAAAAATTTAGGTAAATATAGTAGGACATAGGAAACGTGGAGAACTAAGCTGCATGAGAGTATATTAATTCATATAAAATGTTTTGTTTCTCATTTCAAATGATTTGTCAGTATACATGGCAAGATTTCTTATAATAGTTTTCGTTTTTGAATTGATAAAGTAAATATATTTAATGATATTTGCATTTTCCCAATAATATTTATATATGAACTTCGTGATGTAATGGACATTCTAATAAAAAATGAAACTCTAATATATTACAACTGAGGCTGACATGTATGTCAACTTCTCTCTTGGCAGTATTAATTTGCTAAGCATTGTCATCAAAATATAATTAAGTTGAATAAATAATGGTATGTATATCCTATGGTGGCATATTACTGCCACCAGTTAGCATGATAGCGTTCGCGAATTAATTCGTGTTAACCACTTAATTATTACGATAATTATCTAGCTATCTAGTTAATATTCGTGATAAATTTTCGGTAAGATAAATATCATACAACTAGAAACAGGCTTGAAAGTGCCCAGAACTGCCACCTCTTACCTTTTTATGATGTATTACACTAGATTTAAAAGGTAACACGAATCTTATCTAGTTGTCCACTTATTATGTTACTTAGTAACTCAAATTCGCGAATTTTACTTAAGATTCGTGTTACCACTTATATATTAATACATTTTTGGCTTCTAGATGTAAGTGGTAACACGAATCTTAAGTGAAATTCGCGAATTTGAGTTATTAAGTAACATAATAAGTGGTCAACTAGATAAGATTCGTGTTACCACTTACATCTAGAAGCCAAAAATGAATAAGTGGTAACACGAATCTTAAGTGAAATTCGCGAATTCGAGTTATTAAGTAACATAATAAGTGGTCAACTAGATAAGATTCGTGTTACCACTTACATCTAGAAGCCAAAAATGAATAAGTGGTAACACGAATCTTAAGTGAAATTCGCGAATTTGAGTTATTAAGTAACATAATAAGTGGTCAACTAGATAAGATTCGTGTTACCACTTACATCTAGAAGCCAAAAATGAATAAGTGGTAACACGAATCTTAAGTGAAATTCGCGAATTTGAGTTATTAAGTAACATAATAAGTGGTCAACTAGATAAGATTCGTGTTACTACTTACATCTAGAAGCCAAAAATGAATAAGTGGTAACACGAATCTTAAGTGAAATTCGCGAATTTGAGTTATTAAGTAACATAATAAGTGGTCAACTAGATAAGATTCGTGTTACCACTTACGTGTAGAAGTCAAAAACGCATTTATAAATAAGTGGTAACACGAATCTTAAGTAAAATTCGCGAATTTGAGTTACTAAGTAACATAATAAGTGGACAACTAGATAAGATTCGTGTTACCTTTTAAATCTAGTGTAATACATCATAAAAAGGTAAGAGGTGGCAGTTCTGGGCACTTTCAAGCCTGTTTCTAGTTGTATGATATTTATCTTACCGAAAATTTATCACGAATATTAACTAGATAGCTAGATAATTATCGTAATAATTAAGTGGTTAACACGAATTAATTCGCAAACGCTATCATGCTAACTGGTGGCAGTAATATGCCACCATAATATCCTAATAAATAATTCTTACGTATTGTAACTAATGTTCTGTTTACAAGACTACAATTGACATGCGTTTAATATAAATTACCTAATAATTGTTATTCAAACAATGAGACTGCCTTTTGTACATTATACTGATTGCGTTGAAATTCAATTATTGTAACAAAACAGTTGTAAGAAGATCAACTAAAAATGTTAGTACGTTTACAGTGTTTTACGAACGTTTTCTTACAAATCAGATTGTTTTTTATTTGCGCGTTAGTGCGTTTGAAAAAAAGAGTGTTCAACCTTGCTTTATAGTCTTTCTTCACATAAACATCGCTAGTAAAGTATTTCGAGGGTTCAGCGCAATTCTATCTTAACTCGCATATAAATACATAGGAGTTGTGTTGAACCCTCGAAATTTTGTGATTATTAGGCGATAATAGTTAGCTCATGTTATACTCAGTACTCGACTGCCAATCGAGGGATCCTAAATCTGAAACCAGTGTAAGACGGAATATTTGAATATCTACAACATAATTTTCCACCAAGTTATGTGCAGAGGTTAACAGGTGATAATAACAGGTTAGTAGTGGTTGGTTACCCATGATCACTGGTTAGTTCAACTTACCTCCGTACATACCAAACAAAACAACTTGTGGCTTTCGGATTATAATCATATAAACTTTATACTTTCAGACCTAAACATGAAATTTGTTCTCTTAAGCGCTCTGTCCCTTCTGGGTATGATCCTTGCTGTGTACGGCACTTATCCGATGTATGGCGGAGGCGCAGGCTATGGTTACGGGGGAATGGCCGGCGGTTACGGTGGTGCAGGTTATGGCGGAGGCATGGGTGGAGGCATGATGGGTGGTGGTCAACGCGGAGGTGGCGGTTTATTAGGCGGAAGTGGCGGTGGGGGATTTGGAGGAATCTTCGAATTGATCATTTTCGGTAAAAAAATATATACAATTTAATAAATAATTATGTTGACTTGTTTACAAATAATTCACTAAATTGTATCGTCATGTATTTGGGTTGTAATGTAACTCAAGCTTATTACAAAGTTTGGTATTAATGTGATGTTATTTTCTATTTTATAGTGATGGTATTCATGATGATAATAAACATGCTTGGTAGTAGCCTTGGAGGTATGGGGGGCGGTTCGGGCGGAAACAAAGGCGGCGGTCACGGCGGCAGCAACTATGGCAGCAGCAACAGCTATGGTAGTGGTGGTGGTGGCCATAGCTATGGTGGTGGTGGTGGTGATATGTACTAAAGTATAGTTTGTAAGTATTTTCATGTATATGTTTTATATTTGTCATATGAAGCTAATCTAATTATAAAGCCCAAGCTGATTACATATATTGCATCAACTTTCACAGCATGGTTCAATCTTCTAGTGAACAGTCTTTATAACATAATATAATATAACATCACATAACATAACATATAGTGTATGGTCATAAAATATTTGCATAAATATAGCCAAACAAACAAATAAACAAATGTACATAAGTGATGAAATAAGTTATAAACAATATACTACTTTCGCTAAACAACTTTTCTTGTGATTCCTTTTTTGTACCTTACTTGTTTGGTTTATAACATGTTTTGTGCAAAACATCTTCACTTGTGTACTTCTACATTTAAAATGCTTTATAAATGTTCTAATTTATTGTTTATTTCAGACATTGGTTTTGGCACAATATCTAAGGAAGCCGACATTGATATGGACCGTGACATGGACTCTGAATATTGCAATTATAAATCTATATATCTTGCACCAAATAAAATGTATTCTTTTTAATATATTGTTGGTTTATTTACTGTGTACTGAAACTTATCTCGGTATATTGAAAGGAAATTTTAAGTTGTTATAGGGAACGCCACATACTCAAGACAATGTCTCCCACACAAAAATCCCTAGGAAACGTCAGCCTACAAACCAGGTGTAAGAGCAAACTTCTATGGCAATGTGAACTTATGGTTGACTCTAAAGAGAATTTACGGGCTCCACAAGGTGGATAGGGATTGAATGAATGTAATATATCACAGGACAAGCTAAGAAAGCATCAGCCGCTGAAAGAATGTCATATAATCGACAATTCTAAAACATGGTCAATATGGAGAATGCACATGTAGCAAACATCAACAGGAAGACGGTTTCAGAAAAATTAACTAATGTTTGAATTAAATATGACCGAGTCATTAAACAAGTCTGATAGTATATATCATACGAATTGAATGTATTCCAAAACATGAATACGTATAACAACATTTATATGAAAACAAGAAAGGAAACTAATTAACAAATACGTGACACGTTCCGCTTACCTTCAATGTTACACATACACGTTCAATCATTGTTTGAAATATAAGTGTTATCTATAAAACTGTTATGGTTAACATGTGGGTTGGTTTCAGTAAATATAAACGTAAACAATACATGTACATTGGAGCAAACTGGTATATATACGGACGCTCGATGGACACTGATTTTGCAAATGAATGAAGAGCTCATGCAGAAAATGCCCCGAACAAAGTTCACAGAGACCACATAAGCACAAAGAGACATGAAGATACGTCCATACAAGTAACCAATTACAATAATAGAAGGGACAAGACACGAACATAAATGCATGTATGGGTGATAATAGGAGTACCGTCAGTGGCAAACAACACACAGAGGTTTTTATCCGGTTTTAAAATGCAATTCATGTTCCACCAAAACGGTCATGTTGAATTTAAGAATATCTAACAAACATACTGCGTAACCCTGAAATAAAAGTTTGATGAATTATTTTCTTGTGCTTCTACGTAAGTTCGTTAAATAAAGTGTAAAATAAAAGTGCTTGTTTATATACGTTCCATAAACTTCAACATATCAGCGTATGGGCTTTGATCATTGTTTAAGATCGTTTTAGAGCCGCCATTTTATTTCAAACAACCAGAAGGTCATATACCCATGTGGTACATATACGAAATCTATCTTTATATTTGTATATACATATGACAAGAACACTACGTTTATATTCCACAAATGGCTGTTCTTGTGCGGAAGCGAAATGCATTTATTTCATTTAACGAAAATGGTTTCGTCAAGTACGTTCAGAAAATTGATGAGTAAGGTAATTGCATTTAATACAATGAACATGAACACCACCCATGCTATGTCAAGCATTTGACAGCGCCCTCCATGCCTGCACAGATGTTTAGTTGTGTACAAGATATTGCAATCCATATACTAAAGCCAAAATCTCAAGAAAATCGAGACATATCTGGTGCCAGGTTTGTGCGTTTTCAATCATTGGCGTCATACATGTTTCCATGCATTATAATTTTATGTTCTCTATTTTTTTATATTATGTATACACATCTATTTTATTATCTTTTAATTCTCTTGTAATTTATATTATCTATTACTTTTGTACATTGCACCATAATGCAATTGTATTAACTTGTGAACAGTATCTACAAATATTTTCTCTCAGTCTAAAAAAAAATACTCTATAGTTTTAATGTCTTATTCGAGAAAGTACTGTCGATTCAAAATTAGATGAGGATACTGTTATTGTGTATACTACGTCTATTTGCCAAGATTTCGCAAATAGTGTATTCATTACTGGTTGTTATTTAGTGAGTAAGTTTTTTGTACTATCACAAGTTCTGTGAGAATTTTAGATAATAAAAAAAATTGAAATAAGTTTAAAAATGTATCAACAATTGTAGAAAGATTGGTCACTGAACCCTGCAGCATTGAACTGTTTATATGACTCATGCAAATCGAAAACTCATATTTTCAACGAACACGCAGTAAATGTCTTGTATATTCAAATCATTTGATTTATATATGTTTAAAGCAAATGTTCATAGCCCAGAGACAAATGTAACTAAATCAATAAACCAACTAGTTATAAAGTAAAATACTATAAAATCACATTTTGACATTTGTTGATATATACAACAAATGTTTATATGTTTGCTATGGATTAAAATCTGGGACAGTGACATCGTCCCATGAACGTATTTAAGCATCCTGCACAATAAATAACGTTTGTAGGCTCTCCATATTATAAAGAAGTTGCATATGTGCAAGAAAACTCAAATCGTAGAAAGTTCAGATTATCAAGTTTGGTTAATACTATTTGGCTGTTTGTTTAAAATAAGTTAAATAACACATTATGTCCCTCTAAATAAATGTAGTAACATGCAATGGTCTTCACTTTGCCACCTTGATATTCCATTTACAAGACTGAGAGTCGGGAAAACAATAGTTCATATTGTTCGAAAGATTCTATACCTTGCACACTGTACGGTTTGGTATTGACCCGTCCATTAATAATCTATGATCATGTTTGTAAGAGGCACATTATTGCTGGGGAAAAGTGCAATATAGAGTTTACACTTTTGTTGAACTGGTGTTCGTGATCATGATGTCTATCAACATTCAATTACAAACACTGTGGATCATATCAATGTAATGTATTGAACACTCTAACACTAGATTGTATTGCATCTGAGAAGCACAATGCACAACTCCTTTTAAAAAACAAGCACCTGAAATCTCATTGAAAAGAGTGATCACTGATAAATAGAAGTTATTTTAAAGACATCTGTGTGACTAACTATACTTATAAAGAGCAATAAATTAGGTGATTAATTGGTTTGTTTATAATTGAATTATATTTCCTTCGGCAATTTGTGAATATATTTTCTTATGTCCGTCTCATCTATGTACAGCACAACATGATAAAACATAAGAATTACTAATCAAACGTAAATTCTGTGAAGCCACTCTGAACACTGCAAATTATTTTACATTTTGTAATAAATAAAAGAGAGAGAATAAGTTTCTACAGCGTTAACGCCACATACATAAGACAGTGCCTCCCCATACAGACCTCCGGGAAAACAACAATCCATAAAACATAAGGCATTTGAGGAGGCTAAAGGGTACATACATTAGGAGACGGAGTCGCAAGGAATGGCCTCGTAGACCATAAGGAAAAACTAGGAGAATCAAAGAGGACAAACAGTGAAGGGGGAATTAATGGATGGAAAATATCACAGGACAAGTCAAGACAGCTGGCAACAATAGATCAACACTGGGCAGATAATAACCTAACACTATAAAATGTGAAATAATTACACAGGGGAAAGGGAAATATAACACACATTCAAAACACACACAAAATAATAACCATACAGCGAATTACAGCCTTGGAACGGTCAGTAAATCACTGGGGATTTAAAAATAAGCCAAGAACATGGCTTTCATTTTGTGGGGCAGCTTTAGCAGTAATATCAAGTTTCAAGTTTTCATGTAAAATTCGACGAAGGTATGTAAACATGTCCACTATATCTAAACATTCGTTACCACAACAAAATGAGAACGTAGTTCTTTGAGCTCAATTAGGACGGAAATAGATTACCTTGCTTTATTGATGTTAATCGACATATTAGTAATATTACACATGTCAGAAAGAGCACTGAACAAGGTTTGCAATTGTTCAGCATTTTCAGCTTAGATATACCTATGTATTAAGCAACTTGAAATAAAAAGTTAAAGCATTTAATATGAAAATAGTATATAGTAAGGGGAAATGACACAGCCTGGTCTTAAACCACACTGAACATCCAACCAGTCAATGGTTGATTAATAGTTTTGTTTTGCGTTAAATAATATTTCCTTCGGCAATTTATGTTCAGTAAAATCATGTAGTATAGGGGCCGCGGGGGGAAATAATATCATCATTAACTTGTACGTATTAAAAAATACTTCATCTTTTCTGTAGAGAAATAAATTTTATGTTGCATAAAATAGATCTTAATTTTATCGTATTTTCACTTATAGTTGTATGTTTGATCCATGAAAAAGAAACGGCCATTTTTTTATCCCGCGCCGAAGACCACTTGCTATAACGTTAGGCTGGAATGTCGCGGGCAATTAATTATACGCATTAACGTCTGGTCGAGGATTACACATGAATAAGTCGGTACTGTTTGTTCAGCTGGATATATTATATTACCATATAATGTATTTACACAACTGTATGATTGAATAGTGAAATTTATTGGATTTGTTATTATTCTAATATGTTATACTAGTACATGAAAATAAAAAAATGATTGAAATCGAACAACTTTGTTATAGTATTATTCCTGAGTTGTCTTTCCTGCTACGTCATCATACGTTTAGATATAACTTTACTATGATACTCGAAGTAGAAGTAGATCTAGTGTATGAGGTAAGATCCCAAACGAGACTTGACCTACGCAAAAATACATATTTGTCCAAGTTTATTATATTTTCAGATTCCTTTTTTACAAATATCGATTTTTTATTGAATTACGCTGAATATGTTGCCGGAATAAGGTCGAACGATCCTGGCATATAAATATATATGTCATATCATTTTAAGCGTTTGTTCAACAACATAGATGTTACAATACGTAGACAATTCATCCACTTTATAGTTCCTTCTTAACTAGTTTATTATTCTTTTAATTACGATGGACGTGCGGACTAGAAAACTGCAGTGAAGTACAATTCTACAGAAGCATTGCTAATTTTAAATTTAAACCACTTTATAATAAATTTAAAACCATGGTTGTGACCACAGGTACTATTATAGTAAATAGTCCGTATAGAACATTAAGTACCTGTGGTTGTGACGTGGGGATCTTCTGACGATTGTCCCATTAGCTGAGTCGTCAGAGCGCCATACTAGAGTTAAGGGGGTTGTGGGTTGGAGCTCACGTCATGGTGAGAAAGAGAGAGAATATAAGTTACTACAGGGAAAACCACATACATAAGACAGTGTCTCCCAAAACAGACCTTAAGTTAAACAACACTCCATATAACATAAGACACTTTAGGAGGCGTAAGGGTACACAATTAAGGGAACAGTGGCGCAAGGAACGGTCCGGTCCAACGTATTTATTACATATTTGACCATGGTTTGTCAACTGACATTGTAAGTATTATTAATGAACTGTCGTATTTATTATTTAAATATAATTTTCAAGATGAATGGTTTAATTTTGTTTGCGAATTATACAATTAGACGCTAATCACTCTGATAAAGGTTGTCGATTCCAACCAGTATAATTATGGTTTTAATGAGATTATGATACATGTATATCACTTGACTCGACTAAGTAATTATCATTCTTCTGTAATATTTATCATCGGGCGGGCGGGCGTGCATCGGGCGGGCGGACGGACGGGCGAGCATCGGGCGGGCGGGCGAGCATCGGGCGGGCGGGCGAGCATCGGGCGGGCGGGCGGGCAACGGGCGGGCATCGGGGAACTATTTAGGACTGATGGTAGACTTTTGATTATTTATAAAATGCAAATATGTGTAGCATTCTACGATGACGTAATTGTTATACGACATGTATTATTGAATTCAATATGTCAGACGGCTCGTAATTTGTACATATACATTTCTTGGCAACGTTTTTCAAAGGTCACTGTAGTTATGAACAACTATTCGTTCAAGCAAGTTGTACTTGTATTTCAGGGGCCTATATTCTTATAGGCCGCCCATACTTTTTTCGAAATATCAAAAAACTTAAATGACCAAAACTGCAATAGGATAAGTTGATGTTATTGTAAGCATAGTTACCGGAGCGAAAGATGCACCAAAACGCATATCTGACGATATAGCTACAATTGTTTCCCTAAAACTAGGCATACACATCAATTTGTATTTTAAACTTATAAATGTAGTATCATGAGCTCGGCCCCTGAAATTATGAAAGCTACCCAGCGGGAATGTTCTCATTTGCTGTGTTCGGTTACTTAGTGTGATTGTACCCAACCATATCCTAGATGTACACCCATGTGGTGGCTGTGCTATTGTCCGTATTAAGCATGAAATCCTATTTTCACCAGCCATTTATGTTTGTGTCTTACGTCCCCTTTGCCTTTGTAATTGTAAACATGTTGTATAATATATATGTCTCCTCTGATCATTTGGGAGAATGTGCTCTTTGTTTGTTGCATTTCTTGGTCGACCTTTGATTTCACTTTCAATCTAATACTAAAAGCTTAATTGTTAATGAGTTTGAATCCGGAATCAGGTTACCATATTTAAATAATAGATTTTATGAGTTCCGTATGCATTCCATTGTTATAACGATGAAATGATGAAATCAAATGACACGTTTTAAGTATAAATGATGTTCTCGCGTTATGATGATGTATTAACAACCGATGTAAAAGAGAGAGAATAAGTTGCTACATGGAACGCCACATACATAAGACAGTGCCTCCCCATACACTTTTCCAATGAAACGCAACCATTTGAGAGAGAGAAAGGCATTATGAAACACATTTTCTTAAAATATTACACGGACTTAACTTTCGCTTAGGGATACAGAAACTCCTCATTAATAAGACCACCCTTGGGACCATTGAAAACTGGTCTTAATATTGAGGTGGTCTTAAAATTGAAGTTGAATTAAGAGCAAAACACTAACAATGTGTTTTTAATTTTGAGGTGGTCATATGTTATTCATTGAGGTGGTCTTTAAGTGAGTTTTACTGTAAATTCATCAAAGTCACGACACATTGAAACAAAAAATCATTTTAAAATTTGACTAACGTACGCGCTGCTTCGTACATAAGACATGACGACACATTATGCGATGTTCGTTCCAATATATCCACATATAAAACAGAAAAAATGGCATCTCATATACACATATTTAAGCTTGAATATCATAAAATATTTAAACTTACATCAATCACTTTCAGTACAGCTCCCTGAAACACTGCTAGTATATGTTGAGGTAGTGGGATAGAGCCGTTCGTGGGATTCGAACCCGCTACTTCCAGCTTAAGCGGTCGATACGTTATCCCCTACACAACGTTTTCCTGGTATTTATTTCGGTTATTTAAACTCATGACCTTGGAATATGGAAATTCCCTGGATAACAATTCATATAATAAAGTAACCAACGCATATTTTAATATATATTATCCACGTAATTTATTGCAAAAACATGCAAACACAATCAAATCTGGATTTAAACACGATACCTAGCTATCACTTCATAGCCGGTCTGATTTTTACCTCATGGGCATTCTTTGAACGAACTTGGTAAAACCTCACTAGACAATGCTACTCGTACATACCAAATATTTAAGGTCTATGCCGTATGATTTGGGACAAGATTTCAGTATTGTTCTTATACAAGTCAATCTAGCAAAAGTGATCCCCAGGCACTACGTTAAAACAGAATTAGTTTTCAGGATCTGGATCCAGATCGGATATAGTTTCTTTCAAACTTTGAAATAAATGCTATGCAAAACTTAATGTTTGACATTATGTGACTTATATGAACGTTTTTCACAATTCTTAAGACTTCATTTTGAGATTTCATATTTATTTAGAAAAAATAGCAATCAATGCGTTAACACAGTAATTTAAGACAGCGATTTCAATGTATAAGACTACTGTAAAGTGTTAATAATACGTTATTTTATACTACAATAAAAAAGAAATTGCTAATGATCGTGCTAAAAATCACAAAAAACATATATTTTTCTCCAATGCGTCCACTGCGCAGGAAAATCTCCAATGCGTATTTAAGTCATACCGCATTTTGTCACACTTTGCTACATTACGCATTTAAGCTACACCGGTCCGGAAGATCGGATTTTAACATCACCAGTTTGTTTACTTTTTGACGAGAAGGTGTGTGATATTTTCAATCTTTTATCAATATTGTAGATTTTAACTACATGTCAACATGTTGCCTTATATGTCTGTTGGCTTATTATTTTTCTCACTATTAGAGAAAACGCTGGTTTGTTTGTACTTTCAATTATAAACCGCACTGGTAATAAATGTATCCGAAAACTATGCTACTTGTAATGTTGTCGTTGCGAAATGAAGGAAAAGGGCATGGAGGATTATGTCATTTCAATACAGGCATGTTTCAAGGGTAGCACGATTGACCACACACTACCCAACACTTAATAGTAATGGCATATAGTTGTAGTCTTCTTAGTTTTTTTTAAATTAATAATGATTGTTTCAAATTTTTTATTTCAATTTTGTCTGGACTTTAAATGCTTTAAAATCATAAATGTATACATTAATCGATTACGGAGAACTTCACTTGTATGACAATAATGTTTTCTATGTGTAATGTGAAAATCACAATTATGTCAGTCATGTCTAGATTTTTATGATGGCTCTTTAGATCTTTAATTATAAATATAATAATTAAATTTATTAATACTAATAGAACTTGTCGCCATTATATTTCTGGTCAGGAATACTTAAATTACTTTTGTACAGACATTTAGACTTTTTATAGATATATGTATGAAATAAGAACGCATTTTCAAGCATATATATACATATAGATATATAGTGATGTATATATACTTCAATTGTTAACCTGTTTCAATATATATACTTATCAGTGATTTATTACTTATTAATAACTTGTGTACTTGATGGTTCTGTTATCTAGAGGTTAATTGGTTTTCCAACTCTTAGTCTTACCAATTAATTCAAAGCTTAAAAGCCATTCTGAAGTTCATCGATCAATCTAGAAATCAATGACAATGAGTCCTGGGATGCACATTTTTTAAACAATGGGTCCCTCAGCCAAAACAATGGGTCCCTCGGCCAAAACAATTGGTCCCTTAGCCAAAACAATGAGTCCCTTAGTCAAAACAATGAGTCCCTTAGTCAAAACAATGGGTCCCTCAGCCAAAACATAGGGTCCCTCAGCCAAAACAATGAGCCCCTAAGCCAAAACAATGGGTCCCTCAGCCAAAACATAGGGTCCCTCAGCCAAAACAATGAGTCCCTTAGCCAAAACAATGGGTCCCTCAGCCAAAACAATGAGTCCCTTAGCCAAAACAATGAGTCCCTCAGCCAAAACATAGGGTCCCTCAGCCAAAACAATGGGTCCCTCAGTCAAAACATAGGGTCCCTCAGCCAAAACAATGAGTCCCTTAGCCAAAACAATGGGTCCCTCAGCCAAATCATAGGGTCCCTCAGCCAATACAATGGGTCCCTCAGCCAAAACATAGGGTTCCTCAGCCAAAACAATGAGTCCCTCAGCCAAAACAATGGGTCCCTCAGCCAAAACATAGGATCCCTCAGCCAAAACAATGGGTCCCTTAGCCAAAACAATGGGTCCCAGTTTAATTTTACCACACAAAACATGTATATATACATGTAACTAAAAAACTGCAAAGTTGGGTTGGGTCTTGCTTTAATTAACAAATTATGTGGATCACCCGGTAATCTATTTAAACCTTCTGATTGAGAAAAATATAACTGGCCTTTGGGAAAAAAAGCGATACTTTTTGGGAGTGGGGAAGATGCCGTTCATCAGGGGAAATTAATTGTATTTCATATTATGTTCTGTAATTGCTGCACACTGTATAAGGATTTCCATCATATTACCCAAAACTATAAAATATGACCAGGCAGTACACAGAAAATATCACAGCCTTTAAAGTATAAGAAATGCTTTTGTTTGTGCTTAGGCCATGCCAAATTGGAATTTTGTTAAGCGTCAAGCTAAGTTAGCGAAACCTAGCAACCTATTAAAAAAAAAACACAAACTCATAACGAAAAAAAATATCCTCAGATAATATTAAGTGATGCATAATTTTAGTTATTTTAATAAAAGAAACATCATAAAAACAAAACAAAATGGTTTGTTTCAAAACTACTTGTAAATCTATACATGAAGAAATCTAATTTAAAACTGACTTGTTTCACACAAATTGACTAGTTTTCACACAATAATCACATCGTTGTCGGATCTCAACTAAAATTGCCATTGTAAAATCTTGGATATCGAAACTATTTGAGAATTTTAGCTTAGAAAAAATGGTGTTTTTTTGGCTTGAGGAGCGCAAAACCTAGGCGCATGCGGACGCTTAACAAAATTCCAATTTGGCATGGCCTTACATGTCATGTTTCTTTCGTCCAGTATTTGTAAGCACAGAGACAATACAATAACAGCCATGAGGAGAAATACATCAGCTGATGAATCTCAGGTGAAGTACAAGAAAATGCGAAGACCAAGAGATGAGGATGGATTCCTGGATATTCAGGTATTTTCTTCGGGAAAAGGACCCCTGATGAAAATGGGAAATGTATGCTGTTATGGGAAAAATTAGTTGGGCACCTGTAGTTGTTGGTGTATTTCATTTCACTTTTTTATAGAATTTGTGAAATGTTTTTGAAATTGGGATTTTTTTCAAGGAATTGGGAAACATTCTGAA
This sequence comes from Mactromeris polynyma, assembly GCA_032209605.1. Classification (NCBI taxonomy): domain Eukaryota; kingdom Metazoa; phylum Mollusca; class Bivalvia; order Venerida; family Mactridae; genus Mactromeris; species Mactromeris polynyma. The sequence continues at coordinate 4,629,229 of JASFXZ010000031.1, read as the reverse complement.
CTTGGTTAGTCGAAATTATTTTCTTTGCTTTGATCATGAATATCATGGAATGTTATGTTTTTTCTATCATCTGGCATTTACTAGTATAATAATGGACTAACTGAGCATTGGAACAAATACCACTAAATATTTGGCAGTCAAATTATCTAAATGCTTTCCAAAGATCATTCCTCACATGGTTTTACTCTGGTGGGCAGCATACTGTAACATTGTGAATAGCGTCATGTCTATTGTTATATTAAATTAATGTATGATCTCATATGTTGTTGTTGTTTTTTCAGATAAAATTTTAATCTATTCCTGCCTATTATAATTGTTGGTGTTACATAATGTTGTAAGCATGTATATATCACCAAGGCTCACAGGGAAGACTGGGCTTGCCCAACTGTGTTGCCTCTTTAAATAAAGTCATTATTAGCATTGAGATATTGCCATGTTATAAACATCTTAGAAATGACGAAGCTAGCTGTCCATGAAATTAACAATGTTGGTGTATACATTGTACAATTATTGTGGTGATTAGGATTTTAGGATTTAGAGAATTTAACATGGAACCTCTAATGTAAGTTATTAAACCATTTGTTCAGTGCAGGAAAGATTCTTTACTTGAACCGTTGATAGTTTTGAAAATACATGTTTGTACATCATTATTTGAGCACCGCTGTACGATACATCATAATATACTGGCATTAAACAATATTTGCCCATTATTTCAATATGAAAATGAAGTGACCATATGGAGTAAATATTGTTTCTTGCTTACACATAGTGATATCACATGTTGCGTTTTCTTGAAATGACGTAACTTACAGAAGAGGTTGGAAATCCCATAGCAACACTCATTTATGCTTGTATGCATTTAGTTTCAGAGACCTCCGCCAAAGTTTCCAAAGAAAGCTATTGCTTTAGCAACCACTTTATTTGTTGTTGGTAGTATCCTGTTGGTGGTTGGATCTTTACTGATGACTGGCTACATTGATGCCAAGGTATGTCTGTAATTATATGTACACTTGCAGTGAGTGTTCTGCCAGGGACATGGCATTGCAGTGTAATATTATGAAATGACACCCACATGCTCATAAATGAGTGAGACTAAATTTTAATTGATTACACTGTTTAACCACTAATTTCTATAAGAATTGAGTGCAGCACTTTCTTTGCTAAGCACCTTATGTTGGCTTGATGTCAACAGGCCTGTTGTTTTGATGTCCAATAAGTGTTTTCTGACATGTTATTTATTAACTGTAAATCGATTATGATGACCGAAATCTCCATGAAAAGAGGTAAAAAACTTTCTATAAGTTGGGACTTTTCTTGTGGATACTGGATAGAAGTTAATAATAACCCTTCCAGGCAAGCTGTTGATGGTATCAATCATGTGTGAAACATGAGATGACCAATAGCTTTTGTTTCACACCCGGTCATATTTATTGCCTCAGTTTTATAACGTTGCCTAAGACGATCAATATCCGCAATTGTGAACGTAGAAAGCCTATAGATAATGTATTATATTTATTTATTGACTGATTTATTCTGAAAATGTCCTCAATATTTTCGAACCAGTGGGCCCATTGACCTCAGAATTTCAATACCTTGGCTGAACACAGCACTTGTCTCATGAAAGTTCCATGTGTCAATTATTTTTTATTTTAGATTAAACAAGTTTGAACTAGTGAATACCTGTAATGTGGGTTTTGCATAAATATACACACATTAATCAACAGTCGTGTCTTTTAATTGTCTTTTTGTTCAGTGTGGATACATGATATTCTTTCACACCAGACTGAAATACCTGGCTCACTGATTACTGTTAAGGTGGTAACTTGACTGTGTCTGGTTATCATTCAACACAACTCAGAGATCCTGATATTTCCGTCTGCGCTGGAAGTGGGTGAAAAAATCTTACACTTACTGATTATGTTTCTAACCATTGTATATAAATCTGGGATTTCACTAGACTCCTAACTAGGCTTTTTGGAGTCCTATTATTTCCCTGAGACTCCTGTTTCTGGTAAAATTTCTTTGAAACCACATTAAAGGACTGCATTTTTTTCCAAAAGCATGGTTTTGGTTCCTGTTTTCAAATCGTAAGGAGAACCCTGATAAATGTACTATTGTTCCTAACTTTGATGTTGATGTTATATTTCAGTATGGAGACAGAACGTGGCCAGTACTTATACTCGGATCCTTGATGTTTATTCCTGGATTTTATCATGTCCGTATTGCATATTATGCATACAAAGGTTATGTAGGCTACTCTTACGATGACATTCCGGAATTTGAATGATGTAGAACAATCTCTCTTATATGCTGATACATGTACACAGAGATAAGCGGGTCTTTCTGCTCAACAAATGCAAAACTAAGTCTGTATGAGGCTGGATTTTATTTATTAATATTGGGTCTGTTGGCCCTTCTTCTAATTTATTCGGCTGAAGTTACAAGTCATACATTAAACAAGTGCCAATTACTTGTCTTTGTAATGACAGACTTACCAGACCAAATTCACAATATCATCGACAGTGGAACACACTTACAACATACTCCGTTATAACGAATAATCGAAAAGTATGTAGGATTTTTTATTTAGTCTTCTATATTTCATAGTATAACTACACGGTTATAATGAATTTTGGATGAAGCATATTTTTGGATATATCTTAGTAATTTGTGGGTCCTGAAAGACATATTTTAACGCAAACAAACTCAGTTATAACGTAATTCACAATTTTCGATGGGTTTGGGTGTGAAAACAGCTGTTAACTAATGTGATAATTTATTGCAGTAGATACGCGTTGATTGACTAACTTGTTAATTGTGCATGTTTACACTGGTCAATTGTTGCGTTATTTGATTAAATTTGACTATAGATAATTAGACTATTAGTAAGCAAAAATCTGGTTTGTTATGTACATGTTAGAAGGTAGTAACCATTAATCTCTGTCTATACATGTATTCGATTGAACGAAATTTCTGTACTGGCCACACCAGTTTACATTGTTTAATATAAATATGTTTAATATAAATATATACAACAATTTAGTTATAGTTTTATCCATTAATGAACTAAATACAATGCGAAATTTGTTATAAGCGTGTTCCACTTTATTCTTGTTCATTTAGAAGCTCTGTTGAATGTCTTTTTTAAAACTATGTGTAATTACTGGGCCTAACTAGTGATGTGTATGCCTAAGCCATAAAAATGGTCTACATGTATGTTGTTGTTGTTGTTTTTATATATATTTATATACATGTGTAATACTAAGTATTCTTGTGAATGTATTTAACGCAAACGAGAGTGATGAGAAAATGTTCAGTTATATTATGATGTAATTTTTCTATGCATTGTTCCTATCAATATTTGCTGTTTCTATATATCAATATGTCTAGTTCAAAATTGTTTTAAACCACAAAATGCACATATTTTTCAAATTATACCTCAGTCACATGAAGCTCCCGGTGTATTGATTTCCCACGGACAACAGGCTCTCATGGGCAATAAGCTCCCACAGGCTGTAGGCTCCAATGGGCTATAAGCTCCCACAGGCTGTAGGCTCCAATGGGCTATAAGCTCCCACAGGTTGTAGGCTCCAATGGGCTATAAGCTCCCACAGGCTGTAGGCTCCAATGGGCTATAAGCTCCCACAGGCTGTAGGCTCCAATGGGCTATAAGCTCCCACAGGCTGTAGGCTCCAATGGGCTATAAGCTCCCACAGGCTGTAGGGTCCAATGGGCTATAAGCTCCCCCACAGGCTGTAGGCTCCAATGGGCTATAAGCTCCCACAGGCTGTAGGCTCCAATGAGCTATAAGCTCCCACAGGCTGTAGGCTCCAATGGGCTATAAGCTTCCACAGGCTGTAGGCTCCAATGGGCTATAAGCTCCCACAGACTGTAGGCTCCCACAGGCTGTAGGCTCCAATGGGCTATAAGCTCCCACAGGCTGTAGGCTCCAATGGGCTATAAGCTCCCACAGGCTGTAGGCTCCAATGGGCTATAAGCTCCCACAGGCTGTAGGCTCCAATGGGCTATAAGCTCTCACAGGCTGTAGGCTCCAATGGGCTATAGGCCCATTCAGTTCCCCAAGTTGCACATGTTCAACTGTCAGCCATGGGCTTTACAGCTCCCCTATGGGTAGAAAAAATTGTGAGGGCCTGCATGGCTTGCCGTGCAATTACCAACAGGCTCTCAGGATTTGGGCCCATTCGGGGCCAGTGAATTGCCTGAGAGCTTATGTGACCAAGGCACTATTTACCAAAGAATTCAATAAACTGTGTATTACCTAATACAGCAATGTGAATGTTCAAAATGATGTAATATTAAGTATTTAATTTTTTTTTCAAGCTTTACTATACTGTATTAAACTTATTAAACTGAAATAGTGTCTCGTATATTGAATGACATTTGACAGCCCGTTAAGTTATTTTATTCTTTCTGTCTTGGACAAAAGAACTCTATGGAGCATTGAAAGCAGTTCCTGTTGCAAGTACCACCATTTATAAGTATGTTGTAATATGGAGGACTGGGGTTTTGGTCCTTTATAGTGCTTAATCACAAAATGTATTAAACTTGGGGAGTCATTTACCATGTATTGTTGTTGTAAAATGTTTATGTTAACTGTGTTGCTGTTTTTGTGTATTGTAAACTCCACTCCATTAAAAACGCAACTAAAAATTGTCCACCTCAACCCAGTGACATTACAAAGAAATAATTATATTTTAGTTCTCAAATATAATTTCTTAAACTTAATCAGTTACGAAATATGAATACTAGGGCCATAGTTTGATTTCTTTTTGATGGATGATTTACACATTTGTAACAATAAAACGCATTAAATACTTGGAACAAAATAAAGACTAAGTGAAATAGTTGCGTTTTTTAATGGCGTCGAGTATATATGAGCGTTGCTATGTGATTTACAACCTCTTCTGTAAGTGATGTCATTTCAAGAAAACACAACATGTGATGTCACAATGTGCAAACAGGAAACAATATTTACTCCATATGGTCACTTCTTTTTCATTATGCCATATGGGGCAAATATTGCTTACTGCCAGTACATGGTGACGTCACGTGTGATGTTTTCTGGAAGTGATGTCACTTATAGAAGAGGTTGTAAACCCCATAGCAGCGTTCATATGGTGATTAAATATGAGACGATTAATATCATAGAATTATTTTACATTGTGCAAAAGAGAAATTGATTGGTATCATTTTGTATGTACTACCACATTTTGTGTTGTAAGATGAGACATCAAAAGGTATGAGACGTTCGTCTCTGTCTAATCTGTGAAAATTGTCTGTGCAGTGAAACGTCAACAATGTGACCTCTGTACGTACGCTCGGGTGACAGTCGTTCTTAGTTGTTAAGTGCTCTGCTCATTGAGTTCAAAAATGAAAGAATCTTTAAGGAATGGTTCATGAAAGGATGGTCTTACTAAATGAGGTTTTACAGTACTTGAGAAAATGCATTATTGATACATTTCAGGGACTTCAAATTTGATAAAACAGTACATTACTGACATTTTATGTCATTAAGACATGCATATTTAATACTTTTTTTCATTTTTAAGAACTTGATTCATAAATGTCATTATATTCTTAAATGTAATAAATATTTGTTCTGTCCATTTGAAGAGATCTATATTTATCTAAATGCTTGAAATTATGTTTGAAAATTTGTTAAATAAAGGGAGACTACTGCAGTCAATTCACATTCAAAGTATTTCAGGGTTATAAATGTCTCTACTGTTCATGTGCATCAGGGTTCTAGAAATCCACTAGCCTAACGTCCTGGACTAGTCTAATGCTGAATCGCGCTACCATCAATTGAGTTGAAGTTAGTCCCGGAAAGTCTGTTTTTAAAGCTAACCAACATCAGCAATTGTTCAGTTGTGTGTCAAACCTTAGCATCCATCAAACACATACATGTGATTATTAATTTTAGATGGTGGAGCTATCATTGTGTATGTTTGTTTGTTACTAAATTGAATAAAATTCTCGGACAACTAGCTCCCTATGTCGGACAAGTCAAATTTTATATTTCCATTAGTCCAGAACAAATGTCTTTGAAAAACAATTCTAGAGTTCTGTGCGTATATGAGATGTTGATTTGATGTACTTTTCCTGTCGCACCAATTTATTTCCTCGGTTACCATCGTCTCTATGGAAGTTGTCCCGAGTAGTCTGAAAGAGAAAATGGTAGAGATGAAGTGTAAGAGCATTCAATGTTCTGCATGAACAATTGTACACATGAAGAATCCATGGTTACTATGTGCTGCAAAGTTATGTTAAAATGTAAATGTATGTTTTGTCTGAAATGTTTTTATTTTTTAATTATGAAATTTGAAAGAATAAAAATTCTATATTTTCCATATGGAAACTAATTTTGGTTTTAGAGTGTTTTTTTTCTTTTTATAACTTCAAATGTTTTCAAAGCTGTAGTTATGATTTCAGTATAATAAAAAAGTTACTAGCTTGAACAAATAGTTGAAGCCAGACCTATAAGTACTTCCTTGGTCTAAATGTGTACAGTTATCATTTTTGATATGAATGTTGTATTCCATACATTTTAGTACATACCGGTCAAAAGAACCGACAAGCTGATACTAGTTTGCATGATTTCTACAAAGCTGTGGTGTACACCTTTGGTTGATTTTGATTGTAAAAAGCTGTAACATTTTTTTCAAAATGAAACGAACATTAGAAAATGACAAAAAAAACCTGCTAAGACCATGTTCGTCGTTTCAGAAAAATTTGTCATATACAGTGAATGGTCTCAGAATGCGAAATAGTGGGTTAGCGCCTTCGACCGATATACTTTCCTATTTCTTTACTTAATATGGGTGGTCTGATGCCAAAATGGTCTAGGCCTAACATAGGTTATTTTGAGAAAGTTGACTTTAAAGTATTTTGAATTCCCCATAAAAGACCATACTTTCTAGACAAGATATGAAGCATTCATGCTGTTATTTTGTGATGTAGCAATGAATTGTTTTTTAAGTTCCAAATGATATTTATTTGCAATTTATTTTGGATTTTGTGGGTTAATTCATTTTGGCATGCATACTGGTTCCTAGTTCAGTCAGGCTTAGTTACATGAAAAAACCTATAGTAGATGTGGGTTAGTACACCTATTCAAAATCTCATGCTGTAGACTTCTTAGAAAGCTGGAATCTATACCAAGATAAAATCTCCTTTTGAAGAGTAGCAAGGAGTAGATAACTCATCAGACCACTCATATGATTTACTTGGTTTACATTATCTATCAATGAAGGGTATGAATCCCCTTTATTGTAAGGCAGATTGAGAACAATGTCGTCTACATAAGTAGGAGATAAAGATATTAATATAACTGGGGTACAATAATCGATACAAGAAACATTTGCTGGAAGATGTTTTTGCGTAAAAGTCACATTTAAAAGATAATATCCGAGTAGTGAGATTCATGAATCCAAAAATACTTCAAATTCAAGAGATAAACATGTGAACACTCAGTAGTTTAATGCAATAGAACGTTGAACAAGTACCCGAGTACTATATTGTTTACTTGGCGTCATTGGTTACGCACTTAGTCTAGGAAGCTGTACGAGACAATTCAACAGAATGGTTATAACGCATAAACAAAACGTCTGTAAGACGCCATACTTTGTTGTCTGTTTTTGATGTGATGTTATTTTTACCACTAGGTCGGAAATCTCACGACACGGCTCAATTATTATAATTATTACTGAAGAAACGCATTGAATAAGTGATAAAAACATCATTATCAACTCAGTACAAGAACCCAATCTCACCTTCTCTGAAATAAATGTATTTGAAATTGGTGAAATACTTGTAGACACGTCTGTTATTATAAATTTCTAAAAAATTATTTTTCAACTTGAGACATGTATTGTAAGGTACGTGATGGAGATTGATACAGCGTACAGCAGTGTTGGAGGTTTGCTGCAACACAAGTAACAGGTAGCAACACAAATATATCTTTATTGTTGCACTGACAAAAAAAATTTATGCGTATGGACAACATTTAATTTAATTTACTACTAACCTTGAATTCCATTTTGTATAATCACTAGGGAGGTATGGCTGACATGCTACAGTGCCTGATTCCAGTAACAAATATCATGAAATTGAGCCCCCGGTGAGGAAGGGATTTTATCACAAACTTCACAGTTCCTGACTTGTGCTATTACTGGTTCCTGACCCAGGCCTGTGTTTGGGGCACTTCTGTTCAGGGCATTGGGTGCTAGTGTCTAGAGCACTTGTGTTCAAGGCATTGGGTGCTAGTGTTGGGCACTTTTGTTCAGGGCATTGGGTGCTAGTGTTTAGAGCACTTGTTTTCAGGGGGCAGGGGTGCTAGTGTTTAGAGCACTTGTTTTCAGGGTGTGGGGGTGCTAGTGTTTGGGGCACTTTTGTTCAGGGTGTGGGGGTGCTAGTGTTTAGAGCACTTGTGTTCAGGGTGTGGGGGTGCTAGTGTTTGGGGCACTTTTGTTCATGGCATTGGGTGCTAGTGTTAAGATCACTTGTTTTCAGGGCGCATGGGTGCTAGTGTTTAGAGCACTTGTTTTCAGGGGGTAGGGGTGCTAGTGTTTGGGGCACTTTTGTTCATGGCATTGGGTGCTAGTGTTAAGAGCACTTTTGTTCAGGGCATTTGGTGCTAGTGTTGGGGTTCTTCTGTTCAGGGCGCGGGGGTGCTAGTGTTGGGGTTCTTTTGTTCAGGGCGCAGGGGTGCTAGTGTTAAGAGCACTTTTGTTCAGGGCATTTGGTGCTAGTGTTAAGAGCACTTGTTTTCAGTATGCAGGGGTGCTAGTGTTTGGGGCACTTTTGTTCAGGGCGCGGGGGTGCTAGTGTCGGGGTTCTTTTGTTCAGGGCACGGGGGTGCTAGTGTTGGGGTTCTTCTGTTCAGGGTGCGGGGGTGCTAGTGTTGGGGTTCTTTTGTTCAGGGTGCGGGGGTGCTAGTGTTGGGGTTCTTCTGTTCAGGGCGCGGGGGTGCTAGTGTTGGGGTTCTTCTGTTCAGGATGTGGGGTGCTAGTGTTGGGGTTCTTCTGTTCAGGATGTGGGGGTGCTAGTGTTGGGGTTCTTCTGTTCAGGGCACGGGGGTGCTAGTGTTGGGGTTCTTCTGTTCAGGGCGCGGGGGTGCTAGTGTTGGGGTTCTTCTGTTCAGGGCGCGGGGGTGCTAGTGTTGGGGTTCTTCTGTTCAGGGTGCGGGGGTGCTAGTGTTGGGGTTCTTCTGTTCAGGGTGCTAGTGTTGGGGTTCTTCTGTTCAGGATGTGGGGGTGCTAGTGTTGGGGTTCTCCTGTTCAGGATGTGGGGGTGCTAGTGTTGGGGTTCTTCTGTTCAGGATGTGGGGTGCTAGTGTTGGGGTTCTTCTGTTCAGGATGTGGGGGTGCTAGTGTTGGGGTTCTTCTGTTCAGGATGTGGGGGTGCTAGTGTTGGGGTTCTTCTGTTCAGGGCGCGGGGGTGCTAGTGTTGGGGTTCTTCTGTTCAGGGCGCGGGGGTGCTAGTGTTGGGGTTCTTCTGTTCAGGGCGCGGGGGTGCTAGTGTTGGGGTTCTTCTGTTCAGGGTGCGGGGGTGCTAGTGTTGGGGTTCTTCTGTTCAGGGTGCTAGTGTTGGGGTTCTTCTGTTCAGGATGTGGGGGTGCTAGTGTTGGGGTTCTCCTGTTCAGGATGTGGGGGTGCTAGTGTTGGGGTTCTTCTGTTCAGGATGTGGGGTGCTAGTGTTGGGGTTCTTCTGTTCAGGATGTGGGGGTGCTAGTGTTGGGGTTCTTCTGTTCAGGATGTGGGGGTGCTAGTGTTGGGGTTCTTCTGTTCAGGGTGCGGGGGTGCTAGTGTTGGGGTTCTTCTGTTCAGGATGTGGGGGTGCTAGTGTTTGGGTTCTTCTGTTCAGGGTGCGGGGGTGCTAGTGTTGGGGTTCTTCTGTTCAGGGTGCGGGGGTGCTAGTGTTGGGGTTCTTCTGTTCAGGGTGCGGGGGTGCTAGTGTTGGGATTCTTCTGTTCAGGATGTGGGGGTGCTTGTGTTTAGAGCACTTGTATTCAGAGCGCAGGGGTGCTAGTGTTTGGGGCACTTTTGTTCATGGCATTGGGTGCTAGTGTTAAGAGCACTTTTGTTCAGGGCATTTGGTGCTTGTGTTTAGAGCACTTGTATTCAGAGCGCAGGGGTGCTAGTGTTTGGGGCACTTTTGTTCATGGCATTGGGTGCTAGTGTTAAGAGCACTTTTGTTCAGGGCATTTGGTGCTTGTGTTTAGAGCACTTGTATTCAGAGCGCAGGGGTGCTAGTGTTTGGGGCACTTTTGTTCATGGCATTGGGTGCTAGTGTTTAGAGCACTTTTGTTCAGGGCATTGGGGTGCTAGTGTTGAGGGCACTTGTGTTCAGGGCTTTGGGTGCTAGTGTTGGGGGCACTTGTGTTCAGGTCATTGGGGTGCCAGTGTTTGGGGCACTTGTGTTCAGGGCATTGGGGTGCTAGTGTTGGGGGCACTTGTGTTCTGGGCATTGGGGTGCTAGTGTTGGGGGCACTTGTGTTCTGGGCATTTGGGTGCTAGTGTTGGGGGCACTTGTGTTCTGGGCATTGGGGTGCTAGTGTTGAGGGCACTTGTGTTCAGGGCATTGGGGTGCTAGTGTTGGGAGCACTTGTGTTCAGGGCATTGGGGTGCTAGTGTTGGTGCACTTGTGTTCAGGGCATTGGGGTGCTAGTGTTGGGGGCACTTGTGTTCTGGCCATTGGGGTGCTAGTGTTGGGGGCACTTGTGTTCAGGGCATTGGGGTGCTAGTGTTGGGGGCACTTGTGTTCTGGGCATTGGGGTGCTAGTGTTGGGGGCACTTGTGTTCTGGGCATTTGGGTGCTAGTGTTGGGGGCACTTGTGTTCTGGGCATTGGGGTGCTAGTGTTGAGGGCACTTGTGTTCAGGGCATTGGGGTGCTAGTGTTGGGAGCACTTGTGTTCAGGGCATTGGGGTGCTAGTGTTGGTGCACTTGTGTTCAGGGCATTGGGGTGCTAGTGTTGGGGGCACTTGTGTTCTGGCCATTGGGGTGCTAGTGTTGGGGGCACTTGTGTTCAGGGCATTGGGGTGCTAGTGTTGGGGGCACTTGTGTTCTGGGCATTGGGGTGCTAGTGTTGGGGGCACTTGTGTTCTGGGCATTGGGGTGCTAGTGTTGGGGGCACTTGTGTTCTGGGCATTGGGGTGCTAGTGTTGGGGGCACTTGTGTTCTGGGCATTGGGGTGCTAGTGTTCTGGGCATTGGGGTGCTAGTGTTCTGGGCATTGGGGTGCTAGTGTTCTGGGCACTGGGGTGCTAGTGTTCTGGGCATTGGGGTGCTAGTGTTCTGGGCATTGGGGTGCTAGTGTTCTGGGCATTGGGGTGCTAGTGTTCTGGGCATTGGGGTGCTAGTGTTCTGGGCATTGGGGTGCTAGTGTTCTGGGCACTGGGGTGCTAGTGTTCTGGGCATTGGGGTGCTAGTGTTCTGGACACTGGGGTGCTAGTGTTCTGGGCACTGGGGTGCTAGTGTTCTGGGCACTGGGGTGCTAGTGTTCTGGGCACTGGGGTGCTAGTGTTCTCGGCACTGGGGTGCTAGTGTTCTGGGCACTGGGGTGCTAGTGTTCTCGGCACTGGGGTGCTAGTGTTCTGGGCATTGGGGTGCTAGTGTTCTGGGCACTGGGGTGCTAGTGTTTGAGGCTAAATATATTGTATGTACAAACTCTTGATTGTCTTCACATGCTATGGTTCTAGACAAAATGAAGTGTTTTTGAAGTTTCGAGGAGAGACAGATCTTAGTCCAGATCTTTTGTGAAGCCAAGACACAGTATACCTCTAGATGCTACATACAATAATAACGTGATAGATTGACTTGCTGTGGATTTCAAAATGAAAATGCATATGGTAAGAAAGGAGGATAAGATCAATACTTCACAAACAATTTTATTCAAATAGAGTTCTTTATCAAACATGACAATAATGTAAATGAATTAAATTTGTTTAAATGAATTATACCAAAAAACTATTCTAACTCGAATGTGTATATATTTCATTTATTTATTTGTCTAGAAAACTAAACCCAGAATAGTATTGCAGTATGCAATAATAAATGATACAAATATACTATGAATTGACACTTCACCGTTTATTTACCAACAATATTAATACAGATTAGCATTTACTTCATATAAACAAAGTTAGCCACCAATCTTACATAATAGAGCAAACTTATAAGATTGTTGCCAATAGTTTCCCTGTTTAAATGGAAAGATATCAAAGTCAGGAAAATGGCTAGTTGTCCTTAATGTACTCGCTTCTTGCCAAAAATCAAAAAAATTGTAAAAACTGAATTTTGAAGAAATTTACATTCTGGTGACTACATAATAAATTGCTCAGTTACAGCTACGGTCATCTCTCAGGGTGGTGACCATGTGTGTTCCCTGGATTTCTGTGATTGTACATACATTGAATAGGTCATTATATTGAATTTGATCAATAACACAATGTGTAGATTCGTTCCAACCAGATTTTTGTCATAAAACAAAAATTGTGTCAGTGTTACAATTTGTTGATTGTTTGGTCAGATTAAAGTTTAATCCACTATAATCAAGGTAAATGTATGGTGCTAATATAATGTCTACTTATAAGTATACCCATAGCCTTTACATACATGTATTCTAATGTGATAATCTCGGGGACATAGGCTTAGCTTAAATTGATGAGTAGGCCAAGTTTTAGGGGGGAGGGGTCCGGGACATGGTCCATTTTTGTAGCTAGATCGTCAGAGATGCATTTTAGCATATATTTCGTTCTGGTAAATATGCTTACAATAACATCAAAAACATACATTAAATATCTTATTGCAATTTTGGCCACAGCCTTCACAGCTTATAGGAATCTACACATCTGAATCTGAATTTCTCAACAGATGTGATTTACAGTTAAAAATAACATATTAGATCTATAGGAGGATAATACACAGAATCTTAAAATGTATCCTGTATAGTAAATTTGTACACATAGAATTACTTTTGCTGATGCTTACATTCCGGTAAATGCACTCAAAATTTTGTTAAGTATTTTTTAATATCAAAAGTATTTTTGGAAAGAAGAGAAAGTATACTAGCTTATGCTATCGAGTTTTTCAAAATTATATCAATAAAAAAATAAACAGCTGGATTTTCCATACTCATCCCTTGTTTCTGTTGTTGATATTTTTGAATAAAAATTTAATTTTATGTTGTTTTTTAAAAAAAATCTCGATAGCATATTAGGTAGATTTGATTATTGTCTTTGTATACATGTATTTTTTTTGCAAAATTAATGCTTGTGCAACTAGCCTGATGTACTGGACTACATGTACAATTTGACAGTACCAAAGTTCAAATAACTTCAACATTTTTTTTCAAAATTAAACCAGTATTAATAGTTATAGGACTGTGTAACGAAAAAACAGTCTACATTTCATCTTGCTTTAATATGTCGTCGCTTTATTTCCAGACTGACTTAACTTGCATTTTTGTAGTTTTGAGATAATCAGGTTTAAAGTTTTGAAAGCGAATAACTTTTTTTTAAACTGACTGATTCATCTCAAATTTTGGAATTAGTTTTAAATCATTACACTGAATCTACAATTCAAGTTTTTTATATATATTTAGGATAGTTTTAATTCTATTAAACAAACTAAAATATTTTTTTGTCGAAAATTAAGTTTATATGATAACAAAATCATTTCCAAAGTGACACATGTAGTTACGTCACTTTGGAATGAAATTTTATGTTGCGTCAGTTTGGAAATATCCTTTTCGAAACAACGACTACACTTATTTTGACGTAACTTTATTCCAAAAACAATAAAACAGTGCACATGATAATATTATATAACAATTTAGTTAAATTTAGTTAAATAATAATATTCACTGAACTGGAATATTATTTTACTTTACATGATGCATTGATATTATATATGTACGTTACATGTAGTTTAATTAAAAATCCAACACTTTGATATTCCGAGATATTTGATGGTGAATATAGAGAATATAAACACATTTTATTTGAGTTAAAAACAAGCTGTTCGAAGCATATAATTATTTGTCTTAAAAACGAAATAGTTCAATACAAGTAATTCTTGTTGAATAATTTATAAATTAATGACTTAATACTGCTAAAAATGTTATGGCAATAAAAACTGTTTGAATCTACAGTTAAAATATTCATAGCATAAACTTTAGTATCTTTAAGAAGTCAAAAACAAATAAAACTGTTAAAACCTGTTCAAAACACATTAACTTGACAATAATATTGCAAAACGACTAACACAAAACGTATTTAAATGGTACATGCAAACCGAACTAAATACCATTATTAAAACAAAAACATATTAACTTTTAAAACTGTTAAATCACATATTTACATGACAATGCCTTTGTTAAAAGTCTTACACAAAACAGATTTAACTGGTACAAACGGATTTAATACCATTATTGACTAGCAACATGTATGTTGACTTTTTAATGTGTTAAATAATATAATTTCAAATTGTAATCTCCTTGAAAAATCGGATTTAAAGAGTGTTGCAAACATAGCAAACTCGTAACAAGTAAAATACACAACTTTTCAGAAGAGATTATGTACATACATGTACAATACATCATTATTTTGTTTTACATTCATATTTTGTCTACCATTATATTGGTTACAGTTTATAACTGGTTTCGGGACCAATGTATCTACACAAATATGTAATATATACTTAGTAATTGAATGACAAGTATTTTACTATAAGATACGTAACTTCAATCATTATTCTACTTATTGTATACAAGTACAATTTCAACCAATATTAAAACAAAAACATATTAACTTTTAAAACTGTTAAAATAACATATTTACATCACAATGCCTTTGTTGAAAGTCTTACACAAAACAGATTTAGCTGGTGCAAACGGATTAAATACCATTATTGACTAGAACAACGTATGTTGACTTTATAATGTGTTAAATCATATAATTTCAAACTGTCACCTCCTTGAAAAACGGATTTAAAAGTGTTGCAAAATCGCAACAAGTAAAATACACAACTTTTCAGAAAGAATCTAAAACACAATTCTTACCAAACATTCTGTCACATTGGCTTTTAAACCATATTTCAATGCACAAAATAATACTATTACTGTAGCATTCCAGAAGTACTTATTGATTAATTACTAGTTTTGAAGCTTTATAGAATTGTCTATCGACCTCTGGCATGTATTTTAGCATGCAAGTTATGTCCTTCTTTTTGTCTGATGAAATGATTGGAACCTTGACCAACTGTGCTGGTCTTGGTAAGATTGTTGGTAGTGTGTTGGTCCTTGCCCGTGTTTTTCTTATTTCAATATGGGCTGTTCTGAATTCAATTTCACTATATGAAAGTTTAAACCCAATGTCAAATGGAAAACGCTTATCATACTTTAAAGACTTCACTTTGGTATAAGGAATTTCGTTAAATTTAAATGGTAAAGTACATTTCTGGTACTCAATAAAATTGTGTTTTTGCATTTGTATAATACGAACTGGACCTTTACGTCGCATTGCTTTCAGGTTTCTTATCAATGCAATGGGACTGTAAATCTCAGCATATCTGGTAATCCTCTCGATGTTACTGTGGATATTATCCACTTCTTGTACACTTGAGTGACCTGGACAGCCAAACTTTTGAACAATTGTTTCAATATTATAGTCCTCCATGAATCGCTTGAGTGCGAACGACATAACAGAGTTCTTGTTCTGAGGAACACATGCATCAGACCATAATATGAACGACATAATTTCAGGGTGAGCACGTTTAATATCCTTTAGTACTGTAACCAGTGCACTGGCAATATCATTTGCTCCTCTGCCACTAATAGCCTCATGCCAAATGCAATTATAAGCACACCTATCTATGGAAGAATGTGCTGTCAGATTGTAGGTAGATAGTTTTCTTTTATAGAAAAAATTGCTGACATTTGACTTTGGAAGGAGAATGACATTTTCCAAGTCAAAAGACACAACAACCATGTCCTCTCTTTCATTCTTTCTGTCTTTATCTCTTTCATTTTTTGTCAAAACCTTATCCTTGCTATGTACGTTATACTTTTCAAGTAATTCGTTGCTTGTCTGTTGTTCTGATTTAGCTACTTTTACTTCCTCACAAAAATCACATCTATCTTTCTTTGGAATATGAAAACCAATGTTATATTCTGTATCAAATATCTTTCTGTACATGTTTATCATTTGCTGAATTGCAATATGCAACAGCATGAAGTCCATGATGTGCATTTTCTAAGTTCATGAAAACATCAATACTGTCCTCAGACACAAGGCAGAGGTTTTCATTGTTAAGCTCCTGTACAAAAGATTCTGGTAATTCATTACTGTCATAAAGGTTCAAAGGTACACCATTTTCCTCCTGGGCATTCTCATTCGTATCATCAAGCTGAGTATTTTCTGTTATTGCATCTTCTGAGTCCATATCATTTAGCATATTCAACACATGACTGACACTAAATTTACTCATTTCAAAATTTCAAATTTCACTATCCTGTTTTAAATCCTCTTAATACTTAAACAATTGAATACTGTAGTCAGTGCATTTCATTTGGTACATATATCTTCACTGTAGTGTCCAGGAATGTGTCTATTATGTGGAACTTAAATTCATTTTCATCAATATCGTTTTTAAGTGAAATATGAATGTATATAATATGTCCCTGCACATTTTGTAGTAGGTTCCTACAATGGTCAATGTCTAGTTTAACACCACATGCGTCTAAAACATACAGCGGTTTATTTTTGCAGATGTTCACCAGTGTTTTTTCTGTAATATTGGTGAAACTTACATACAACTGTTCCAATTGAAAGCACTCAACTACAACCTGAAAATCTTCATCAACGAGAAGACTGCAACCTGAAAGGTCTAACACACGAATATGTGGTGCATTGTATAACCAACAAAGCGTTGAAATTGGAGCTTCACTGATATTTAGGTGGTCCAAGTACGTAAACTTAGATGCAGCAAACACTCTGTCGATTTCTGGTATTTTACATTTAAATACAGCAAATGGTATGAACAAATCAACGATCCTTACGGAATGAGACAGAATATTTTCCAAATTGGTTTTATTCAATTCCAGTTGTTCCGGAAACTCGAAATGGCGCCATAGAATTGAGTGCCTCTTTATTACATCGTTGAACTTTGCGCACACTCTATTTACAGACTGAAGGAGGTATTGAAGGTCAATGTATATCAAAACTTGCAATATTATTTCATCTGGAAGCGCATCGAAATTGAGCCTGAAAAGTAAATATGCCTCACTAGTAACAAAAATACAACGTTTGAATTATATATCAGCATTCAATGAAAATGATAAGAAAACAGATGCATCTTAAATGGGGGGATCTTTATAACTTCTTTACATGTAAAACATAAGTAGACAAATTATACATTCTGCCGAAGCTTAAAAGACAAATTGGTCATTCTGCCGAAGCATGTAAGAAACATTGGACATTCTGCCGAAGCTTGAAAGACAAATTGGTCATTCTGCCGAAGCATGTAAGACACATTGGACATTCTGCCGAAGCTTGAAAGACACATTGGACATTCTGCCGAAGCTTGAAAGACAAATTGGTCATTCTGCCGAAGCCTGGTATAATAACAGAAGGCAAATTCCTCCTGTTTCAGAGACCTCTCCATGATACATATTGAAATCAATAAATGAATAAAGAAATGTTCGTATTTTTAACAATTAAAAGATAGATACCACAAAACATATTAAGAAGTAAAGAATTTCGTTATATTTGTTTATCCAAAAAATGACATCCGAAATATGGTCAGTTTCGCTATATCCGTAAACAACTGATTTATATGCAAGTAGCGTTATGATACAGTTCAAAATTGCAGATATGTTAGATTTATCTAAAAACAATGTATTAAAACTTACATATTTGCGCAAAATAACTATCAAGAGGAGTTATATCCGATAAATGCCATTACAAAAGACATGCTGTCAGTGGCAGCCATTGCTCTTACTCCAAGATGGCGGCCAAATACAACAACGCGATTGGTTGATATTTAACGTCACTTTGGAACTCATCTGGAAGCCAAAAATCCGACATGCGTCATTATGGAACTAAAATTAAACTACTTTCTAGACGTTCTATAGGGACACAAATAGTCTCATCGTCTAGAGCTTGGCGAGCTGAAAAAAATGATACCAAACACGCCAAATTCTCGAAAATTGAGTTACGTCAGTCTGGAAATAAGGCGACGATGTGTTTTCAAAAGTATTGCAAAGACACAAATATGGCTGTTTTCTAGGGCATATATCACCTTAATATAAATATACTGGTCAAAAGAGGCAACCCTACACTTTGTATTGTGAAAATCTTCACTACATTATAAACAAATGATCTAAAACGATGAACATGACTTGTGACAGGTTTACATCGACTTTAATCAATATTTCAATTCATAGTGTACTATACCGCAATGACAAAATTACCTGCGGACATAAATTATACTTCACCACACCACTAAATATTGTATTGTACACGGTGACATTATAAAGAAATTATTATATTTAAATTCTCAAACATTATTTCCTAAATTTAATCAGTTATTAAACGAATACTACGGCCATAGTTTAATTTCATTTTGAAGAATTAAAAACTCATTTATAACAATAAAATGTGTTTTTATTAGAACACTCTGAACAAAATGAAGGCTAAAGTGATATAGTTGCATTTTTAGTGGCGTTAAGTATATTATGTAGATTTTTAGAGACTACGTTAAATACTACTGGTGTATGTTAGCACGTTTGACTAATATATATTTCAGTTTGTACGTACTGTACTTTATACAGTCTGGTCATCTTTCTGACTGTAAAGAAATATCTGCTGGAATATGCTGGTTATGCATGAATACATTTAAATGTTTATATATACAATAGAACTATATTTATGATATACAACATACAGTAAATGATAATATCTCAAAAGGTTCACTTTCCTGTACATGTTGATACAGAAATAATTTACAATATGTATACATGTACAGACTTTTCTGAGAAAAGTTTCGTGTAATTCTGCATTCACACAATGCAAAAATACCACTATTCTTCTAAATTGTTCAGTCACACACTTTCCTCGAACTTCACAACCAAATATGATAAGTACCATATGTGTTCTAATAAATGTATTGAGGTCTAGCTGGACTGTCCATCCAATCACAATCCTCTCGTATAGGTACCATATATGTTCTAATAAATGTATTGAGGTCTAGCTGGACTGTCCAGTCAATCACAATCCTCTCGTATAGGTACCATATATGTTCTAATAAATGTATTGAGGTCTAGCTGGACTGTCCAGCCAATCACAATCCTCGTGTATAGATACTATTTTACCTACAGGGAATAATTTCACCATCCCATCTAAATGTTCCCCACCTGAAATAAATATTAAAATCTTAATTATAAATTGTATTTCTGATGAGAATCAAAGCTTTGCATGGACGGAGTATTCAAACAATTAACTACCATAAGTTCTTATAAGATAAAATTCATTCCAAGCAGACAGTGAGTGACACTGTTTAATGTTTGAATCATTTATATAGTTGTTGATCACCATTAACCTTAACTAAATGATTTTGAATGATAAATGAATGAGATTTCAAATGTATTTTGCAATTAAGGTGATAGCCTTGCCGTGTGTTTTGACAAGTTTACCAATATACACGTTTATGGAAATTTGTACATGTAGAATGACTTTTGATGATGTACACTTTACATTCATGTATATGCACACAAAATTATGTTAACTATTTTTTAACATCAAAAGTATTTTTGGAAATGAGAGAAAGTATACTAGCTTATGCTATAGAGTTTTTTTTTCAAAATCACATCAATAAAATTATAAAAAAATAGATTTTCCGAACTCACCCCTTGTTTCTGTTGTTGATATTTTGGAATAAAAGCTTAATTTAATGTTTATTTGAAAAATTCTCGATAGCAAGAGGTAGATTTGATTATTATCTTTCTTTTGCAAAATTAACACTTGTGCAATTAACCTGATTTACCGGAAAACATGTATAATTTGACAGTACAAAAAGTTCAAATAACTACATTATATTTACAAAATTATAGCAGTATCAGTTTAAGAACTGTATAACGATAAAACAGTATACATTTCATCTAATTGTTACATCAAGTAGTTAGATCATTATTTCTAAAAAGCAAATATGACTATTTCCTTCTGACTATATCGCCTTAAAACATTTCTGTGGCAAGTCAATATGTGTATGTTTAAGGTAGTAATATTATTTGCGAATGTAAACATATATTGTATTGTGAATAATACATGTTGAGCAAGGGAATTAAGCAGAGAAATAGAGCTGCTTTAGTAAGTTTACATGATAGAATTGTCAATCCTTCTATTTTAGAATTACATAATTTTGCACCATCAGAGTATCTGAACAGTCTGTACCATCAGAGTATCTGAACAGTCTGTACCATCAGCACATCTGAACAGTCTGTACCATCAGAGTATCTGAACAGTCTGTACCATCAGCACATCTGAACAGTCTGTACCAACAGAGTATCTGAACAGTCTGTACCATCAGCACATCTGAACAGTCTGTACCAACAGAGTATCTGAACAGTCTGTACCATCAGCACATCTGAACAGTCTGTACCAACAGAGTATCTGAACAGTCTGTACCATCAGAGTATCTGAATATTCCGCACATCAGAGTATCTGAACAGTCTGTACCATCAGAGTATCTGAACAATCTGCACCATCAGAGTATCTGAACAATCTGTACCATTAGAGTATCTGAACAATCTGCACCATCAGTGTATCTGAACAGTCTGTACCATCAGCACATCTGAACAGTCTGTACCATCAGAGTATCTGAACAATCTGTACCATCAGAGTATCTGAACAATCTGCACCATCAGAGTATCTGAACAATCTGCACCATCAGAGTATCTGAACAATCTGCACCATCAGAGTATCTGAACAATCTGTACCATTAGAGTATCTGAACAATCTGCACCATCAGTGTATCTGAACAGTCTGTACCATCAGCACATCTGAACAGTCTGTACCATCAGAGTATCTGAACAATCTGTACCATCAGAGTATCTGAACAATCTGCACCATCAGAGTATCTGAACAATCTGTACCATTAGAGTATCTGAACAATCTGTACCATCAGAGTATCTGAACAGTCTGTACCATCAGCACATCTGAACAGTCTGTACCATCAGAGTATCTGAACAGTCTGTACCATCAGCACATCTGAACAGTCTGTACCAACAGAGTATCTGAACAGTCTGTACCATCAGAGTATCTGAATAATCCGCACATCAGAGTATCTGAACAGTCTGTACCATCAGAGTATCTGAACAATCTGCACCATCAGAGTATCTGAACAATCTGTACCATTAGAGTATCTGAACAATCTGCACCATCAGAGTATCTGAACAGTCTGTACCATCAGAGTATCTGAACAGTCTGTACCATCAGAGTATCTGAACAATCTGTACCATCAGAGTATCTGAACAGTCTGTACCATCAGAGTATCTGAACAATCTGCACCATCAGAGTATCTGAACAGTCTGCACCATCAGAGTATCTGAACAGTCTGTACCATCAGTGTATCTGAACAATCTGTACCATTAGAGTATCTGAACAATCTGCACCATTAGAGTATCTGAACAATCTGTACCATCAGAGTATCTGAACAATCTGTACCATCAGAGTATCTGAACAATCTGTACCATCAGAGTATCTGAACAATCTGTACCATCAGAGTATCTGAACAATCTGTACCATCAGAGTATCTGAACAATCTGCACCATCAGAGTATCTGAACAGTCTGTACCATCAGAGTATCTGAACAGTCTGTACCATCAGAGAATCTGAACAGTCTGTACCATCAGAGAATCTGAACAGTCTGTACCATCAGAGAATCTGAACAGTCTGTACCATCAGAGAATCTGAACAGTCTGTACCATCAGAGAATCTGAACAGTCTGTACCAACAGAGTATCTAAACAGTTTGTACCAACAGAGTATCTGAACAGTCTGTACCATCAGAGAATCTGAATAGTCTGTACCAACAGAGTATCTGAACAGTCTTTACCATCAGAGTATCTGAACAATCTGCACCATCAGTGTATCTGAACAGTCTGTACCATCAGAGTATCTGAACAATCTGCACCATCAGTGTATCTGAACAGTCTGTACCATCAGAGTATCTGAACAATCTGCACCATCAGTGTATCTGAACAGTCTGTACCATCAGAGTATCTGAACAGTCTGTACCATCAGTGTATCTGAACAGTCTTTACCATCAGAGTATCTGAACAGTCTGTACCATCAGTGTATCTGAACAGTCTGTACCAACAGAGTATCTAAACAGTTTGTACCAACAGAGTATCTGAACAGTCTGTACCATCAGAGTATCTGAACAATCTGCACCATCAGTGTATCTGAACAGTCTGTACCATCAGAGTATCTGAACAATCTGCACCATCAGTGTATCTGAACAGTCTTTACCATCAGAGTATCTGAACAGTCTGCACCATCAGTGTATCTGAACAGTCTTTACCATCAGAGTATCTGAACAGTCTGTACCATCAGTGTATCTGAACAGTCTGTACCATCAGAGTATCTGAACAATCTGCACCATCAGTGTATCTGAACAGTCTGTACCATCAGAGTATCTGAACAGTCTGTACCATCAGTGTATCTGAACAGTCTGTACCATCAGAGTATCTGAACAGTCTGTACCATCAGTGTATCTGAACAATCTGCACCATTAGAGTATCTGAACAGTCTTTACCATCAGAGTATCTGAACAATCTGTACCATCAGAGTATCTGAACAATCTGTACCATCAGAGTATCTGAACAATCTGTACCATCAGAGTATCTGAACAGTCTGTACCATCAGAGTATCTGAACAATCTGTACCATCAGAGTATCTGAACAGTCTGTACCATCAGAGTATCTGAACAGTCTGTACCATCAGAGTATCTGAACAGTCTGTACCATCAGAGTATCTGAACAGTCTGTACCATCAGAGTATCTGAACAGTCTGTACCATCAGAGTATCTGAACAATCTGTACCATCAGAGTATCTGAACAGTCTGTACCATCAGAGTATCTGAACAGTCTGTACCATCAGAGTATCTGAACAATCTGTACCATCAGAGTATCTGAACAGTCTGTACCATCAGAGTATCTGAACAGTCTGTACCATTAGAGTATCTGAACAGTCTGTACCATCAGAGTATCTGAACAGTCTGCACCATCAGAGTATCTGAACAATCTGTACCATCAGAGTATCTGAACAGTCTGTACCATCAGAGTATCTGAACAATCTGTACCATCAGTGTATCTGAACAGTCTGTACCATCAGAGTATCTGAACAGTCTGTACCATCAGAGTATCTGAACAGTCTGTACCATCAGTGTATCTGAACAGTCTGTACCATCAGAGTATCTGAACAGTCTGTACCATCAGTGTATCTGAACAATCTGTACCATAAGTGTATCTGAACAATCTGTACCATCAGTGTATCTGAACAGTCTGTACCATCAGTGTATCTGAACAGTCTGTACCATCAGAGTATCTGAACAATCTGTACCATCAGAGAATCTGAACAATCTGTACCATCAGAGTATCTGAACAGTCTGTACCATCAGAGTATCTGAACAGTCTGTACCAACAGAGTATCTGAACAATCTGTACCATCAGAGTATCTGAACAGTCTGTACCATCAGAGTATCTGAACAATCTGCACCATCAGAGTATCTGAACAATCTGTACCATCAGAGTATCTGAACAATCTGTACCATCAGAGTATCTGAACAGTCTGTACCATCAGAGTATCTGAACAGTCTGTACCATCAGAGTATCTGAACAATCTGCACCATTAGAGTATCTGAACAATCTGTACCATCAGAGTATCTGAACAATCTGTACCATCAGAGTATCTGAACAGTCTGTACCATCAGAGTATCTGAACAGTCTGTACCATCAGAGTATCTGAACAGTCTGTACCATCAGAGTATCTGAACAATCTGTACCATCAGAGTATCTGAACAGTCTGTATCATCAGAGTATCTGAACAGTCTGTACCATCAGAGAATCTGAACAGTCTGTACCATCAGAGAATCTGAACAGTCTGTACCATCAGAGAATCTGAACAGTCTGTACCAACAGAGTATCTAAACAGTTTGTACCAACAGAGTATCTGAACAGTCTGTACCATCAGAGAATCTGAATAGTCTGTACCAACAGAGTATCTGAACAGTCTTTACCATCAGAGTATCTGAACAATCTGCACCATCAGTGTATCTGAACAGTCTGTACCATCAGAGTATCTGAACAATCTGCACCATCAGTGTATCTGAACAGTCTGTACCATCAGAGTATCTGAACAATCTGCACCATCAGTGTATCTGAACAATCTGTACCATCAGAGTATCTGAACAGTCTTTACCATCAGAGTATCTGAACAATCTGCACCATCAGTGTATCTGAACAGTCTTTACCATCAGAGTATCTGAACAGTCTGCACCATCAGTGTATCTGAACAGTCTTTACCATCAGAGTATCTGAACAGTCTGTACCATCAGTGTATCTGAACAGTCTGTACCATCAGAGTATCTGAACAATCTGCACCATCAGTGTATCTGAACAGTCTGTACCATCAGAGTATCTGAACAGTCTGTACCATCAGTGTATCTGAACAGTCTTTACCATCAGAGTATCTGAACAGTCTGTACCATCAGTGTATCTGAACAGTCTGTACCAACAGAGTATCTAAACAGTTTGTACCAACAGAGTATCTGAACAGTCTGTACCATCAGAGTATCTGAACAATCTGCACCATCAGTGTATCTGAACAGTCTGTACCATCAGAGTATCTGAACAATCTGCACCATCAGTGTATCTGAACAGTCTTTACCATCAGAGTATCTGAACAGTCTGCACCATCAGTGTATCTGAACAGTCTGTACCATCAGTGTATCTGAACAGTCTGTACCAACAGAGTATCTAAACAGTTTGTACCAACAGAGTATCTGAACAGTCTGTACCATCAGAGTATCTGAACAATCTGCACCATCAGTGTATCTGAACAGTCTGTACCATCAGAGTATCTGAACAATCTGCACCATCAGTGTATCTGAACAGTCTTTACCATCAGAGTATCTGAACAGTCTGCACCATCAGTGTATCTGAACAGTCTTTACCATCAGAGTATCTGAACAGTCTGTACCATCAGTGTATCTGAACAGTCTGTACCATCAGAGTATCTGAACAATCTGCACCATCAGTGTATCTGAACAGTCTGTACCATCAGAGTATCTGAACAGTCTGTACCATCAGTGTATCTGAACAGTCTGTACCATCAGAGTATCTGAACAGTCTGTACCATCAGTGTATCTGAACAATCTGCACCATTAGAGTATCTGAACAGTCTTTACCATCAGAGTATCTGAACAATCTGTACCATCAGAGTATCTGAACAATCTGTACCATCAGAGTATCTGAACAGTCTGTACCATCAGAGTATCTGAACAATCTGTACCATCAGAGTATCTGAACAGTCTGTACCATCAGAGTATCTGAACAGTCTGTACCATCAGAGTATCTGAACAGTCTGTACCATCAGAGTATCTGAACAGTCTGTACCATCAGAGTATCTGAACAGTCTGTACCATCAGAGTATCTGAACAATCTGTACCATCAGAGTATCTGAACAGTCTGTACCATCAGAGTATCTGAACAGTCTGTACCATCAGAGTATCTGAACAATCTGTACCATCAGAGTATCTGAACAGTCTGTACCATCAGAGTATCTGAACAGTCTGTACCATTAGAGTATCTGAACAGTCTGTACCATCAGAGTATCTGAACAGTCTGCACCATCAGAGTATCTGAACAATCTGTACCATCAGAGTATCTGAACAGTCTGTACCATCAGAGTATCTGAACAATCTGTACCATCAGTGTATCTGAACAGTCTGTACCATCAGAGTATCTGAACAGTCTGTACCATCAGAGTATCTGAACAGTCTGTACCATCAGTGTATCTGAACAGTCTGTACCATCAGAGTATCTGAACAGTCTGTACCATCAGTGTATCTGAACAATCTGTACCATCAGTGTATCTGAACAATCTGTACCATCAGTGTATCTGAACAGTCTGTACCATCAGTGTATCTGAACAGTCTGTACCATCAGAGTATCTGAACAATCTGTACCATCAGAGAATCTGAACAATCTGTACCATTTGAGTATCTGAACAGTCTGTACCATCAGAGTATCTGAACAGTCTGTACCATCAGAGTATCTGAACAGTCTGTACCATCAGAGAATCTGAACAATCTGTACCATCAGTGTATCTGAACAGTCTGTACCATCAGTGTATCTGAACAGTCTGTACCATCAGAGTATCTGAACAGTCTGTACCATCAGAGTATCTGAACAGTCTGTACCATCAGTGTATCTGAACAATCTGTACCATCAGTGTATCTGAACAGTCTGTACCATCAGTGTATCTGAACAGTCTGTACCATCAGAGTATCTGAACAATCTGTACCATCAGAGAATCTGAACAATCTGTACCATTAGAGTATCTGAACAGTCTGTACCATCAGAGTATCTGAACAGTCTGTACCATCAGAGTATCTGAACAATCTGTACCATCAGAGAATCTGAACAATCTGTACCATTAGAGTATCTGAACAGTCTGTACCATTAGTGTATCTGAACAGTCTGTACCATCAGAGTATCTGAACAGTCTGTACCATCAGTGTATCTGAACAGTCTGTACCATCAGCACATTGGATCCATCTACAAATCAGTTGTATTCATAGAGTTATGGAAATGTGTGACCATATCTATAAGCAAAAATTTGTAAAGGCCTAATGTCTACAGTATCATATTCATCACTTAAGTCAACAAATCATCGCCTTATTTCTTCAAACCAATTACTCATTTTTTGCGATATTGAGATTTAAGTACCATGTTTGTCGTCTCGGTGAGCTCTCTACACAGTATATCGCTTGCTTGCACAACTAAGCTTAATGAGGTAAATCCAAATTCCAAAACCGCAATAAAAGTCATTGCTTTCAAAACTTCTCCAAATGGTCAAAAGGGAGACACAGTTTTTTGTAGAATTAAAGCGATGAAATGTGGGGACCCATGGATGTGAGTTTAGGTACGAGGGTGCCCAGGCTGACAGTATAAACCTGAGAACTTACTGTTAAGTCTTGACAATTCATATTTGTAATGTGGATCATCCTCTAACTTGGAAATGTTGAAGCAGACGATACCGTCGTATATAGGTTCCGTATATCCACGAGATCTGAAGAATATAATAGATTGAATTAGTTATAGAAACACGGCTGGAACTCGAAAAATGTCAAACCTCCTTAAGGAGGCTTGAATAATACTACATCGTCATGGCGAGGTATTTTTTAAAACGTATGAAATATTTCAATGACAATTCCGTATATATTGAATAGTAAGTTTTGTGAAGGACACAAACGGTTTTTGGTAATTAAGTTTCTGAACATCTACAGCAGGGCAGGTTGATTAACAAGACATAGGTAATTCTGGATTCTTGGATTATTCCCATTGAGATACAATCTGTCTCTCTAGCCGAGATGTTAAGGCATGCGTACGCCTTTTGAGTGGAATGTTAAAGGATCGAATCCCGTTAGGGGACCGTTCCAATATGGCTGGTTGGTGAGCCACTAACTACTCATACTATGGTTACCATAACATGACTGGCCCTTTTAATATAGGTGACACTATAACAAATGAATACTTTACATTTACTTCACAATCAGTAAATGTATTATCTTTCGCTTTCAATGTAAACATATCATACGTTATTTTTAAACGATAAACCTAACTAACACATGACGTATAATCAACAATATGTCGCGAAACCTCGCTTATACGACCACTGAAGAAAATAGGTGCGGATTATCGAGTTGAAATATGGTAGAAAAATGAAAAATGTCAGTGAAAATAATGAGGTAGTCTTGATTTCAAGCTTGTCTCCAAGTGAAGTTTTACTGGAATTTGACGTTAAACCAAGTTTCCCGGACTATTAGATTGACTGAATCCCTTAAACCAATGTCAAGTATTTCAATGTTTATCCTACGCCTGTGTTACTGGGAAATAACCACAGCAGATTGTCGGGCATTCTTTCCCTTTATTCCCATCTAGAGTTCTCTCCCTTTGCTACTTTTATGTATGTTCTATTTGTAAAATTTGGATTACAGCAATAACTAAGTGGAGATCACTGCGTAGGAGATTGACTACTTGTATATAGCAGGGACAAAGGGAGATAACTCTAAATGAGAAGTAAAGGGAAAGAACTCGTGACAATCTCCTGTGGAAATACCATTTCTACATACATACCTTAAAACGTACACATCTCCTTCATGTTTGCTACAATCAAATCTAACTTTCTCCCCACTCATTAATGACAATGTAAAGGTTTTCTCTGCAAAGGAAACATCCTTGGCCGCCCTGTATGTATAGTTCCAGGATCTCATCATTTCCTCAGGGAAGTTACACCGGCGCTCTAAAACACAACATGTACGATAGACATCATAATTATATATTATATATCAAGGGGTTTATCTTAGTGGACTATTAGGATTGTTGCTTAAGTTTCATTCATGAATGTTGAGAAATGTTTTTACATTTGTGTTTCCCTGTCAATGCAGTTCATTTATGTAACAGTAAAGGCACAAACGCAAAGTGTGGATTGGAAATGTCTGACATCTAACCAATGTCAGATGCTTTATTAAGTATATATAAGTTGTAAAGTAAACAAACTATAAAGTTGCGAAAATGATACTATTATTACCAATGTGACAATGACGCAATATATCTAGATGGCAACAAGCTTTGTAATAGTTATTTTCAGGCTAATATTGGTCACGCTATAATTTATTTATTAATGTCGTATAAATATCACTTCCATAATATCTTTATAACGCCTGACAGCGTGTTACCAATATGATATTACATTCAAATGCTTCCTGCAGAACGGTACTTGAATATTTATCGAATAACCAAATTATCAACAGACGTGTACAGTCAACACGTGGCAGACTTCCGGTGAATTTGAATGTAAACTACGAAAAAACAAAACGAATCCTCATTGTATTAGCTTATCTAAGACAAATTTAAAGACAAAAAGTTACCGGTTCTTCTAATATATGCAGAGTAATCTCGGACTCCTCCAGCCAACACGCATGTATCATTGAGTGTTGGAAAACTATTTAAATATTGAGGCAGAAGTTGTGGACCGAGAATGTGACGCTCAGCTCCGTGTTCTAAATAAAGCAGATATATAGTATTAATAATATTAAAGTTGATCAAACAACAATAGCAGCAGTGAAGCTTCTAGTATTGCTATGCTTTTATATATACTATACTATACGTTTATTGGTACAATCTGCATATACAGTGCATTTGACCATTAACAAAATAAACATAAATATGAGATGAACAAGACAATAAATATACATGTTAAAAATACAATATCAAACATTGATTATAAACAAACACAGAACAGAAAAAAGGTGTTTGTGTATAGGATTTAATATTAAATATAAAATATAAGCAGCAATGGAATAATATTTCAGTGTCTTAATTTTACACAATAGTTAGTTATCACTATCAATAGCAACAGCTGACATAATAATGGATCAAGCTAATATGCTTGTAGTTAATGCAGTATGGCACTTTTTACGACTAACAATCGTAGTAATACTGCTGGGGTTACTGTTACTACTGCTGCTACTGCTGCTAAAGCTAACCTCATACCAGTTATTGTTGTATATTAGCAGAATCACGTTGTCTTTCTAAAAGTTAAAGTTGTTTTCATGCAAATTGTCGAACAGTAAACACTAAGCCCACACAGTATCTCCCACGAGTCTATATACAACTTCCGCTGTTTCGTTGAGTAATTATTGATTAACCATTTATTTAAATATATTGTGAATATTTAAAGCCATGCTTTGGAGATCTTATGGCAGTCGTAGAAGTGTTTAATGTCATATTTCAACAATATATACATTTCTCACGTAGAGAGGGGAACAACGTCTAGACGCTCTAACATGTGAAGAACTATAGTATTCTAAATTACATATTTAACTTCGTTAGATTCATTGTTGGAACATCTTATACCATTATCTGTTATAGATCATTACGACATTTCGTATTGATAAAACTTGAAGTTTACCATTCTTACAGCATAGTTAGCCCCTGTTTTCATTGAAGAATGGACCAGACAACCGTATTACTCGTAGACTGAATATTTAAGAACCAAATTCTTCTTTTAAGAGAAAATGATATTATATTCAGTCAATAAAGTGGGTATTTACATTATTCACAATGTTTATGCAAAGTTGCATCTGACGACTGTATGTCACAGTGTACGTTGTTTCCAGTTCTGTTAATTGATATTCATGACTGAAACTAATCTGGAAATATTTCATGAATCAACTGCGATGTCATTACCATATTGCATTAAAGTCCTCTTTCAAGTCATCAAAAACCCAACTTTATAAACCATATGCATGCTATATTTATAATAGATGTAAGACATATGAACCACATAGCATGTTGTGAATCATGAATTGTTTTTTTAAAATGGAAACAAAACCCATTTGAAATAAATGTTAAACTAGAATATCTACCCTTAAAATCTTCATATAGGTTGAGTCATTCCTAACCTCACGCATGCTGTAAGAAAATATACAGAAGTACCCCAAGTATGAACTTACCATTCAATCTGACGATCCTATATTCAGCCTGCGGGTTGTTATTGACTTGTGTAAATAATACACATAATACTCCCTGTTTGCTACCGATATTTTGAGATGTTCTGAAAAACAACAACATAATTATCATATAAATTATCCTCTTTATTCTTACTATTGTCATCACAGCCATAATGTTCATCGTTGTGATCATCATTGGCATTATCCTCATTATCCTCATTATCATTATTATAACCATTATCATTGGCATTATCATCATTATTATTTTTATAATCATTATCATTGACATTTTCCTCCTTATCATTATTATAATCATTAATTATCATTGACATTATCCTCATTATCATTATTATAACCATTATCATTGGCATTATCATCACTATCATTTTTATAATCATTATCATTGGCATTTTCCTCATTATCATTATTATAATCATTGACTTTATCCTCATAATCATTGTTATTATCATTGACATTATCCTCATTATCATTATTATTATCATTGACATTATCCTCATTATCATTATTATTATCATTGACATTATCCTCATTATCATTATTATTATCATTGACATTATCCTCATTGTCATTATTATTATCATTGACATTATCCTCATTGTCATTATTATTATCAATGACATTATCCTTATTATTATCATTGATATTAACCTCATTATCATTATTATCATCATCATCATTGACATTATCCTCATTACCATTATTCCCATAAGAATTAATGTCATTATTGTAGTCATCAGTAGCGTTATCCTTATTACTATCATCATCGATGTCATTATCTGCGTAAGTATTATCTTCTTTTTTTACCCTAGTCATTATCCGCAGTTACCAACATTATTTTTATCATAAATTTCTTTGCCATTATTCTATTATTTTTTTATTAATGTTAACATCGATATTGTCATTCATGAGTATTAGTATCATTATTTGATTGCCACTGAAGTCATTAACACCATTGTCATTCACTATCTAAGGCTTCAATATCATCACTGCTGTTATTTTAACCATCACTGACATTATCTCTTTATTATTATTGATATTATCATCATTATCAATATCATTAGCATCAATATCCTTATCCTCCTTATCATTAGTGTCATTGTTATTATCATCATTATTGCATTTACTACCGTTAATATAATCGATATTACCATTCATGTTACCACTATCATTGTATGATTGCCACTGAAATAACACTCTGATTAAAAGATCTCCTCAATAAACGCTTCGTACGAGAATCTGAAGACGACCAGTTAGAGGTCACGTTCAATGACATTTCCATTACGGTTATACTATGCTCATTCTGCGTTCATTTGTTTACCTAACTATACATGAAAAATATGTTTCCTTCAATTAAAACATCAATACACATGCATTAACAAAGAATGGACTCATAATGTATTAATCCATATTTGTTGAAGAAAGATGTTTGTTCATCATAGAATTAATAAAACACTACTTCCAGTTTTTTTAACAATCAGGCTATTTTACATGTTTTGACTGTTAGTAATATGATAAAAACAGTTTTTTTCAATCCGTTTTACATTGCAATGGCCCCATACTAGAGATAGTTTAGCCCCTGTAACAACAATACTGGATAAAGCCAATTCAAACACATTATGTTCAGATGAGCCAGATACATCTTTAACCAATCGAAGTTTTACTCTCATGATTTTAAAAAAAGTGAAAGTAGATGCATACACACAGCAGTTTAAATATTTCTGTTTTAATTATGTTGACTTTTTAAATTCACAATCTGAATTACGGTGAAAAACTTTAAATGTATTTAACATATTTAAAGGCTTAGAAACGTTGATCAAGCCAGACATCAAATTAATTGCGTGTTCAGTCTCTGTCTGAGCTAAAATAGCTACAGTGAGAAATTCCATTTTTATGAACACAAATTTGAATATCTTATATTTGTCATCAAATCTTTGTTTTAGGAAGGTCATTACTTTATTCAGATTGACTGAAGTCATTACCACCTGTATCAATCGCCATCAAAGGCTGCACTATCATCATTGATGGCGTTATTATTGTTGCTACTGCTGTTGGTGTTTGTGTTGTTGTTGCTACTGCTGTTGGTGTTTGTGTTGTTGTTGCTACTGCTGTTGGTGTTTTTGTTGCTGTTGCTACTGTTATTGCTATTGTTGTTGGTGTTGTTGTTTTTGTTGCTGTTGCTACTGTTGTTGCTACCGTTGTTGGTGTTGTTGTTTTTGTTGCTGTTGCTACTGTTGTTGCTACCGTTGTTGGTGTTGTTGTTTTTGTTGTTGTTGCTACTGTTGTTGCTACCGTTGTTGGTGTTGGTGTTTTTGTTGTTGTTGCTACTGTTATTGCTATTGTTGTTGGTGTTGTTGTTTTTGTCGTTGTTGCTACTGTTGTTGCTACTGTTGTTGGTGTTGTTGTTTTTGTTGCTGTTGCTACCGTTGTTGGTGCTGTTGTTGCTACTGTTGTTGGTGCTGTTGTTGCTACTGTTGTTGTTGTTGCAACTGTTGTTTTTGCTGTTATTGCTACTGCTGTTGGTGCTGATGTTTTTGTTGTTGTTCCTACTGTTGTTTTTGTTGTTGTTGCTACTGCTGTTGGTGCTGTAGTTTGTGTTGTTGTTGCCACTGCTGTTGATGCTGTTGTTTTTGCTGTTGTTGCTACTGATGTTGATGCTGTTGTTTTTGCTGCTGTTGCTACTGCTGTTGCTACTGTTGGTTGTGTTGTTGTCGCTACCGTTGTTGGTGTTGTTGTTTTTGCTGTTGTTGCTACTGTTATTGCTATCGTGTTGGTGTTGTTGTTTTTGTTGTTGTTGCTACTGTTGTTGCTACTGTTGTTGGTGTTGTTATTTTTGCTGTTGTTGCTACTGCTGTTGCTACTGTTGTTTGTGTTGTTGTTGCTACCGTTGTTGGTGTTTGTGTTGTTGTTGCTACTGTTGTTTGTGTTGTTGTTTGTGTTGTTGTTTGTGTTGTTGCTGCTGTTGTTTGTGCTGTTGTTGGTGCTGTTGTTGCTACTGTTGTTGGTGCTGTTGTGTTTTGTTGTTGTTGTTGCAACTGTTGTTTTTGCTGTTATTGCTACTGCTGTTGGTGCTGATGTTTTTGTTGTTGTTCCTACTGTTGTTTTTTGTTGTTGTTGCTACTGCTGCTGGGGCTGTTGTTTGTGTTGTTGTTGCTACTGCTGTTGATGCTGTTGTTTTTGCTATTGTTGCTACTGATGTTGGTGCTGTTGTTTTTGCTGTTGTTGCTACTGTTGTTGCTACTGTTGTTTGTGTTGTTGTTGCTACCGTTGTTGGTGTTGTTGTTTGTGTTGTTGTTGCTACTGTTGTTGGTGTTGTTGTTTGCGTTGGTGTTTGTGTTGTTGTTATTACTGTTGTTGGTGCTGTTGTTTTTTGTTGTTGTTGTTGCAACTTTTGTTTGTGCTGTTGTTGCTACTGCTGTTGGTGCTGTTGTTTTGTTGTTGTTGCTACTGCTGTTGGTGCTGTTGTTGCTACTGCTGTTGTTGCTACTGCTGTTGGTGTTGTTGTTAGTGTTGTTGTTGCCACTGTTGTTGTTTGTGTTGTTGTTGCTGCTACTGCTGCTGTTGCAGTTGTTGTTGTTGCTGTCGTTTTTGTTGTTGTTGTTGTTGTTGTTACGGTTTTTCATAACATGAACGTAGACTAATCATATTGATTGTCGTCTCGTCATTTTGAGATAGATCTAGTTTAATAACGTTATGACATTCCTGCAAAAAAAAATCTTCATTTTTCTCGTTTATTAATATGGCATAGGACTCTAACAGCAGTGACGACATTCAAGTTGAATTTAGATTTGCAAATTATTTTATTTGCATGAAACAGTTCACAAAGTGCTATATATAACGGATGTTCCCATCTTCTGATAGGAGGGAGATATTCCATTGTCTCCAAAACTCTGTTAACGAAATAAAATAGTCTAGGAATTCTATATATCAAATTGTGCTATAGCGTGCTGTAGTTGTATCGTCCTTCTACGCACTCTTCTCAGCAGGAAGTCGACGCATTATGGGATAGCTCTGATATAAATAAACAAATGAGTATCTGACAACAAAATTATATTCTTGGATTCTTGACTTTTTCCGAGCTCTAAAACTGTCATCGTTGTAAGACTAACACTTGAGTTATTGCGCAAAACCTGATTCGGTCACTGTAAAGTCATTAATTTATATCAAACGTCTGAGAGTTGATCAAATTCAGATCCATAGGACAACAGCATTAAGTAAACACACGCCTCCCAACATTGATAATAGACAATTAGCGGAAATGCAAAACATCGATGGAAAATTATCCATTGAGTCTTTTTTTGCAGATTTCGTCTCGCGAATGAATGATGACGACTAATGTAAGAATGGCACCTCATTATTCAATACAAAAAGTGCGTTATTCGACAAACTCTATATATAACTGTTGTTATGGCTCAGGACGTGTGACTGTAGAATGTACAATTAAATAAAGGTAACGATATACTTTCGGGGATGTTGTTTGAACAAAATGTTGTGAAGTTTCATTATGTACAGTTGTCTTTTTTGTTTCACGGTATCATCCGAAATGAAAAGTCCTTAAAGTAATAATATGCTAATTTCTATGTTCATTATTTTGCCTAAACAAACATGAAACACTATATTTGATATAATTTAAACATCAATAAATATTAATTATCAAAGAATACACTTATAAAGTAGTCCTCTGTATTTGTCTAAAAAGATGTGCGTAATATCTTTGAATTAAAAAAAAAGTATTTTTTCCAAGCGTGGTTTTTACAAGTTTTGTCCACACGTAACATGATAAACAAGATTTTTTTGAATCAATAATACAATATAATTGTCCATAATGAAGATGTTTTATACAACACTAGATGAAGCCCATTCAATTGTTTTCACGATCAGATGGGCCGGGTACATCGTTCAATACAATACAACCTCACTTAAAGAACGCCTTAATAGTAAGACCACCTTAAAAATGAAAAACACAATTTTCAAGTCCATTTTCCCCGTTTTGTTCTTTATCCGACCTCAATATTAAGACCAGTTTTCAAGGGTCCCAAGTATGGTCGCATTATTGAGGTTTTATTGTACGTCACAACAAAGACCGACTTCCTCCATTGCATTCATTATTGAGGTTTCACTGTATACCATGTAATTTTAACAAACAGCTTTTTCACAGTCCTGGTTCAATTTTGATATATTTTAGAGTCTTTATTATCCTACGTATATGTTGTAAGACAAGACAGACGGTAGCGCAATGTAATGGCGTTGGTGACAGGCAGGTCGTTTCAATTTCAACAAATCCATAATTTTTTGCCAAAAGTACCGAAACAACTGTCTGCTGGTCGCTTATTCACTCATAAGGGAAACCAGAATTTGTCCTATGCTTGTGTTACTTAATGACATGCGTCAATAAAACATGATAAAATGTAATGGAGTAAGGCAGTTATCTTCCGATATTACATTGTCGACAGGAATTATTATACAGACAATTCCAGCCGTCAGGCGTTCACTTGGTGACAGTGTAATTAGCTGTATTGTCAGTTCGCGGCACTCTGTGATCGTGTTATCAAACTTGGCAATAAACGAACAAAAGAAAGCAAAAACAAGACAAAAACAACCGATAAATATTTTTGTAAAATTGAAACAACGCAAACAATACTTGAGTGTGTTTAATCGAACTATTACAAGCGCAACGTATCGGAGTCTCTCTAGTATGTCGATATTTGTTTTCAAGAGGGTTATGTTAAGCTAAATGTCAGTATCGCTCGTGCTACATATTATAGAGAATATTGGTGTTTCTATCACGATAATTGTGTAAAAAAACATTAAAATACGCTTTGAAAAAGTATCACTTGATCGTGGATCATTTTGAGGTTTGAATGTTGCTGGTATTTGAACCTTAAATAAACAGAACATGCTTACAGATTTCATGGACACAGCATTGATAAAGTGATTCTTAATGCGCTATAGTTTCACCAAAGGTAAATTCATAGAAAGAAATAGTAAACACCCTCCCCAGGAGTCGTGTATGAATAAAAGATTTATAAAGGTATGAAGTAAGAATGTCAAGGATGTGTGATAACAATGTTCGTTCAGGGGACACATACAAGAAAACCACTCAACACAGAAGTTCTCCCATGTATACAAGAGAGAGAATAAGTTGCTACAGGGTACACCACATACATAAGACAGTGCCTCCCCATACAGACCTCCGGGAAAACAACAATCCATAACACATAAGGCACTTGATGAGATTAAAGGGTACATACGTAAGGGAACAGAGGCGCAAAGAATGGCCTGGCAGACCATAAGGAATAACTAGGAGAATCAAAGAGGACAAATAGTGGGGGGTTTAATGGATAGAAAATATCACAGGAAAAGTCAAGACAGCTGGCGACAATAGGCCGCAACTGGACAGAAAAAAACTTGAACACTATATATAAAGTGAAATAATTGCACAGGGGAAAGGGAAATATAACATATATTTAAAACACAAAACGAAATTCTTGTTGGTGTATTTCTACGTCAAACATGTTGTAAAAGCACGATCAAATTAGCTCAGTCGGTAGAGCTCTCGACTGCCAGTCAGGAGGTCGTTAGCTCGAACCTAGGTTGAGGTGTATGTTTTCCGTGACAATTTAACTGAAGGTGGTAATGTATCCAAAGTGGTTTGTCTTACACATTTGATTCATGTGGGGAACTAGTCAGGTGCTTGTAAAAGAACATACATGTATTGTACGTTTGGTAACTAAGTAACAGCGGTTAGGTCAATTATGCTTTTACAGAAATAGTGTTGAACAATTGTTGAACTGTTGAAATATATTTAAAACAGATGGTCGGCGCAATCTGAATCAAGCACATTTGTTGCAATCTGAAGGCTATGATTGTTTGTGCAACACAAATGACGACAAAACAAACCAAGACATCACAAGTTCCGGTTTTGTTCATTCGTTTTATCAAACTGAATCAGATACATTATGCAAATGTCATATTGACAGTTTAAAAAAGTTAAGTAGAACGTTAAGTTAAAAAGGATTGAGTAGAAAATTGAATTAAAAGTTCTGGATATAAATGAAGCCACGGTTAACATTTTTGTCGAAAGCATTTTTATTAATATTGATTTATATATTTCTTATTTAAAGCAAAGTCAAACAGTAAACACTTTGTGGCTTTTTCACCAACATTCCTGGTTAATAAGTAAATTTCATTATTTTTCATTGTAATACCAAACAATTCTTCATAACTGAGCCCCTATTACTTTGAGTCGACACAATCTATGTTAGCACTCTCAGTTCTTTGATCCACACGATATTTGGTGGAGGACAAATTCGTAGATAATCCCATCGCCCAATTCCGACACTGTTCGGTTTAGTCTTCATGCGTTTCCGAAAATTTCCGTTTAGTATATGCATTTCCTTAATTAATTTAAACAGGTTCTTAAAATGTGCATATACTAAAGGGAGCTAATTCAACATACGGGTGCAGTCCGATGATTTACTATAGGAAAATAAATTTCCGTGCCAATAGTTGGAAAAAAACCTTTGTATTAATACTTTATTTCTGATATCAAAATGATACTAAAGCCTCAGTCACACCGGATCGTACGTTTCTGGATCGTGCGATTGGTGGCAATTTGGCCGAGGTACGACCAATCGGCAATGTTTCCTACGATCTCCATTTGCGATCGCATACTGCGATATCGTCATCACATAAGAAAGATGAAGAAAAACAAAACGACAAACAGACTATGAATAATACAAAGACAACGTGTACAATTCTTCATCATGTTCGGATAAATAGCTAAAAGAGGAAATTAAAACTGGGGGAAACATGTCGTCATAATTGTGAAATTAAACTGACTCGTCGTTCTGTCTATATTCCTCAGGCTATCTTTGAAAGAGTGAACATCACGGTGTGACTCTGTCATGCAGAGCGATCAGCGTATAAGGTAGGAATTTGAGAAAAAGGTCTAGAATTGTGTATGACTAACAACACAGATACATCTAGAAATATACCACATATCTACTTTCAGACGCAGTTGTCTAGGCAAACAATATTTTGTTAATCTGGTTTTCATGCAACCTTGTCATGTTTACAGTATTAAGAATAACGCGTCGTGCTCAAATGTTTTCTAAGTAAACATAACACCATTGCAATAATTGTGTTCATTATTTGGATTTGGAAGAAGAAAATACAAATAATATAATTGACATTTTTTTAGTTTTGGTAAACAACTACTTAACGCAAAGTTAACAAAATCCTCGTCAAAGTAACACACGTTGTTTGGTTGGAGAGCAGTTGGTTTAACGGTTAACGTAACATTTGATTAGTTTACACAACGCTGGCATACAAGTAGCAAAGCCCTGTAGTATGGCTGCGTCGAAAAACGGCGCTCAACTCCAACACCCCAGTAGAAGTTGTAAAAGACAGATTAGAACGTATATATAATAGGGACGGCGCGGCTAAATAACCCCATAATAAACTGGATAACTAACACAAACTATCGATTGTTTTGAAGTCCTGTGGTACAGTCTATCGGTGAATAAAGAATTAGACGTCATGACAATGTACGCAGCCTACCGTAAACTGCGTTTTGACATCTAATATATTTGTCCTGACTTTTCGATAATGCCACTCGGCAGTCGGCGACGCACTCAGCAAATGGATATCAGCGCTAAAATTGTCCATCTCAGCAGATTTCGTACCAATGATTATTTTATAATAGTAGCCATAAATATTTATGTAATGTGCTAACAGATCACTTGATATACGCTCATACAATGTGCACTGTGTATTGGAGATGATAACAAATGACATAGTGTACGGATGCTGTAATGGACAAATATTTCATCTCTCATATCACATTTTATGAACATAATCAAACTAATCTTCATGATGATTATACCACACGCAAATCGACCTTATTATCAGTTATAGTCTCTGTATGCACGTATGGAGAATCATTGGTGTTTTAGGATGCTATGCACTCAACTCTTATATTCTCACTTAAAAGTGTATGTCCATTGACACTCGGTGGTTCCCGTCATCCATTTATATCACAGTGGATGTATGACACAGAGTTGATACAGAGATTTAAATTTACTATCTGTATTACATACACATGCATGTATGTTTTGGTTTTGAAAATTATCTCATTTGCATAAACAATGATAAACATGGAGTTGCATTAGCTGGGTCGCGATATTCCGCTCATAATCTAACAATAGAAGGAAGATAAGAGAAATATCTACGCATTTATAAAATGTACCCAATGCAACAAATAGAGTCTGAATACCATTTTATTTTCGTTTGTCCTTTTTATCGTAAAATTAGAAAAAATAGTCCAGGGCGTTATAAAAATTTTGAAGATTTTAAAGTTTTTTTCGGACACCCTGTATTATTATATCGTATTATTATGAATAAAGAAACTTAAACAAGTAGTGTTGCCATAGCATCATACTTATATCTATTTTGCCACCAAGGTTAGATACTAAGTTATTTGTTATTGTTTTGTCAGTTATATCTGGATGTAATTTTTTGGTCTGTTTTGTCCATTCTATTCTATGTACATGGAAAAAAAAGAATTAAAAAAAAGTTATTTGTTATCTTAATCATTTTGTTATATAAAATATTATATCATAGTATTTTCTTCTTTAGGCGATGAAAAAACTTGTTATTGCTTATTCACTTTTTATTTTACTTGACTGGACTTGATTTGATGCTAATCTTTAGAACGTTGTAATAAATAATTAAAGAGCTGACTGAAAGTGATTTTACCGCCCATGCATACAAGTTACCCAATAAAAGGGATACACTCCTTGGTCATTATTACATATACATGTACATGTTTATCAATACGTACAATACGTATTAAGTCCTCTCGTTGACCGCTTCATGGATTGCTGACCACTACTCGCGTCAAATTAAGTGATTGGGAAGTTAGTGATCAAACCTCACTTGATGTGGGCCTCAAACTCACGACCTTCAGATTAGGAGTCAGGCGCTCTACCCCTCGACCACTACGCCCCATATTTTTATGGTATGCAATTTTGATATCGTCTTTCTTCTCTATGAAACAGCGTGCAATACGCGTGTATTTTGTTTGCTATTACGCTAGAAACCTGTGTCCCAGACCATGCATGGAATGGAGATGTGAACATGAAATTGAAGCCAATAAAACCGACAGAATTTTGTTAGATTTATAATCACTTCTTGAAGTTATTGCGTAGCCAAATTTTTCGAGAGTTACACACAAGGGAGAAAAAACGTTACAATGCAACATTGCGTCGAATATCTTGTATTTCAAAGGTTGTTGCTGAAGCTCATCCAGGTATAATTAAGTTATCTCACTGATGAAAAGAAACTTTAGTACGGTTAATTATTGTTCTTTTTGGGACTTACAATAATTCTTTATTAGTTAAGCCGTAGTAATAATACTGTGTATTGTTTTATATCAACAAAGCACTAATAAAAATGCACTAACAATGTACGATGGTTGTCAAGTCAAGAAATTTGTTAGTCTGGACTTTCTATAACATTATTGATAGAAATGGCGAGTGTATGTATATATACTGATATCACATGTAAATGTTGATAGAAAAATATAAGCATTTCTGATTATTTATACAACCGAAGAGATTCATCTTCAAAATGGACGGAGCGGTTTGAAAAGTGTTTAATTATTTTCTTAAGTCTCTGTCAGTAAACAATCTAAACTCAGAATACATTGTGTACCAATGCTGTCTCAAAATATTCCGGACGACCCTCGTTCAACATTGTTGAAACATATACATGGCAGACTTGGATCATTTTAACGAAGCTTGTTGTTCTCTCCATTAATATCAGACAAGAAGCTCTATGACTTCAGTCTCACCATTAATACCCATTATAGGCATTATAGCAGAATTGTATGATACGATTGTGTGTGACGTTTGCTAAGGAGAACTGGTGGAACACTGACAACAAGTCAGCTGATGTCAGGATGTCGGCGTTGCAAGAGACTTGTATTGTGTCTCACGTGTCATTACTATAAATTGTCAACCATAGAGGAGACAAAACAACTGACAAATTAACCAAGTTATACCCCGCTGGTTTGGGGTTTTTAAGTTTACTCTATATTTATACTATTCTCTCACTACACAATTCTCAGGATCAGTGTGTGTTCCTAGTTATATAAGGTTTGTTTTTTCTCGAAAACGGAACGTATACCATGCAGTATAATAAAAAAATCAATGATAAAAGTAGCTCTATGTTTCTTGCAAAATCACACATGTCTCTATGGGTTTATGCATGTTTTTGTGATATGTATCTGTGTACGGACGTGTGTGTTAGTAAAGAACATTTGGTGTACTTTAATATCATTTGGCATTGTTCAAGAAAAAATAAATGAGAGGGATGCCAAAAATAGTTTTTCTTTTGAATGCAAGGTTTAAAACACATTTTAAGCTCGTTATAAATAATTTATTGTCTTTCCTTTTTAACAGTATAATAATTCGTAACTAAATATTTTGTTAAGTTTATTTGTTTAGATTTTCCATTCATTATTCGTGTCTGGGATAACCTATTGCTTCATCGTTTTATCTATTTGTTTATAATTTATGTAACTTAATGTCTTTCAATGATAAGCTTACTGTGATAACTTAATATATATCTTGAGTTGCAATACTATAAATTAAGGACCACAATGTCAATAAGAGTTTTTACTATTTTTTGTGTCTTTCCATAACATATAATGTTGATCGATATGGCTTTATTGATTCATACATATTGTTTTTCCTTACATGTGTCTTATTTTTATACTGCCATGTAAATTGTACATTTTAGGTTGAAATAAATCCATCTTATGATCATATTTATAATTTGTATGTGCTATGAAAGAACTGAAAGAGACCAATAAGAAACAAAGTATTTTCGTCTAACTTGTTCCTACATCTTGTGTACAAGTAGTTCCCTCGTAACACCTGGGACTCTTTTCACAAGCACTTTAAGGCTGAAACTCAGACTTAGACTTTATATTTACCAGCCTTTGTTTTCATCTGAATAATTGTTGTCCCGCGGTATTCCTTAGCCAATTTGTATAAAAATCTATA
Organism: Mactromeris polynyma; assembly: GCA_032209605.1. NCBI lineage: Eukaryota > Metazoa > Mollusca > Bivalvia > Venerida > Mactridae > Mactromeris > Mactromeris polynyma. The sequence continues at coordinate 4,586,322 of JASFXZ010000031.1, read as the reverse complement.
CTGTTATAGCAACGTAGAATCAAAAAGAACATTTAACATTTTGAAGTCTAAGGCCATGGTCTCATCCGACCCGCGTATGCGTAGCGAGGGGTCCACGTAGAGATTTTGGGGTTGTACGTGGCCCTCCGCGGGTGGCCCGCACGCACTACGCAAGTAATTCCAAGCTACCTGACCCCCGCGTAGCCTTCATTTTCCTACGTGGAGAAAAATTGGACATGCACAATTTTTGGTCTGCGATGATTTGTCGCGGCTACCGCGTGGCTGGTGCTTGAGTGAAGCGTGATAGGTATCTCTTTGGCAGTCTCAAATTTAATGACAAGCAATCCTGTTCTCGACCTTATATATACGCGGCACCCACGTAGCACCCACGTAGCACCCACGTACTACGCACGCACTGCACACGTGATCACCACTGCCCCCTCGTCTTGCCCGCGTAGCACCTGCCCACCACCCACGTAACACCCACGTACTAACCACGTGAACATCTCGAAAAAAATGCATTTTCTACGTGGACCGGACGCAGGTGATGTGACCACTCCCAGGTACAATTTACCCACGTAGAAAAAATGGCCACGTATGAAAATTTACTGCCCTACGTGTGCGCTACGCCTACGTGGTCGGATGAGACCGTAGCTTAAGTCTGGGTGTAAGTCTTAAATGTTTGTGAACAATGCAACTGTATAGTGTATCTGGACTAACACTAATCCCCGCACACATATATATACATCAATGTGAACAAGGCAACTGTATAGCGATCTTGACTAACACTAATCCCCGCACACATATATACATCAATGCAACTTGAAGTGGAAACTTAGTATACAGACATTTAGGCCTTTATGACAGACGCATAAAACATTGCAAATTATGTGCCCAACAATAAAAGCCTTTACTTATTACTTGATCGTATACTTTAATTTATATACACACGTGTGTTACGGGGTTTAGTAGTTCCTCTTTAATACAATTAACATATAAAAAACAGAGTTTGATTGTTCTCCGGTATTGAGATAAGTCTGGCACTAGGTTAGGTATTACAAATATATATACATACTTACACTAGGAGGAAAGTATGACCTTTACTTTCTAAGCAGGTATAATGGTGTTTTGTTTTCCCATACTTAACAATCATAGAAACGTTTCCTCTAATTCTCAATCTTTCTCTGGGTCTGTTAACTAACATCCAGCGATCTTTTAATGATTCTGGTATTTCACAGGGTTCTAACTGGGTTTGTTGTGTGTTCAGTTTAACATCTCGCTGTTCCATCACTCTACGCGACTCCACTACGTAAACACAGGGGTCCACCTCCAGCACTGAAACGAATCAAAATAGTAAAACGTACAATGCATTTATGATACATGTTACTAAAACTCATTTCAAGTCCAGGGTCCGCGATTATAATGAATACTTACAACTCAGCATTCAAATCTCATATTACAAAATTAACTCTAATGAGACTGATAGTGGGAATTTGAGTTTGGAAAATACATGAAAATGTCGATTGAGTGCTAAATATTCTGTTTGGTCCATTATCTTTAGATTTCAGACCAATTCGGAGATATGGGAGTAATAATTGTGTTTGAGTGCCACACTCCACACTCAGACTTAATAACTACTCCCAGATCTCATAAAACACTCAAATCTCTAACAAAATGGGTCGCATAGAATATGCAGCATTTAGTTAACACTATTATACATTTTTCACACTCAATATGAGTCACTATCTGACTCAGAAGATTACATTTTGTGATTTGAGTTTTGAATGCTGAGTGTAAGTATCCGTTATAATCTCGGGCCCTGATTTGCAGTTTCAGACATCAAACGTTTGATTTTGCGCGGATGCATTAATTCTATGCAAGCTTAGCCGAATATTTTGTTAACAAAAACAAAAGTTCATATACGAAGCATTTATCAGCTATATAATAAGTAAAAATAAAATTGTGAAATCATTCTGAATATAGGGAAAAACTCAATAGCCTAAATGCTTGTCTCTGATGAAATAGAATCTACTAACAGCACTATCCCTTTAATGTGCCCAAACGAATAATGCACACTTTCGGCAAATATCTGTAAATCGATGCACTCATTAGCTTTTCTAATTGGTCACTCCTAGTATTGTCATACTTTTAGAGATAAATTCAGTGAAATATAAATGAGCTACAACAAAACCTCACTTAAAGACCACCTCAGTAATAAGACAACCTCAAAATTAAGAACACCATTTCTAAGTCCATTTTCACTGTTTTGCTCTTTATTCAACCTCACTATGAAGACCTCCTCAATAAGAAGGTCAGTTTTCAATGGTTCCAGGGGTGGTCGTATTATTGAGGTTTTACTGTATTTGTTTTACTTCATTCTTACCCATATCTAAATATTTTGAAACCCATATTCACATAAGAAATCTGCTTATAAAGATTTCTATTATAATTGAAAACATCAGACATTTATCGTGGCCAAGTATATGTAGAAACGTGAGGCAGTTCAAAAGGACGCTTGATACAGTTGTTGCGGTTGATGACGTTGCCATTGTATTTGAAGTTTCACAGGACAGAACACCTCTTTTATTTAAATTACTGGCAAATTGTAAAATTGCATTGTAACCGTAAAGAACAATAAAAACTTTATAGTTTTCAATTATTCAACATGCTAATGCTGTCTCCAGATCGTCGCTTCAGTGATATTCTGTGCTTTAATTTGATAACATCCGATTTTCTGACTTTACACTTTCAACGACTAAAGACTCCAGAACGAATTTGCAAGCAAATGAGAGAAAATAAAAAAAAAATTAAATTTATTGTTTCGTTCTTTTTCCTTTTCCGTCAGACGTAAAAATAGCTCTTGTTACTCCGTCTGAACTTGTGTCCATTTGCAAGAAAATATCTTTGGGATAACTGTATCAGCTTTGACGGTGCTAGAGTAAATGTTTTAAAGGGAACAACGAATGTTGCGCTTGTGTTTATCAACTTTCGTTTAAACGAATGTCCGTCCAAACATATACATGTACTGGTCAACCCGCCAGAACTAGTCTACATAGTTTCTACAAAGCTATTGGATACTTCCTCTGTTGGGTTTGATTACAGTAGGCTACAGCATTTATGAGTCAATGGAATTAAATTATGGAAGAAAGCCGATGCAAAACTGTCAAAATCAGGTTAATTGCCTTTCAAACCACTCTTTGGATTAGATTCCCAAGATACAAAATGGCGGGTAAGCTCTTTTAACCAGATTATTTCCGTAAAAATCTGATTTTTTTCGAAAGATCCAAATTTCGAAAACAGAGATTTGTGAATTCCAATAGTGAATTTATTTAAAGTATGTTGAAATTTAATAATAACAGTGCTGGGAAGGCCACATTCTCAAATTTGAACATCACAGGGCAGATTTAGACAAAGAAAAGGGAGAAGGCACAGACAGGGAGGACGCATAACAAGACCAAGCGGACAAAGAGGCACATACATGGAGAGTTTAAAACTAAAAACTAAAATCAAATAAAAAGTTACAACATTGAAAGGAGAATTTTTTTTTTTATAATACATCAGTGTTTTTTTCAAAATGTTCGTAATATAAAACGTTTACAAATGTTTATTATTAAACCTTTTAACTATATAGTCAATCAGTGTCTTTACCATTGGTCAAAACGGAGAAAGAGTTTGAGGAAGTTTAGAAATTTATAGACTTATCATAACCTAAATATACAAAGACATGCCTATGATGACTTTCGTGTTGATATTTCTTTCATTCCATAGTTATTTTATTATTTATGTATTTTATTATTTATGTTCAATGAAAAATTCCACGAAAACACAAAGTTCTGTATACTAGTATAGCTCTAGTTTTATAATATTATGTCAAAATATTACCACAATCGAGCATGGTGATTTCCTTATAATAATGTTAAAAAGATGCCTCGGAAACTAAAAGTCAAGATTTAACACGATTATATCGCTTTATATGTGTCTTTCCCTCGAGCTAAAGGCCAAAGGGCCCCTTAAACTGTCACGAAATGCCACACGAGAGCATGGCTGGTTCCTCTGTATTACGATACACTATCTCAATTATTCAATCCACAAAACACTAGGGTGAATAATGTAGAGCTAGTGTGGTCCTATGTATATGTTCGTGCTAAACAGATATCATTCATAAAAATGCAATAATATACTCAGTACAGTAAAAACCCAAAGTTTTGTACCTGTGAAACATCTTAAAAATATCATGTTTGTGTGTTTTAAAACTCATTTTTGTAGGAAAATAATTGTTGATTGACATCAAATTTAGAGTTCATCATTGGGCAAAATGAAATAATGTCGTATTAAAGTAATACTATGCTCATTTTTGTTCATTAGTTTACCTAACCAAACATGAAAAATATATTTCCTATAGTTAAAACATCAATTATTAATCCATATATGTTGAAGAAAGATGTTTGTACATCATAAATTTTTTTTTTAACAATCAAACTATTTTATGTTTTTTTTCCTGTTAGTAATATGATAAAAGCTATTTTTCCCAAATCGGTTTTACATTGCAATGGATCTTATTAGAGATGTTTTAGCCAATGTAACAACAATACTGGATAAAGCCAATTCAAATATTTTATGTTCAGATGAACCAGATACATATTTAAGATCTTATGTTTTTTTGCATCCCCTTGGTAAGTTTATAAAATTTGAGGAAATTTGAGGAATCCTACATTTTGCGTTTTTTAATGTACTGAATATAGTATATCTTACTTCACTTACAATCATACGCCAATGGTGTTCAATGATGCATACATGATTTAACAACATTGGAAATAAACTTTACTTAAACAAATCTGTTTAATTGATTCTGTGGAAATGTGTTCAATGGCTCACTTTTGTCTGTCTCCAATTACCAAACCTGACATACAATTCTAACCGAGTTGTCAGGAAATTTTTACTTTTCTCCGAAAATATATTTTAGAAATTCGATACGTTAAGTACATAATTGTGTATATTGAACACGAAAAGAATCGATTCTGTCAACTCAGTTAACTTAAAATGGATATAAACAACCCGACAGGTTCACACAGAATTCATGTTTTTTTCGGCGAAGTGTCTTCATGAGGAATACAAAAGTTTATTAAGGAAAGTGCCCTGTTAGTTGATGCTAGTATAAACTTTCGAACTCGGACAAATGATGCTAGAAGAGCATCTCATGTATTTAAGTAAGCCGATGTAAAGAGTTCAATCTACCTCTTATTCAAGTTCTCCCTTCAGGTACCTGAACCCGATTTCAAGACCCCCGCTCAGTTTAGATTACCCCCCGACACACACACGCACACACACTGATTTGCAATTATTAGAAATCATGATATACTAATTTAACAAATAAAAAAGAATCATACAAAATTGAAAGCTAGTCTCAAACAGCAAAAAGTCAACCCCAATCAACGAAATGTTAACTACACTGCTGTTGTGGTTGTGGGTGTTGCTGCTACCGTTGCCGTTCCTGCTGCTGATGTTTTCCTGTTGTTGTTTTGATGTTTAAGTTTTTATTTCTAATAATGTGTTGTTGTTAAATCTACGCATGGAAAATATACACAGACAAACATGAGGGAGGTAAGCTGAAATCGTAGAGGGTACTTTACAATCACTATTTGTATTATATTAAGTTTTCGAAAAAAATCGTTTAAAACAGTTTTTTTTGTCTATTTCATTCATATTTTAGAAAATTGTTACCATGGCAACCACTTTTGAGTCCAATTTAAAGAATAAGCTTAAAGGTCTTATTGATGTAATATGAAGAAAGGCATATTCATAATACAGTTTGAATCTGTTTTGTGTATTTTATTAACATGTATGTATTTAGATGCTTTATGATTATTTGCGTTCCCATGGAAACCTAAAATATTTTGTTTTAATTATTTCAAAACTGTTACCATGGCAACCAAAAAAAACAATTAAAAAAGTAATCCATTTTATTTCTTGTATACATCATGTACAAAAAACAGTTATGGGCATTTTTTTTTTTTAAATGCATTTTTCATATTTTTGTAAACAATTCTTTTCGGTGCCATGTTAATAGTTTCAATAATAATTGTTTAAAAAATACAGTTTTGTAAAATTCATTGGAGGATGTTATCACAGTGACGTTTTCGAAAGAATTTGAAATAGGGCCAATTTTGGGGGTAAGAGCACCTACCCCTTAGTCTTATGCAACTATTTCAAATCGGTTTTCATCCTCTCTATAGGCTTACAGAGCAGTCGATCTCGATTGAAGCCATTTTGGTCTCATTTAAGACACAGTAAGAGTTATAATTACCTTTCAAGAAATAACGTACTCTTTTAACGAGAACGCACTTCATGCTTTACGTCAAAACAGCATACAAAACATTCGAAAACAATTCGTAGCGGTTTTAGATTTTAAACGATTATGATTTGTCTGGTCCGCCCCATAAGTGTCATTTCTAACGGGAGAAATGTATTTCGATTCATTTTACGACCATTTATATACCAACAATGGATCATTGTTCTGTTCCACAGAAAGTCACCGTGTATAGCGTATTTAACATACATTAACTTCTATATGAGTGCCGCTGTACGATTTCCAATCTCTTCTTTTTAAAAGTGACGTCATTTCCAGAAAACGTCACATGTGACGTCACCATATACTAACAGTAAGCAAATTTCCCCCCATATGGCAATATGAAAAGCAAGTGACCATCTGGAGTAAATATTGTTTCCTGCTTGCAAATAGAGACATCACATGTTGCGTTTTCTTGAAATGCCATCACTTATAGAAGAGGTTGTAAATCCCATAGCAGCGCTCATATCGGAAACAATGTTCCAAAAAGTACCCAAGACAATTAAACTATATTTCAAATATTGACTTGCTGTCTAATAAACTCACAGGGATATATCTGAATTTATAAACATTATTATTAAATAACTATTAATTATTAGCCCTTAAACACAGCATTTGCCTCGTCCAATAATACAAAGGCCTCCTCTGTAACAGTACCAATATCTATATCACTTTTCGGCCCGGGGCCGCTAACTGATATTGATATTGGCCCGCATTTTAAAGAATTTGATTGGCTAATTAAACAGGGCCAAAAAATGATATAGATTCGCAGCTGGAAATTCGGAAACGGCAGCCATTTTATTTTAAAGTCAGTATTTAAACGTAATATTTTTTTTAATAAATTTAGTGTTTAAACTTTGAATCCTTTATTTATAAGTACATGAAGTTATTTAATAAAATTGTCAATAAATAAGTGATTTGACATTGGCCCTGTTATTTGTCCTCGGGACAGTCGTATTGGCCCTCGGCCTTCGGCCTCGTGCCAATACGACTGCCCTCGGACAAATAACAGGGCCAATATCAAATCACTTATTTATTAACATATACTAATAGATGAGCATTTCGTTTGAATAAAATAATTTTACAATTATTTTTTTAGAAAAGTGTGAATAAATGAGTAATTTTACTGAGTGATATTCAAAAATCAAACTTATAAACAGGAGGGAAACATTTATTTTATCTATGCCATCAGAAGAAGCGGGTTAAAGTTGATTTTAATTAAAGAGCAACGAAACGCAGCCAAAAATTGTTTCGAAAAAATACTCTAGCACAAACGGGGTAAAGACATTTTGTTGAATTCATTTAATCCATATTTTTAGGAGTATATATAAAAGTTCACCACTTAGAGCATTTTTACAATTTATGCGCTGATGCTGCTATTGTAATTCAGCTCTCTTAATTTCAATACTTTTTCTGTGATAACCAGCTTTAGGTGCGATTAATGTAATGGTAATTGCAAAAACGTGTGACAAGCGTACTTGTAGTTGCCATTTCGAAGTTCATTAGATCTCTGTGTAAGTGACTTAAGACATACTGTAAAAGCTCATGAGACTACCAGAGGAAGCTTGGTGTTATTGGTGAGTTGTCAGATAATCGAGCTAAAATAAATATCTTGAAAAGATGGTCGGCGCAATGTGAAGGTTCATGTTTGTTGTGCAACATAAAATATTGCCGAGATGTTACGATTGCTGGTCACTCCGGCAGATCCGAAATGCACTTCGGTAAATTAACCGAAATTCAGTGGATTTCGGTATTGCAACATACCCTTTATCTAAAGGTTAACCAATCCGCGTCAATGTTACAAATGCTGTTCGGTTGGAGAGAAATTGCGTTGGTGGTCAATATAAATATGATTGGTTTACACGACACTTACATGCAAATAGCAAAACCATTAAGTACGACTGAGCCGAAACATAAAGAAAGAAACTGGTCAATAGAAGCATGGTCTTAATAATGAGATGGCCGTAATTTCTGTGTTCAAGTTAGATAACTCTGTATATGCTAAAATGACAAGTTCATGTAGTATCCTATTGTGAGCCATGCTTTAAGTTTCGAGATTAGACTACTTGCATTTGTCTCATACTTTCATAATGGTGTCCCAAGATTTGTACAAAAGCTGTCGACTGTTATGCTAACATTATGCATCGCGTGATATTTAAAGTCGTGAACAACGATTTTGACAATTGTCTCCAGTATAAATACAAGAAGATATCTGCGACTGTTAAAACCATTACGTATGTTAATGTTATAAGATAAATTCGAGCCTGAGCAGACGGAAACTGCCATTTTGGGTTCAAAGGAATAGATCTAGTCATATTTCTATTAGTTACGTAAAGCAACCATAAGTAAACACGTAAATATATCATCAATTGTTTCACTTCTTTTGGACAAAATTGAAAAAAAAAAATTTCAGGAAACGGGAAAGTGTCTCTGGAACGAAGTAACAGTACTGTTGCCAAATAAATTCAGTAATTCCACGTGGGACAACTTAATGCAGAGATATCATTGAGTGGCTGAACGATTGTTGGCAGTGGGCGGAAGATGTGTGTATTCGGTGACTCATACTGTCCAATCTATTAAAGCTATGACAATAGAACTTGAGCAGGAAAAACCGGAGTTTATACAGCCTACTCATGCACACGTCTGCAGATGTTGTAGTAAATTTTCTAGTATTCTTGTTTAAGGCGACCCTCCTATCTTCACTCATCACGTATGTTTGTGCCTTGTGTTCCTTCTACCTCTGTAATTGTTTATATGTATATATTTTAATGTCTCCTTGTGTTTTTTGGAAAGCTTTGTACTTTGTATGCCGTATTTTCCGCTCGTCTTCTTCATTTAGTTTTCAAATTTATTTCTCGTTTACTATTTAGTCAGAAACTTTGTTTGAAGACATAGTATGTAATATGCGTTACTTTTTGTCAACCCACCATGTATACAGTGTTAAGTGATATGGACATTTTGGTAAACAAAACTCAGAAATTGGTACATTTTGGTAAATAAAACTCAGATATTGGTACATTTTGGTAAATCAATATATTCTGGTTTGGTATTTTAGAAATTGGGAATTCTGTACATTTTGCCATGGTATCTTAAATCGATTGCGGAACTGTTTGTTAATTACCATTCATACATTGGTACATTTTGATTTTAAATTTACATATTGGTCTTGTTGGGGAGTTAAAACTCGGATATTTGTACATATTGATATGTAAAATTCATGAAATAGAACATTTAGGTATGGTCAAACATAGGGATTGGTACATTCAGGTACTTAAACACTTTGACTTAGGCACATTTCAAATCTTAACTAGACTTTGAATGACGTTATCAGATGTTTACCAGGTACACACATAGAATATGTCGCTTTAACCATGCATGTATGCATGAACTTTACATCAGTATTGGCTGATATTAAGATTTTTATAAGCGGACAGACAACACTAGCGATTATGATACCTGCTTACGCACTGCAAGTGACACTTGTAACGTCAGAATACGTGTGACACGATACTATGGTTTTATGGTATCTCTGCTGCAGCATCAAAGCAAACACCCAACCCCAATATAAAGATTATTTAAAATAAAAATAAAACGAAATGTAGTAAAAATATAGACAGAATTGCTAACGGAACGGTAGGTACGTGGGCAGAACGACATTCTATATGTTTTAGAAAGCGCAAATAAAGAGGCATAAGCCATGTGTTAAAATGATTCTGACACCTGTTGTCATTTCATATAAATTGTTACTAAACTTGTTAACGAAAATGTCAGTGACGTCAATACCATTATCCTGAACTTTAATCGTAAAATTGATAAGGAATGACAATTTATGTCAAGTGCTGAAGAACAAAAGATTCAAAGTTTTCCTATAAATTTTCGGTAAAGATGTTGTAGCTATGTAATAAAGCTGAGAAATGCGTTCAGAATGTTGACGATGTGAAGGCAGCAAAAGTTACAGATACAGCAGAATTACCGCTCCCTACCTCTGCTACTTGTACTAACAGTAATACCGTCAGCAGTAGAAGCAGTCATCCTGTCAGTAATAGGAGCAGAAAAATGTCAGCAGTAGAATCAGTAATACTGTTAGTAGTATGAGCAGTAATAATGTTAGTAGTAGAAGCAGCAATACTGTTAGTTGAAGGAGCAGTAAATAATGTCTGAAGGAGGAGTAGCAACACAATCAGTAGTATGAGCAGTAATAATGTCAGTAGTAGGAGCAGTTAGAATGTCAGTAGTAGGAGCAGTAAGAATGTCAGTAGTAGGAGCAGTAAGAATGTCAGTAGTAGGAGCAGTAAGAATGTCAGTAGTAGGAGCAGTAATACTGTCAATAGTAGGAGCAGTAAGAATGTCAGTAGTAGGAGCAGTAAGAATGTCAGTAGAAGGAGCAGTGGTATTGTTTGTAGTAGGAGCAGTAAGAATGTCAGTAGAAGGAGCAGTGATAGTGTCTGTAGTAGGAGCAGTAAGAATGTCAGTAGAAGGAGCAGTAAGAATGTCAGTAGTAGGAGCAGATAGAATATCAGTAATATGAGCAGTAATACTGTCAGTAGTAGGAGCAGTAAGAATGTCAGTAGTAGGAGCAGTAAGAATGTCAGTAGAAGGAGCAATAATATTGTCTGTAATAGGAGCAGTAAGAATGTCAGTAGTAGGGTTTCAACTAATTCTCCCGCCTGAGAGTGACGAATACCGCGCATTAATATCAGAGGTTGATTTTTACCATTATATGTCTAATTATTATTACTATACTATCGCAAACATTTGATGGCACTGCCTTATTCTAAACATGCTTGTTTCTTTTTAATGTTGAAGTAAAGATGACGTTGAATAGCCAAGCCACATTCATCGAACAGAAATCACCATTGTCGTTTTAATATTCAGAAAAAGCTCATTGCGTGTATTTGTAATTGTCGTTGCATGTGTAGAATTCATTAATTTAAAGATGCTATTGATAATGAGCAATTCGTGAATTTGATTCAATGTTGAAAATAAATGTCCGGTTCCATTATGGGTAAAGATAATGTCTGAAGATGCCGGTCTGTGTTTGCCATTATTGCAAAGGCATAAACGGTGTAAAGACGAAGCAATACACGCCACACACACGCAAACCGTCGCCAACGTAAACACATAAAACTACGAGATAATATGGCATTAGGTGTATCCTCGTCTGATGTTAAGGTAACATACGAAACTGTCACGTTGTAGAAACTTCTATATCAGACCACGTCTTCTCTCTCTACTGATAAGTTGTTCAAATGGCTGACTTATGTCCTAAGAAATAATTGTTTGGTATTAACCACTAAATCTCCCGAGTAATTCCGTCTACTAAGTAAATGAAAAAATCACAGCGTGACGTGCAAATTGGATTCTTGATAAATTATGCACATCTATAATCTAATTATTAGTGTACAATGGAATTTAAGGTTATTTCAGAACGTAAATTTAGTCTACACTCTTTGCCATTCGAGTTGTATATGGCAGTTTTGTAACACGCTTGTTCAAGTGCGTCTTCCTCGTACTTAGTGATGGTATATTTCTCATATCTCATAACCACTATTGTAGAAAACTGTCATGCAATGAAATGTTGCAAATTATTCCTCGATAACTTCGCACCAGATGATCTGCTGTTTGTTAATAAGAAGCTCTCGTTAATGTTCATGGCGAGTCGTCGGAAAAAACATCTGACGCAAATTTAGACAATTTAAATGTTGTTGCGTCAAAGATCAGTTATTTGAATACGATACTGTGCTCATTTTTGTTCATTTTTTACCTAACCAAACATGAAAAATGTATTTCCTATAGTTAAAACATCAATATACATGCATTAACAAAGAATTAACTCATAATGTATTAATCCATATTTGTAGAAGAAAGATGTTTGTACATCCTTTTTTTAATCCAGTTTTTTTAACAATCAGGCTATTTTGCAGGTTTTTATTGTTAGTAATATGATAAAAAAGTTTTTTTTCAATCGGTTATACATTGCAATTGCTCTTATTAGAGATATTTTAGACAATGTAACAACAATACTGGATAAAGCCAATTCAAACATTTTATGTTCAGATAAGCCAGATACATCTTTAACGCTAATCATACAATTTAAGACGTTGCTTTTATGCTATTCATCGTCAAAAACTGTTCTTCACACATATTTATAGTGTTTATTAAAAATACTAAGTTTGTACATTGAGCTTAAATATAATAATTCCATTGTCAGTAATACGGACTATCCGACTACCCCACTCACAACCAGTACAGTAAAACCACAATATTAAGACCACCCTTGGGACCTTTGAATATTGGTCTTTATATTCAGGTGGTCTGAATATTGAGGATGAATAAAGAGCTAAATAGACTTGAACAGTGTGGTCGTAATATTGATGTGGACTTATTATTGAGGTGGTCTTTAAGTGGGGTTTTACTGTAAATGATTAGCGTTGAGTTAGCAATGTGTGATTTGATTGCCATTTACGACACATACATTGGGAATTCTTCATGCACGCTGGATACCAAATCTACCATCAACTTTCTTCAATGATACGCACATTACCTGCCACAGTTCGGATAATTGATCTTCAAAGCATTACTCTAAGGCAACAGTATCATAATTTTAAGTCACTTGCATAAAAGCGGGAAAAAACGGTGCGGAACTTGGAAGTCGACATTCATAAATCAGAACTTTCCTAAACATATCTGGACAAAAAAAATACACGAATCACAAGCAGGAAGGGACATGGAACAATTCAAATGAACTTTATATTGCATACTAGTTTTTCAAATGACGCTTTGACACAAACATGAGATTTAAATCGTTCCTTTCTTGCCCTGTATGTTTTCATATATGATATTATACCCATGTTAATAATACACTATAAAGGTACATATTTCCGTCATACAGAAAAAAGCTCATAAAATTGTTTCAACACAACAAGTGGTTTCATCAGTTGAAAACTTAATTAGTGTATTTAAATGATAAACACTTACCAAATTCGAATATTGATGCAATCAGCAGAAGGACTTTTATCTGAAATTGAAAATGCAAAAACGATCAGTAAAACTTGCCAATGATAATACAGTCGTAAAGTGAGATGGAAATGCTGTGAGATGTGAATATTACGACATTTCATTCTGTTCTGTCAATGGTGTTTTTTGCTAGAAAATCGAAATGTGTACAACCATTGAATACATGTGTGTATTATGTACAGGGATAAAGAGGCACTGTTCCAGATTTAGTGATTTCATTATTAGAGTTTCTGCACATTTTGTTTGCGACTTATATGACGATTTACGTTATGGTTTCGTATGGGTTTTGTTTGTTTGTGTATCACGACTTTAAAACTTCACAGCAGAATGTATTCTCTCTGTTTTGTTTCACTTCATTTCATGGGATATAAAATAGAAAATGAATGTATTGTGTATAAATGTACATCCGCATATTAGACCGTAAGTAGTTAGAAACAGTTTTGTTGTTTGGTAAAAATTGTTGCACAGATGTAGCATACTTGTGTTAATATATGCTTTGTACGCGCATGGTTTATACTAGAATGATCACACAAAGTGTACATTCATACGGTTGCATATAAGTAGCACAAGCATACGTTAGCGTACAGACGGTTATTTCGAGTTTTCAAGACATTACGAAGGATTTATTCGGAAATTACTATCCACAGAATGCACGCTCGGTTAAATAATTCAATGCTTTGTCAACAAAACATTTCTAATGATTAGGATATATATAATCCCCGTGGCTACCGTCTTTGGAAACGTACGGCATTTAGTCTAGACATTTATTGACAAACAACTGAGGGGTAAGAAAACGCGTTTACTTTTATTTCAAATTTTCAAGTTTTTAATTCAGAAACTTGGCCCATTCGGATATGAGTAGTAAACTGCAACACAATCATTAACAAAACGACAACAGTGAATACCTTCTATGTATGATATACGTATTGAAATAAGTGGTATAGCCAGTTCGAGCGCTAGATTATTAAAGTGTCCCGTAGTCGTAATTATGAATTTGGCCAATACTCGTACATTTTTTTTCAATCATTCAAGAAAACCGACGGGTATGTCATATAAAATATAAATAAGAACCCTTTTTTAATCGAATGATTGGAGAAAGTTTAGTCTTGCATGGCACACTCTCATTACAACAAGAACCTTCAAATGAAATGTCGCTCGCACTGGCGACATCTGTATGTAAGATCAGTATAATATCATAACACAAATAATCAACTTTTCTGTACATTTTGAAAAATCAGCAGTAAATGCCGTAAATACCGTACTTTTTCGAAGACGGTGATAACGGTAAGAATGTTTTACGAGTATTGAACGTGACAAAATTAAAGGAATTGAAGAGACATTATATTGAATTTAAATTAATGTATCAAAATTTTAATTTATCACTTGATATAAATGTATGGACGAAGTAAGTTGGTTGATTCGACGTATCATTGGCTTAAAAACTAGTTTTCACTCAGGGTTTAAATGATAATGTTATTTGAAACAAAATAATTTTAGCGTGAAGCAAAAAAAATCAAATAATGGAGTGAACTAGTTTTGAAAGTTAATCTTAATTATGATATTACTGAATATGTTGTAGTAGTTTTTATTGTTATGAAACAGCCTGATTACTATGCTTAAAAAGAGGGGGGAAATGATTATATGAACAGTGCAAAATGCTATCTAAAATATACCATTGAAGCAGATCTAATATAATAATTATCAATTTTAAAAATATACCTATAAAACTGTGTTGTATGAGAAAACTGATCACACAGTCAGTAACAATGTCGAAACTTTACTAAATGTTGGAGCAGAGATGCGTTACTTCGTTACGAAATTTTGGGCAGATATAAAAATTGATAGATGTACAATTCAGTATTTGTATAACCCATTATAAGTCTCTGGACATTAACAGAAGGGTCGCGCAAACACATATACAAGGTGCAAAAAAGTTAGTTCACAAAGTTTCGATTTTGATAAAATGAGAATAATGCTGTGTTCACTGGCTTTATTTCACATAATGAAAGATACTACTTTTTTAATGAATATCTGCTTTAGTGAGAATTCTCACACAGAAGTATATATTGGTCCATAGGGACATAGATGGGAAGAGCATTTTAAAAAAATACTAAAATTCAAACTTTGAGAATAAACTTTTTAAACACCCTTTATATCCAATTCTGACAGAGTGTTCATTTAAATGTGATTAAATATACGCTTTTGTGTAACTATTGGTTCTCCTATGTTAAATAAATGTTATGTTAATTTCATAAAGACAAAATTTAATAGAACAGAACAGAGCAGAACATACATTTTATTTAGGATCTAAACAGTGTGTTTCTCATCCATTACATAAAAAAATACATACAAAGTCATATAATACATACAATACCAGGTCAAATATAAAGTAATTTATTAAATTGACGCCATACATAAACGCACTTGACAAATATATAGCAGTTCTTAAGTTAAATTTAAACAAAAACTCAAATTCTGTTATCACCGTAATATAACCATGCATAAACTACAATATAACTAGAGTTTGCATTAAAACAGTGTCAAAATGAATAGAAGGAGTTTCAGTGGTTTTATGTAATATAAAACAATTATTTACATACTTACCCACAATATTTGATACATTGTTTAAGCTTACATAAAATACACCATTGTATTAATTCACACAAATAATCCAGAAATTCATTTCACATTTATCCTTCAACCCATACCGATGATCGTTCTTTTTTAAATTGTGAAATTCATCAATTTGAAGTTTTCCAATAAAATGACACGTTTTGCTTGGCACGTAGAATGCCTATAATTAAAACACCGCTATTTCATTACGTTCCCGCTATTTCGAAATATTAACTTCATAAAGGTTCTTTTGTTTCAGTCAACAGCATTAATGTAGACACTATCGAAAAATGAACGATAAAATCGCAGTTTTACGTGTTTGTTATCCTCTGATGTTTTGTAGTCATTCAATAAATTTCCATTCATTCAGATAATATTCAGCGATGTCCCAACTTCTAAAATTAAGACTGGTTGAAAATTGCTCAGCGTCAATAACGTGTTAATTGTTTAAATGTTTTGATTCACAATCAATACGTTAATAACGAGATATGGATGTTCCCATCCCCGGTGTACAAATCATTATTTGTCGTCCCTATTGTCTGACCAGCAAAAAGTCCATTCAGAATCAGCGAGATTGATTTTCATTCGATTAAATATGAATTTCAGTCGGCTCTAATTGCGGAACATGTTCCGTTCATAAAGCGGGGGTGTAACAATCACATCCACCAGTCGTAGAGCGCCCATCCCTTCACGAGTTTGTACGTTCCAAATACGTAATGATGATTCATACGGTTAACTTTTCCACAGACTAATATACATGTTTACATCCTTGGTTGCACAAGATTTCCATTACAAAAAATGGTTGAATTCTACTGTCCCTTCACAATATGCAGCTGTAATTCAGACATCAACATTTTCAAGGTACTCAATGATACAAGAAAAACCGGGAAACATCAAGCGTTTCAGATTTTTTTTATGTTCCAAAGGGGAATTTATAGCAGAAAGATAAGCGAGTAATCTAAGGGGTTTTCCAATACTTAGTTCTCACACTGTCACTGTCAAAGAGATCTAGACACACCTATACAGTCATTACGAAGAAACGAACCAACACGTACATGACAACAAGAGAAAGAATATTTAAAAAGTCAGAGGAAAATATCCGTCCTATAGCGCCATTATTGTTCGCGAGCAAACGCTTCAAATCTGGTTATCGCGCGCTCTCCGATGTTTCACCAGAACTCTCTCTCATTGTAATGATCCGTCATCTACGCTCATGTAAAATACAACGATGCGATGTTATATAGAAGCTTAATGTTGTAAAATGTTCACTCAATGTCCCGCTTTATTGTAGAAAATCCGATCTCCTTTAGAGGTTGATAACAAAATCGCTTAACTGTACGCGACTCATTGAATAAATAATATGTAATACCGGAAACGAACGCCAGGACGGAACGGGCAGCAAGGGTAACTCAGTCAGCGTTCTATTCAAAACTGATGTTAGGGAATTAATATGATGTAAATTTTATTAAAATATACATAGCTTGAATGTGGGACTGTACATTTTGTAAATATTGCAGTGGAAACAAAGGTGTTTTATTCATGCAAAATATACAATATATTCGAACTACTTGATCAAGTGCCATCTATGTGTGACAATCGATATGATGAATTACAGCGTACATATTTGGCTATGCAAAAACGATCAGTAAAACTTGCCAATGATAATACAGTCGTAAAGTGAGATGGAAATGCTGTGAGATGTGAATATTACGACATTTCATTCTGTTCTGTCAATGGTGTTTTTTGCTAGAAAATCGAAATGTGTACAACCATTGAATACATGTGTGTATTATGTACAGGGATAAAGAGGCACTGTTCCAGATTTAGTGATTTCATTATTAGAGTTTCTGCACATTTTGTTTGCGACTTATATGACGATTTACGTTATGGTTTCGTATGGGTTTTGTTTGTTTGTGTATCACGACTTTAAAACTTCACAGCAGAATGTATTCTCTCTGTTTTGTTTCACTTCATTTCATGGGATATAAAATAGAAAATGAATGTATTGTGTATAAATGTACATCCGCATATTAGACCGTAAGTAGTTAGAAACAGTTTTGTTGTTTGGTAAAAATTGTTGCACAGATGTAGCATACTTGTGTTAATATATGCTTTGTACGCGCATGGTTTATACTAGAATGATCACACAAAGTGTACATTCATACGGTTGCATATAAGTAGCACAAGCATACGTTAGCGTACAGACGGTTATTTCGAGTTTTCAA
Organism: Mactromeris polynyma; assembly: GCA_032209605.1. NCBI lineage: Eukaryota > Metazoa > Mollusca > Bivalvia > Venerida > Mactridae > Mactromeris > Mactromeris polynyma. The sequence goes on along the minus strand of JASFXZ010000031.1, from coordinate 4,568,142 downwards.
GACATTACGAAGGATTTATTCGGAAATTACTATCCACAGAATGCACGCTCGGTTAAATAATTCAATGCTTTGTCAACAAAACATTTCTAATGATTAGGATATATATAATCCCCGTGGCTACCGTCTTTGGAAACGTACGGCATTTAGTCTAGACATTTATTGACAAACAACTGAGGGGTAAGAAAACGCGTTTACTTTTATTTCAAATTTTCAAGTTTTTAATTCAGAAACTTGGCCCATTCGGATATGAGTAGTAAACTGCAACACAATCATTAACAAAACGACAACAGTGAATACCTTCTATGTATGATATACGTATTGAAATAAGTGGTATAGCCAGTTCGAGCGCTAGATTATTAAAGTGTCCCGTAGTCGTAATTATGAATTTGGCCAATACTCGTACATTTTTTTTCAATCATTCAAGAAAACCGACGGGTATGTCATATAAAATATAAATAAGAACCCTTTTTTAATCGAATGATTGGAGAAAGTTTAGTCTTGCATGGCACACTCTCATTACAACAAGAACCTTCAAATGAAATGTCGCTCGCACTGGCGACATCTGTATGTAAGATCAGTATAATATCATAACACAAATAATCAACTTTTCTGTACATTTTGAAAAATCAGCAGTAAATGCCGTAAATACCGTACTTTTTCGAAGACGGTGATAACGGTAAGAATGTTTTACGAGTATTGAACGTGACAAAATTAAAGGAATTGAAGAGACATTATATTGAATTTAAATTAATGTATCAAAATTTTAATTTATCACTTGATATAAATGTATGGACGAAGTAAGTTGGTTGATTCGACGTATCATTGGCTTAAAAACTAGTTTTCACTCAGGGTTTAAATGATAATGTTATTTGAAACAAAATAATTTTAGCGTGAAGCAAAAAAAATCAAATAATGGAGTGAACTAGTTTTGAAAGTTAATCTTAATTATGATATTACTGAATATGTTGTAGTAGTTTTTATTGTTATGAAACAGCCTGATTACTATGCTTAAAAAGAGGGGGGAAATGATTATATGAACAGTGCAAAATGCTATCTAAAATATACCATTGAAGCAGATCTAATATAATAATTATCAATTTTAAAAATATACCTATAAAACTGTGTTGTATGAGAAAACTGATCACACAGTCAGTAACAATGTCGAAACTTTACTAAATGTTGGAGCAGAGATGCGTTACTTCGTTACGAAATTTTGGGCAGATATAAAAATTGATAGATGTACAATTCAGTATTTGTATAACCCATTATAAGTCTCTGGACATTAACAGAAGGGTCGCGCAAACACATATACAAGGTGCAAAAAAGTTAGTTCACAAAGTTTCGATTTTGATAAAATGAGAATAATGCTGTGTTCACTGGCTTTATTTCACATAATGAAAGATACTACTTTTTTAATGAATATCTGCTTTAGTGAGAATTCTCACACAGAAGTATATATTGGTCCATAGGGACATAGATGGGAAGAGCATTTTAAAAAAATACTAAAATTCAAACTTTGAGAATAAACTTTTTAAACACCCTTTATATCCAATTCTGACAGAGTGTTCATTTAAATGTGATTAAATATACGCTTTTGTGTAACTATTGGTTCTCCTATGTTAAATAAATGTTATGTTAATTTCATAAAGACAAAATTTAATAGAACAGAACAGAGCAGAACATACATTTTATTTAGGATCTAAACAGTGTGTTTCTCATCCATTACATAAAAAAATACATACAAAGTCATATAATACATACAATACCAGGTCAAATATAAAGTAATTTATTAAATTGACGCCATACATAAACGCACTTGACAAATATATAGCAGTTCTTAAGTTAAATTTAAACAAAAACTCAAATTCTGTTATCACCGTAATATAACCATGCATAAACTACAATATAACTAGAGTTTGCATTAAAACAGTGTCAAAATGAATAGAAGGAGTTTCAGTGGTTTTATGTAATATAAAACAATTATTTACATACTTACCCACAATATTTGATACATTGTTTAAGCTTACATAAAATACACCATTGTATTAATTCACACAAATAATCCAGAAATTCATTTCACATTTATCCTTCAACCCATACCGATGATCGTTCTTTTTTAAATTGTGAAATTCATCAATTTGAAGTTTTCCAATAAAATGACACGTTTTGCTTGGCACGTAGAATGCCTATAATTAAAACACCGCTATTTCATTACGTTCCCGCTATTTCGAAATATTAACTTCATAAAGGTTCTTTTGTTTCAGTCAACAGCATTAATGTAGACACTATCGAAAAATGAACGATAAAATCGCAGTTTTACGTGTTTGTTATCCTCTGATGTTTTGTAGTCATTCAATAAATTTCCATTCATTCAGATAATATTCAGCGATGTCCCAACTTCTAAAATTAAGACTGGTTGAAAATTGCTCAGCGTCAATAACGTGTTAATTGTTTTGATTCACAATCAATACGTTAATAACGAGATATGGATGTTCCCATCCCCGGTGTACAAATCATTATTTGTCGTCCCTATTGTCTGACCAGCAAAAAGTCCATTCAGAATCAGCGAGATTGATTTTCATTCGATTAAATATGAATTTCAGTCGGCTCTAATTGCGGAACATGTTCCGTTCATAAAGCGGGGGTGTAACAATCACATCCACCAGTCGTAGAGCGCCCATCCCTTCACGAGTTTGTACGTTCCAAATACGTAATGATGATTCATACGGTTAACTTTTCCACAGACTAATATACATGTTTACATCCTTGGTTGCACAAGATTTCCATTACAAAAAATGGTTGAATTCTACTGTCCCTTCACAATATGCAGCTGTAATTCAGACATCAACATTTTCAAGGTACTCAATGATACAAGAAAAACCGGGAAACATCAAGCGTTTCAGATTTTTTTTATGTTCCAAAGGGGAATTTATAGCAGAAAGATAAGCGAGTAATCTAAGGGGTTTTCCAATACTTAGTTCTCACACTGTCACTGTCAAAGAGATCTAGACACACCTATACAGTCATTACGAAGAAACGAACCAACACGTACATGACAACAAGAGAAAGAATATTTAAAAAGTCAGAGGAAAATATCCGTCCTATAGCGCCATTATTGTTCGCGAGAAAACGCTTCAAATCTGGTTATCGCGCGCTCTCCGATGTTTCACCAGAACTCTCTCTCATTGTAATGATCCGTCATCTACGCTCATGTAAAATACAACGATGCGATGTTATATAGAAGCTTAATGTTGTAAAATGTTCACTCAATGTCCCGCTTTATTGTAGAAAATCCGATCTCCTTTAGAGGTTGATAACAAAATCGCTTAACTGTACGCGACTCATTGAATAAATAATATGTAATACCGGAAACGAACGCCAGGACGGAACGGGCAGCAAGGGTAACTCAGTCAGCGTTCTATTCAAAACTGATGTTAGGGAATTAATATGATGTAAATTTTATTAAAATATACATAGCTTGAATGTGGGACTGTACATTTTGTAAATATTGCAGTGGAAACAAAGGTGTTTTATTCATGCAAAATATACAATATATTCGAACTACTTGATCAAGTGCCATCTATGTGTGACAATCGATATGATGAATTACAGCGTACATATTTGGCTCGAATGTTCATATCTAATGGACCTAGGCTTCATTTCCATTAATTTGTACAATGGGAAGTTAATTCATACCTAACATTTCTTTCTGAATCTGCGGTGAAAGTGTTTTTTTATTGAACTTTCGTTTTCTATAGCTGGGTTTCCGAGTACTTCGTTATAGAATAAAACAGCCATTACCTGTAGTGAATTTATATGTTAACCATGCCCAATAACGCATTTAACATCAACCCGAGGGGCTGGGTTAACACAGATGCATTAGCTGCAGAAAAATGAAAGCTTAATCCTTATAATTCCAAATAATCCTATCAAAGCTAAAAGGAACAAATCGATACAAAACTGTGGATGAAAGAAACATTTGGCTTGATGAATAAACAGTTCGACACCAACCTTCAAATGTTGGATATATTCTTGAATCCGCCACTCGCTGCGGGCGTAAAACCATCATTGTTACTTAATGATAATATGTCTCAGTTACCCTACGACAAGTGTGTATTACATGGCAAATTTGAAACACGTCTATGACACACGGCAGATTTGTGAAGAGCAAAGTGCATCTAAGACATGGTATCATTAAGTAACAAATATGTGACACACGGCAGATTTGTGAAGAGCAAAATGCACCAAAGACATGGTATCATTAAGTAACAAGTCTGTGACACACGACAAATTTGTGTAGAGCAAAGTGCATCTAAGACATGGTATCATTAAGTAACAAGTCTGTGACACACGGCAACTTTGTGAAGAGCAAAGTGCATCTAAGACATGGTATCATTAAGTAACAAGTCTGTGACACACGGCAGATTTGTGAAGAGCAAAGTGCATCTAAGACATGGTATCATTAAGTAACAAGTCTGTGACACACGGCAGATTTGTGAAGAGCAAAGTGCATCTAAGACATGGTATCATTAAGTAACAAGTCTGTGACACACGGCAGATTTGTGAAGAGCGAAGTGCATCTAAGACATGGTATCATTAAGTAACAAGTCTGTGACACACGGCAGATTTGTGAAGAGCAAAGGGCAATGTAAGATATGGTATCATTAAGTCACAAGTCTGTGACACACGGCAGATTTGTGAAGAGTAATGTAAGACATGGTATCATTAGGTAACAAGTCTGTGACACACGGCAAATTTTTGAGAGCAAAGTGCAATGTAAGACAATGTATCATAAGGTAACAAGTCTGTGACACACGGCAAATTTGTGTAGAGCAAAGTGCAATGTAAGACGAGGTATCATAAGGTAACAAGTCTGTGACACACGGCAGATTTGTGTAGAGCAAAGTGCAATGTAAGACAAGGTATCATAAGGTAACAAGTCTGTGACACACGGCAGATTTGTGTGGAACAAAGTGCATCTAAGACATGGTATCATAAGGTAACAAGTCTGTGACACACGGCAGATTTGTGTGGAACAAAGTGCATCTAAGACATGGTATCATAAGGTAACAAGTCTGTGACACACGGCAAATTTTTGAGAGCAAAGTGCAATGTAAGACAAGGTAGCATAAGGTAACAAGTCTGTGACACACGGCAAATCTGTGTAGAGCAAAGTGCAATGTAAGACGAGGTATCATAAGGTAACAAGTCTGTGACACACGGCAAATTTGTGTAGAGCAAAGTGCAATGTAAGACAAGGTATCATAAGGTAACAAGACTGTGACACACGGCAAATTTGTGTAGAGCAAAGTGCAATGTAAGACGAGGTATCATAAGGTAACAAGTCTGTGACACACGGCAAATTTGTGTAGAGCAAAGTGCAATGTAAGACGAGGTATCATAAGGTAACAAGTCTGTGACACACGGCAAATTTGTGTAGAGCAAAGTGCAATGTAAGACGAGGTATCATAAGGTAACAAGTCTGTGACACACGGCAAATCTGTGTAGAGCAAAGTGCAATGTAAGACGAGGTATCATAAGGTAACAAGTCTGTGACACACGGCAAATTTGTGTAGAGCAAAGTGCAATGTAAGACAATGTATCATAAGGTAACAAGTCTGTGACACACGGCAAATTTGTGTAGAGCAAAGTGCAATGTAAGACGAGGTATCATAAGGTAACAAGTCTGTGACACACGGCAAATTTGTGTAGAGCAAAGTGCAATGTAAGACGAGGTATCATAAGGTAACAAGTCTTTGACACACGGCAAATCTGTGTAGAGCAAAGTGCAATGTAAGACAAGGTATCATAAGGTAACAAATCTGTGACACACGGCAAATCTGTGACACACGGCAAATCTGTGACACACGGCAAATCTGTGACACACGGCATATATGTGTAGAATAAAGTGTGACATTATACGCTGTTTGCCCCCAGTGCAATAACAACGTCAATAGTTTATCTAGTAGGAATTTACTGTCAATATATAAACTATCTGCATCAACATCATCTCAACAACATTCAAACTTTGCGCCTCCCGGAGGTGTCGCTCTGGAGAGGTTGCCCGGTATTAATGTACGAGATCGAAATTTTTTACGACCTTATATAACTTCCAAGCAAAACATCCAGTAAACGATGGTTTCAGAGCACAAAAGTCATGCAGCGTAAAACTCACGTGCGTTTATTCTCTCGGTTTGTTTACACAATCTTCTTAAAATTTAATAAAAACTTCAAACTGTCGTAAGATGATATTGGAGTTGTTTCGTGTTCATTGAGATTAATCAACACATGCCTGTCACTTTAATGAAGTTACGCTCATTAATTTTGCTCTATTTATTAGATTTTATGCATAAAATGCAGACTCATTTCACATCTTGGACTTCCGATGATGTCTGACAACTTTAAGTATTATAAAAATTGCTGCAGTTACCGATGTGATAACACTTTCACTAGGTTAAGGCTATCCCCCCGTATTTTTACTGACAGTTCCAAGGCTGCAATTCGCTGCATAGTTATTATTTCTCTTTGTGTTTTAAATGGATGTTGTATTTCCTTTTCCCCTGAGCAATTCTTTTCTGCCCAGTTTCGGTCTATTGTTTCCAGCGGTCTTGACTTGTCCTGTGATATTTTCCATTCATTAACCCCCCCCCCCAACTGTTTGTCCTCTTTGAGTCTCCTAGTTATTCCTTATGGTCGCCAGGCCATTCCTTGCGCACATTACGTTTGTACCCTTGAACCTTGAAGTGCCTTACGTTTTATAGATTGTTGTTTTCCCGGAGGTGTGTGTGGGGAGGCTCTGTCTTATGTATGAGGTGTTCCCTGTAGCATCATACTCTCTCTCTTTTATCAACATTCTGAACGATACTAGATTTGACCGTTCAGTCTCGCAATCCGTAAAAAGTGCCAACGAATCCAACTCTTTCGTGGGGTGCATAGATCTAATATTGTTTTTTTCAATATCTCCATTAAATCTTTCGAATCTGACTTTTATTTGTTTTCCTAACGGTAATAAAATGTGCAAAAATCGAAAATGCAACTATAGCAGTGTAAACAGTCAGCAATTTTGGGAATTGATCACTTCATATTTTTTTATATTCTACAAATAAATATGTACGTTTTATTTTCAATATATCTGTAGGCCGGAGGCCCGTGAGATCGAAACATATCAATACACAACATAGTGGCAAAATGTGAAAACAGCAAAGTATATCAATACAATGTTATACATATCATACAGCAGGCAATACTTCTCAAATTAAAGTAATAGAGTATGATCGAAAGCTTCGTTTTATTTTTGTATATTTAGTTTGTAAATGTTTGGAGAGGCCAATACTCTGAAATTGGGGTAAGGACGGTGGGATGGGGCTAGTTTAAACGGAGAGGGTGGTGTTAATGATTTAATATATAATTGTTTTAAGGGCTATATACCTTAGCAGATGAATAATGATAGTTTTACTGGTATTCTAAACGAAATGAAATGTTCGACCATTGTAAGCATATGGTGAAACATAAAAATATGTTTTACTTCATACTTACCGACACACCTCAATCCTTTGAACCCAAACTCCACACGATTGTACAAAACTATCTGCTTATAAAGATTTTTATTGGAATTAATACACAACAGAAACGTAGGGTGGCTAATTAGAAAAGTGTTTCAGCGTATTCTGTGAAATATCTACACTGTGAACCTAATTTTGTCAGGTTAAATTGCATATTATGTATGTATTGTGGATATTATTTGTAATTGGGAATGGCAGTTGGGAAGCATTTTAATATTAAGACCCGTTATAAGGTCTTGTGTAGGCATATACGTTGTTCATAGTACCTCTTGATCTTACCAGGAAATATCCGGCGTCAAATTATAAATATCTATGTTACCACTAAATACACGTCTGTCAGCCGATAACCAAAATAAATCACTCAGTTGAAAAAATCCAATAGTCTTCAAATTCGTTTTTACAAATTAAATAGATTTGCCACTGACGGGTGTTGGAAAACAAAAGAATTGTTCCGGTCACTGACCATGTGTGGGAAATTGTGAATTTTGATATCTGATATGTATATTTAAATACCCGAAGGGGTTTAACAACTCATACAAAAGTGACAACGTATCTTAAAACGGTTTGAAATAAGTATTTGTAAGGAGTTACTATAATACAAGTAGTATTCGCACTTCTATAGATTTAATTACGAAATTACAAAAGCGGAGACATTTATTTTAATAGATTGTACAATCACGATCGTTCTTTGGAAATTATTAATATTGACGGAGAAATTCATAATCATTAAGGTAAGTCCTAAACTTGAACGTAATGATATTAAAAAAAATGATATTAACTGATTAAGAGGTCCGGGAATACCTTGTGGTCGTGACCCTGGGTCCGGAAGTATTACAGACACTCACCCTCCTGCACCCACTACTCAGATGTCAAAATTACTCTGTTGAGTTTTGGGACTTTGAGCGAATTGAGTGGATTACTATGGTTACTGAGTGTAGAGTGCTTTCTACACTTTCTTCAGATATTTGAGTGTGAACCTTTGAGTGAGTGTAAGTTATTGGTGCTTGAGTATAATGATTATAATCAATATTACCTTAAACTCTCAGATTAACACTCAAATCTCAAAACTGACACAAAAATACATATTGCGCTTTATTATTCACATCATAGCTCTACTCTCAGAGCTCAAAACCCATACTCAACTGATTCATTTTGACATCTCAGTAATGTCGAGTGCAGAGTGTTGGGTATCTGTTATAATTCAGGACCCAGTACTTAATGGTATTCTGTTACGATAATGCATCTCGAGTTATTAATTGATTTTTTTATGTACGTTGTATTTACATACGAAATGCATCTTCCCTAGTTTTCTATACACAGCACCAATGACCACTCATTTTACATTTGTTTCTTTTCTCGTACGTATGGGTGTACGTCATTTTTAACCGTACCATTTGACAGTTTTAAATGTTCTTTTAACTATGTACTTTACCCGTTTGCATCATACATACGTTTATTCATCCGTTTATTGCAGTTTTATCAAAAGTGTCGCAATTTTATTTTTTCGGCGTAATTTCGACATTGAGGGGTGCAAACTTTGTTATAACTTATTTTTAGTACTGATCTTCAACAAACCAGTATTTAATAACGTTTATAAATGTCCTTTCTTTCTAGGATATTAAATGACATTTTTTCCGCTTCCAAGCTTAATGGCGATTAATGTTTAATGAGCAAAGCAAAAACATTTAACCAAGGCTTATTCAAATGAGAAATCCATATCGTAGCAAATCTATTTAACTAAACACGTTTATCATGGTAATTTTATTTATGACTGTGAAACATAGACATATATTTCATTCCATTGACACCGGTTGCTATGGTAGGAGAAGTTTCTAAACATTGGAGGTTTGTATCAGTACTTACTGATCTTCTAGCAAATGCTTCAATGAATTAATTAGTTCGAACTGTTTGAGCCAAAACGTGGCCAAAAATGGATAAAACCCAAACCCACAAGGTTACTCGGAAAAGCATAAGGAGACATAAAAAGAAGCCTGGTTCCGGTCTGCAAAATATAAAGTACCAGCATTTATACTTTGCAATACAGATTATTTATAGCTTTGTGATAAATAAATCTGCGTTTATTGTGCCATTCTCTCCACCGTATTAATTATACCACATTGGTAAACAGTCTAATATATTTATTACGGCACCATTTAGGAGATGGAATTCTTTCTTGGTGTTAAACATTATCTGACCATGATATTTAGATGGAGCTATTGGAGGGTTTGGTTTTGACCTTTGTGTGATGACCATAGACGTAGCAAGCTTTAAATGATATATATTATGTTCAATGTATTGAACTTTTTCTTATTATTACGTAACACTAGACGAGAAAAATGAAGAACAAGGAAGACCACATTAACATAATAGTGGTCTCCCCATACAGATTCTTAGGGTACGAATAACATTGAACATTGGAAATGATATAAACTATGCCTAAATACTTCTATCGTTCTCGTCAGTTTCTTACTGCATTATTCAAGTTTACATGTTATGACTGATTATAACCAGGCTAGTCGTAATTACAAGATATGAAAGTAAGATTATTTATATATAATAATGCTTCTATAATTGCGTTGCTCCTTTGTTGGATGAAGGCATCCCCTAGGGAATAAGACAAGCTGCTTATGCTGTTATCTAAATCCGTCCGCTGGACCAGGGTGTTTTATCTAATTCCAATGGGTCATAGGTGTTCTCGGCATCACAACGTCCCCATTCAAATTCCGACCTAGTCTATTTCTCGAGCAACTATCAGGAATCACCCACTGTCTGAAGTGACATATATACTTGTCAGTAGAGCTGACCCACCATGTCGTATTGTTTCATCTTCACTGCAACACTGCACAATGATCTGAAACGATGACGGTGGTTTTGACAGGTTAACATCGCCCTTTTTTCAATAGTTCAGTTCATTTAAAAACAGAAATAATACAGCTTACTGCAAACCAGCTCAACAGAAGATCTATCCAGGCGCTGTTTACAAACTATATGACAAAGAACTGACGGGTTATTTGTCTTTGTATTTGCGTTTATTTATCTTCGCCACCGGTTTTCCATATAGGCGACGTCTTCAGAAGAATGTTAGTCATATTAGATTTTTGAAGGATAGTGCATGATACAGAAGATGCCCCAATTCCAGAAGCACCCCTGGTTCTTTTACGTGCTCGATGTAAAGCATCATACTGATGGGTAAGCACTTTTGCCCAGTATATATGCCCCCCAATGATGGCTATGTAAACAATGCATTGTCTTCTAGCAGGGAGAGAGAGAGACGTATCTTGACAATCGTTACTTTGTCTCAGAATCATTATCTTCATGCGGTTTGAAGATTGAAATCACTTGTTTGATAACACAATTTATTGTTCAGAACCGAATGGATACATCTAACACGATTCATAGGAGATACTATCTTGCGTACTCTTGCAAAATATCTAACTAAATTTCCTGTGCTATAAAGACACAATTTTCAGACATTATATTCAACCAAGTATATCTTAAATCAAATCTAGCATGATAGAATGGGACCCGAATACCATACATCAAGCAAATACTGCTTCACACGAAAGTGGTTCAATTGAAAGATTTATTGATCAGTTGGCGTGGATTCTCTTTAAGCTATTTCAACAAACCACGTGAATGAGTACAAAAAGGTGTATTCACTGATTTTACTTTAAGGACGCCTTTGAAAGCGATACACTCCATTAGACGCATTTGTTTTTTTAATTGTTTATTGGTTTATTGAGGGCGGGGTTGAAAAGCTCGTCAGTACGCCGTCATTTCCTGGAAATAGTTCATGGTCAGAGGCGGGTTAGGCTGAGGTGTGTAGGCAATCTGTTTACGCAATTGCTTTAAATAGAGCATTCAGAGAAACTGCAAACATCGGACGTAAGCATGCTTAAAGGTAGTATGGAAATATATCTAAGAATATGTCATACTAAAATGACTTCTCGTTCAGAATTAAAGTATAATAAAACCATATACAGTCGGACCTCGTTCATTCGACGTCCGATTTTTTTCTGGAATTATATATTGTTTCGAGTAACCCATTTCAATTCAAAGTGCCTATAGAAGAAGAAAATACATCAGGACTTATTTATTTCGGACAATACCAAGTATTCGGATAATAGGTGGTATAATAAACGAGGTCCGACTGTAAATGAATACCTACTGTTTTAATCATCATTAGCGAAAGCGACATAAAATTCAGATAACCATTACGCCATGTTCGATGTATGAACCTGTCTTTGATCAATTATTATCTATTTAACAGGCGTAAGATTAAGTAGCTTTACGTGTGACACATTTTCGTATCAATAAAAATCTCTGAGGTAAAATGGTCTCACGATATTATTATTTATTATTATTATTATTATTATTATTATTATTATTATTATTATTATTTATTATTATTATTATACCAGATTTATAAAGCACTCTTTTCATATTACAAATATGTTCAAAAGTGCTGTACAGTAAATTCATATAAATAAATCATACATATCAAATACATTACAATTCATAAATTATCACACATTAGTTAAAAACAAGTTAAAAGTTAAGAACACAACAATGCTAAGATAATAGAATTGGCAAATCATATGTCCAATAATAAACATAAAAAGTGACTCAATTTAAAACTGCGTAAAAAAGTTCTGCTGCAACAATAACATCAGTAATATCAGTTACCATAATGGTTTATGAATAAATGCGTTTTCAACTGCTTTTTGAAAACATTTAGTGATGGGGCACTTTGAACCAAGACAGGGAGGGCGTTCCACAACCTTGGTGCTGCCTGGCTGAAACCATTTCCAAATGTCACAGTTCTTGTTTTCGGCACTACTAATGTCAGTGTACTACTAGAACGTAGGTCTCTAGATGGTTTGTACACATTCAGAAGCTCTGAAATATACTGAGGGCACTGATTATGGAGTGCTTTGTATGTGTACACCAGAATTTTATAGTTTATCCGTTGGCACACTGGTAACCAATGCAGATCTTTAAGCACAGGTGTGATGTGATCATAGCGTGAGGTTCTTGTTATGATCCTTGCAGCAGTGTTTTGAACAAGCTGTAGTTTACTCAAAGAAGATTTGGAGATACCGCAAAGCAGTGAGTTGCAGTAATCTAGTTTTGAAGTAACTAGAGAATTAACGAGTGTTTTAGTAGCATCAAGTGTAAGATATTTACGAATACGTCCAATATTTCTTAACTGGAAGTAGGCAGATTTGCAAACAGTGTTCACATGTTTCTCCATATCCATATGTGGAGTGAAATATGCACCAAGGTTTCTGATACAGTCTTTTGATGTTATAGGGGATTCACCAACGGTAATTGTAACATTCTCTATGTGTCTACGATTAGATTTGGAGGAAAACAGCATAACCTCTGTTTTTTCGGCGTTGAGTTTCAACATATTGTTGTTCATCCAAGTAACAACTTCTGACAGACAGCCTTCAATGCGGCGGATTGCTTCAGACTTTGACACATTGTCTATGGGTTTAAATGAAATGTATAATTGTGAATCATCGGCATAAAAATGATGCAACAGTCCATGCCGTTGACAAATCACACCTACGGGTTTTGTGTACATAGTGAAGTATTTCGGGCCTAAGACAGATCCCTGTGGAACACTATATTTCATAACTACTGGATCCGAAAGTTCACCTTCGACACATACAGTTTGAACTCTATCATTTAGATAAGAAGATATCCAAGAATGGGCCTTTCCCGAAATCTGGTAGTGGTTCTCTAGTCGACCAAGCAATGTATCATGATCTATTGTATCAAATGCAGCAGACAGATCAAGTAATACTAGGACAGTTACACAATTATTATCCAAAGAATGAAGAATGTCATTTTGGACTTTTAGCAATGCTATTATATTACTAGTGAACGTGTCATTTCTAGCACCTGGTATACAACTGATAGTTTAGCCACCAACTGTCTGGTGCAAAAAAAATCTTGAGATACAGTAATCTGACATTCGTATTAACAGGCAAACATTTCAAATGATCTCAAACGTTACGGTAATAAATTCCAATGACTGGCTTAGATAATGACTGATCCTGAATGCTCATTTGTGCAGATCTCTTTAAGTGCTTAACAGTCAATGTGACACAAGGCTGTTGAACGACGATCCTAGTGAAGAATACTGTACAAGTGGTAAAGTTTGCGAGGTGGAAAAGTTTGCGAATTTGGCGAATGCAAAAAATCGCAGAATATGCAACTTTCTCTATATAACATATGTAACCATCATTGTTTTTAATATTCCGTCTTATAAGTTAAATACCATAGTTAAAAGCGAACTTGTATAAAATGAATACGGATAAGTAGAGCTGGAAAGACCATTTACATCGTACACGGTCTCCACAAAGGTACACTGCGGGATGAAAACATATCCATATACATGTAAACAACTGCAAAGGTATAAGGGACAAGATATAAGCATAAGCGATGTGGAGAAAATATGGAACAGTCAGTGACAAAACACCACTAGGGTCTTACTCATGTCATAAGGTCGCACGGAACATATTTATCATACAATCACCAAAATGCAACGAACAGTGTAGACAAGAAAGGCCCCCAACATAAGAGACGGCTATACCCGGATAATGAATGTACATGTTCGAGATCTAGAAGAAAGATACGTAAATAGATCCGTGATGCCAGCTTTATATTTACTCGGTGACTTACCAGAAGCCAGAGAACCGAACACACGCTGATAAGAGCACGACAAGATGGACAAAATATATCTGACACCTTCCTTCCGTTTCCGAGGTAGGGCGGGATCGCCTACATAGGGTATTGAACACGTCCTGTCGGTGCGTAAAAATAGTCATAATATGAAAACATGATGTCTTCTTTATTGCGTTTTTCCAAGAAACGAGGCTCAGTACATTTGGGCCAAAAATCTCAGACTACCACAAATCCGGATGTTCCGATTCAATGAAATGCAAAAAATAAAGCGTGTTTTTAAATCGACCTTCATTGTCGGCAGTCGGATGGATGTTTGAGGAGCGTTTAGCTGATACAGATTGTCCCTGCACGCAAATGTGTAATCATACTCCCTAAGCGTATGAATCAAATCTTATTGTTTCTGTTTCAAAGTTTAACATCACTAAATCCTGATTTACTGAAATGTCATCGAAGGCGAATTCAATTAAATTTTCATGAACCTTAATTTCCGTATTCTCAATATTATTATTATTCATGTTGAGATATCTCTAAGCAATGATTGTATTACATTCCGGGGTTCAAGACAGAATTTAACACATTAGCTGGGTTAATTTTCTTGCTACAATATCTAGTAGAGTTCCTCTATAGTAGCTCTCTACTTTTGTGGTATTTCAAGATACGCAGATAGTATCAACATCGAATTAGTCATTTATCAATTCCTGTCTAGCTAAATAAAACCACGATGTTGTAATACACCGAAGTCAACAAAGCATGTACATGGAGAGG
Organism: Mactromeris polynyma; assembly: GCA_032209605.1. Classification (NCBI taxonomy): domain Eukaryota; kingdom Metazoa; phylum Mollusca; class Bivalvia; order Venerida; family Mactridae; genus Mactromeris; species Mactromeris polynyma. Next base: position 4,553,119 of record JASFXZ010000031.1, on the reverse strand, counting down.
CAATTGTGTCATTGGACTAAAAAGGGGTGTTGCATATGTCAGTATCTAAGTTTTTTGTTCAACTTTCTGGAAGATGTTAATCCATACACACAAGTGACATTAATGAATGTGCTTTCTGAGTTTCGCTTTGCACATGTGCACTTATAAATGTTATGCCACAGAAGTTAAGAAGTGGAAAATGGGAGATTTTAGACAATGGATGATTCCCGGCACGGGCAAGTGGACAAAAGCCCCCCGAGACCGCCATCACGAAAATACATTTGGCCGGAAGGTTCGTCTATATAGGAGTTTTGACGCCTAGATCAGTTACGAATCTAAAATAGTTGACAAAACTTCCTGCTCAACTGGTAGGAGTAACGAACAAATTATGATGTCTGTCATAATCCCCCGGGTGCAACCACAGCGATTCCCCGGGTTAAAACATTGATAAATGCACAAGTATTTGGCGTATTTTAATATTTCATGTGGTTCTATTGCCTTTTGTTATCAGTTATAAATGACCACAAGAGACCAGCGCACAAGAAAAACAATGTCACTTATCACATATCGGTATGTATTGATACAAGTCTAAGATTGGGAGAACACACTATAAACCCATAGAAGTGGAAATGTTAACAAAACTGAACTGTTCAATAATGCAACATAACTACACAATGGCATCACAGCCTTCTTGAGAACTGTCCCCTGTTAATACTAGATGCACACTTGGATGCAATAAAATGAATGCAACAATCGAGCAGGAAAAGCTATATACAATGTGAACAGTCGCCCCAAAAGCACAAGCAGACATGAAAATATAAACATGAATGTGTGAGTAATACAGTCACTGTACTGCAAAAACCACCGACATCCTCAGCCGAGAACCGTCCTTCACATGGTGTTTAAATATCAGGACAATCTCGGGGTGGCGGGTTCATAGTGGTGTTCAGCCACTTTGTGTCAGTGGTTAGCTTCCAGCTCTTCTCCCCTCTCTTGAGCAACAGCCAGATGGAAGCCCGTTCAGTGGTCTGGGAGAGCATTGCTACTGCTTCTCTTCCTATGTACCCCTTGTGCACCTAGTGCGTTTAGCATTTTCTACAGTTGCTGAGAAGCCTCTTGCTCCTACCTCCACCGGGAAAAGCCAGGTCCACGATCCTTTCTCTTTACACATTTCTACGAGCTCTGTGTAGCGAGCTTTCTTTCGAAGGCTACTTGGCAACGGGTCTCACAAGGGACGGTCAGTTTTATCATCACTAGACGCTTGTTGCTCGATGTCAAGACAATGTCGCGTCTCAGGAAAATCTGGATAATATCCGAAAAAAAAATGAATACAAAAACAGAAGGAAAACAAGACACACAGTTAATGGGTGAAAATGAAAAAGTACCGCTCAAAACACAATTATACAATTTTGCCTAAATGTTATCCTCTATATTTCTGCCTCAACAAAACACATTGAACAACTTTATTAGTAACTGCCTATTTAGTCAATTTAGGTATATATGCTGGAAATCAATGACCATATAGTTCAAGGCTGTAATTCGCTGTATGGTTATTATTTATTTGTGTTTTTTGAATGTGTATTACCTTTTCACCTGTGTAATTCGTTCACTTTATATAGTGTCCAGGTTATTATTTTTGGCCTACTGTTGCCAGCTGTCATGACTTGTCCTGTGATATTTTCCATCCATTAACCCCCCCCCCCCTTCATTGTTTGTCCTCTTTGATTCTCCTAGATTTTCCTTATGGTCTGCCGGGCTGTTCCTTGCGCCTCTGCTCCCTGATGCGTGTTCTCTTTGACCTCCTCAAGTGCATTATGTTTGATGGATTGTTGTTTCCCGGAGGTCAGTGTGGGGAGGCACTATATTTTGTATGATGTGGCGTTAACACTGTAGCAACTTATTCTCTCCTTCTTTGGACAAGATTAACAGAGTATTGCATCTGTTGATCGACCCAGTGAAATCAAGAGCGAGTGAGCAGGGTTCAAAAAACGATTGTACAATGTATTTTAAGATTTACTCAAACTGTCTCATAAATATGTTAGGTCAAGTCAGCTCTGCCAACGTCTACCAGACCTATTAACAATGTAACGATGTCATCAATATTTTACCGCATCTTTTCAGCAAAGGCAGTAATATTTGTCGCAGTTTGCTACCATGAGGTGTTTCAAAAAATAACCGAGAATCAAATGGAATTATCGTAGGATTATAATCCCACACACGATGTGAAATTCGTTGTATTACAGTTTTATTATCCAATGAGGAATTGTTACATTGAACGTGATTCAGACCAGAGGATTTTTGACAACATCGTTGTGATGAGAATTTATAAAATTCATCAAGCGATACAATTTTCAAGCAAATGGAACAGACAAAGGTGTCACACCAAAATTATCTGAACGAAATTCAACGCACAAACATAATACAAGTCATAAAATTTGACAAATTGAATGTAGCGACTACGACATCGATCGATCTCTGGTCATGTTAATTTCAACAAGCAATGTCTTTTTCAAAAGATTGTCGGCGCAATCTGAATGAAGCAAACTTGTTGCAATATGAAGGTTAGGATTTGTTGTGCAACACTAATAAAAACAAAACAAGACCAAACAATGTCAAAGCTCATTTCTTGTTAATTTGTTAAATGAAATCTGTGTTACGAATACAAAGGTAGTTGAATTAGTTGATTTACAGAATGACAGTGGTCCCTTATGTTGGGGCGGGGACTATCTTACATATACACTGTTCAAACAACTACTTCAAAGTGTACTCCTTAGGAACGTGATTCTGCAACGTTAAAACATTGAACACTATACGGTATATTCATCAAACTCCCTGGCTAATAAGTTAATTTCATTACACTTCATGGCAAGATTAATTCGAATACAAAACAATTCTTCCTATTAGTGTCCCTTTCACTTTGATTCTACACAATATATGTTAGCACTCCCAATACTTTGATTCTCCGCGAAGTTTGCTGGAGGATCAATTCTTAGATATTGCATTCGGCCAATTCCAAAATTTAGTCTTCGTGTGTTTTCGGGAATTTCCGTATACAAAAAGTAAGCAAACAGCATTTCCTTTTAAAAATATTGTAATGTAACATTTCCCTACCACCATCCTTGCTAGAATTTGATATATCAATTAACTTAATTAATTTAAAAAGGTTTTTTAATTTGCATATATTAAAGGGAGGTAATTCAACATACCGATGCAGTCCGGGTGTTAATTAAATTGGAATATTTCCATCTTGATGGTTAGAAATAACTTTCTTGTATTAACTTTTTTTTATATTCTGATAAAATTATGATACGAAATGAAATCTGCTAGGGAGCGTATCATTTGTATTCCGACTTGTTTATAAAACGTATCTCATAGAAAAGGCATAAAACAAACATTAGGTTTTTCACGAATCTATTTCGAGGGTCGTGGTACCCATGTGATAACATTAAAGTTATATCAATTTAATTAATGATAATTGGATATAAACACCTTTCATAAATGCTACACTACTTGGGGAAAGCATACATACACCACATACACGCATCATGCAGTTTGTTCGTCTCTTACAAGAGACAAACAGAAACAAATGCATAAAGACGACTATGCAATACAATTTATTAGAAAAGCCTTCAATCAATCAATTCAGTCAATGTTTCAAGAATTGATTTAGTCTTTATAGCTTAATGATTAATAACTTTCATTCAAAACCAATAAAATTAATGCGCCGATGGAATTTCATTCATAAATATAACCGCTCGTATGCAAGATGTAACGCGAATCTCTCTTAAGGAGGCTCAAAATGGGTCTCTTAAAAAGTCAGGGCCCACGCTGTCGATCGCCATCGGAGCCAACTTTTAACAATGCCATTTGACAAACCAAGCACATTGATATGTAGGAATCCTAATGACTAAATATGTGTTACAAGAAATTCAATATGTTTACTTTTTTATAATAAAGTATATGGAAAACGAAAGTAGACGGAAAATTGCAAAAATATAATGAAATCCATCAATGTTTAATAAGTCGAACAGGAAAACATGACATACAATGTGCACAGCCGCCCAAATCTAAATGCGCAATGTGGATAAAAATTATACTTAGACCCCTGATACTTATGAATGGTAGATTCTGAATGAACAGAAAATAAGAAATGAGGTCGGTGATGGAATCAATATCGCTTCATAGTACAGTAAGATATGTCTCATTGCGCATCACAGATTTTATAAGAGATTTGGTGCTAAATTCTGAGACTGGTTTTCTTCAATTAAAGTCCATTCAATTAATTTCTTTCATATGCAATTACATGACAAAATGAGATTATACTATACAAGAAGATGCGCATACTTACGACAAGACATTTGCAACTATCATAGAATATTATGGTGCCATTTTGTGTTATACTCGTATAGAAAATAATATCAGCGTTTCGTTTTTTTTAAATTTACAATATACTGTATGTCGCCATCAGAAACTTATTTGTTCCATACTACAAGTGATGTAGCTTCAAATTTGTATTTGAGAGTTTAGGAATTAATACATTCAAGTACTCTGTACATATTTACTGCTCGCACAATGAGCAGTATTGTCGCTCTAACAGCTAGACCAGTGGCAGGTAACAACACTGTTAATGCAATAACAGCCAATAGGTCTATTTATAGCTTCACACCGACATAATCTCTAATTTATTTCAAATTATGTCAAACTTAGCAAACAAAAATTATTTTCGTCGGCATATATATCATTCCTTAATAATATGTGAACAAAATACATACATTAATTACATACATGGTTTGCAGCTTTCAATAGCATGTCCCAGTGTAATATATACATATAATGTAGTATAGCTGATCTTTATCTATCCCCAGTTATATAGAGGGTGTCGTATCAATATTGGAATAATTAAACTAGTGATGATCAATCTATGGCAACGCGTGATACATAGAGCATGATTCGTTAGTATGGAACGCCATTGCTGCCTCGCTATGCAAACTTTCTTTTTGTTTTGTCTTTTCGTATTTACGCTCTGTGCACACAACTTTAGGCTGAGTATAGTCATGATTATTATATGTGTATTTATTATTACATCTTGTCGAGTCATGATGTGTGTATTCATCATTGGTTTATGCGTACAGATCATCATATTCTGTCTTTAAAAAAGAAAGTGTGCATAGCGAGGCAGCAATGGCGTTCCATACGTGAGTATGGGAGCTTATTGATATTTAGACTTATTGTGATTTCTCTTGAAACTGACCAGTACGAAAACGACTAAATAATGTACAACATTTCATATTTTATTTATTTTACTTTTGATAATTTTCGGTACTGAATATCATCCTTTATCATTAGTGTATGCTTTTATTGATCTTGCTTATTGTGAATGAAGTATATGCAAGAACATCAACAGCAACATTTCATACTATGATACGATATAGATATTCCTAATGAAGACCACATAGGTCGAAATTATTAGAATTATGATAAAATGATAAATGTACTCAGGTCTAAAAAAATATGTTTGTTTCAGGTTAAACCGAAAAAAATGTGGTAGGTAGGTAGGAAAATTATCAAGGTGAATATAAAGCTCTATAGCTGGAATACTCGTAAAGCGCCTAATAACTGGGCAGATATATTAACTTAAATAAATAAACCTTTAAAACGCGTTTACAGTAGCCACTAAAACGCGTATGAACGGTGAAATTGGCCGTGTCAATAAAGTAGATCTTTCGATGCTCGTTTTGGATTTGCGGTACTAAAGACTGCCGGCCTAAAAATCACGCAAAGAAATGTTACCAAAAGGAAAAAAATGTTAACACGCGAGAAAATGTTCGGGGCCAAATAAGGGGTAAGTCGGGAAACCTGAAACAAACATATATTTTACGCCTCAAAGATAACAAGTGCTCTATTTTACACATTTTATTAGGCAAGGTAAATTGATGAAGGTTACTCGCTTGTCATTTTACTCACACATTTCAGAAATCGGAATATTTGAAGTACTACTTTGGTCGAATTTGTAGTCGTGAATAATTTTGTTTTGGTTCAAATGAGCTACGGTGTGGAACAGTATTGAAATGACTTTCTGTACAAGAAAACAGCATAGCGCTGGTTAAATGATATGATTGGAATCTATTCATGGAATGAACATAATGCCTTGAGATTTAGTTGAATCCATCGATAATTAAAACGTAAAATGATGTGTGAGTGCATTGTATAATACATGTATTGACGTATTTCAGCTGCGTACCAGTAGGTATGATAAACGCGTATATGGAAACGATATCTAGTTTTGGTATTCCGATGGACAGAACTCGAATAATATATACAATCACTTAAAGACCGCATCAATAATAAAACCACCTCAAAAATAAGAACACCATTTCCAAGTCCATTTTCACTATTTTGCTCTATCTTAATCTCAATATTAAGACCACCTCAATAAGAAGACCAGTTTTCAAAGGACGCAGTGGTGATCTTATTATTGAGGTTTTCTGTGTGGGCAACTTGAAATGGAAATAAGAGTTTTCACATAAACTCTTTTTTGTGTTATCCTTAAAATGAAATGTTGATTGATATGGCTTTATTTATTCATAGATCTACATATTGTTTTTACTATTGCATGTCTTAATCTAACCTCCTTGCTACATTGGTGCAATACAGAATTGATAAGTTTTAGAACGCAATGATCACATAATATAACTGATATTACTATTTTGTCATGTTTCAGTCAAGTCTCGATAGCAGGTCGGCTTCTGCTGTTTTCAAACAGACAGACGTGTTCAGTGAAGAGCAACTACCCATGCGGTCACCGTACACAACTGCCATAAGTGTTAGCAACCATGACAGACGTCACAAAGAGTCTGACTGATTGGCGTCAAATAAACACAGCGTCTGGATTACTTGAGCAGCTCTGTATGAGTGGAACGCTTGCTGATATATTTTTCGTATTTCCAAGCCGCGAAGGACAAAATGACGCATTGCCTGCCCACAAGTTCGTTTTAGCAATGAGAAGTCCAGTATTTGAAACATTGTTTTATGGTTTAGAATCAGAGAAACGAGAACCAGAGATCATAATAAGAGATATCCGGGCAACTACGTTCAGAATCTTATTGCGGTAAGTTGAAGGAGAAAGTCGATGTAAACAGATTCTAACACTAACTTATTTTCCATTTACTCCCTGGCGTGCAGTTTGATGCGGAGGCTTGTTGCTCCATAAAACGTTGTTCTAAGGGTTTTTAAAGCTCAATCTGAAAACGAATGCTTTTAATTTTCTGTCCCACCATACAATCAAAGCTCACATGCCGGTGTAATCTGATAATCAAAGGACTGAAGGTCCTGAGAGGCGCTTCCAAGGCAAGACTGCACGTTTTCGTGTTATCGTGTTAGAAATTAATACGCGACTATTCGAGTAAACTCATTCGCCAAAAATGACACAAATAATCCAGAAAAGTGGTTTATATCAATGCATTATGTACGAAAGATATCCGACGGACGAGTAGAATTTATTGTTGTTTAGGTGAGGCACTAGCAGAGAGCAGCTCCAATGTTGCATACAGCATGGTATTAGGATAACTGACAATATATATTCACTGTTTCATTTTGCAGTACATTAATAATACCAGCCCTGCGTTCAGTTAATGCTAATAATTGCAAACGTTACGAAACTGTTTTGCTTTGTATCCCTGGCCCACCATATCACATTAACTACACACGGGGAACCAAATTGCAAACGTTACGAAACGTAAGCCGCAAACACCTTTACTGAATGCAGGGCTGAGCTCACCATAACACGAAGATTTATATCAGTACAGGAGAAACTAATTAACTTACTGAAAATTGTATCAATTTGGTGGAGCTATATAGTGTTTGTATTCGTCTTTTTTCGTTACGTTTTTTATGCACTTTCAGATACATGTACACTGACGCTGTAGAATTTGATGGCAACACGGTTCTGCATGTTCTCTATGCAGCAAAAAAGTATGGCTTAGATAACCTTGTGTATGAATGTGAACATTTTCTGCAATCTGCAATCGATGTTAATAATGCATGTTCCATGTACAATCAGGCAGACTTCTATGATATGGATCTATTGCAAACAAAGTGTCTGGAATTTATCTGCATGAATGCTAATGACATATTCATGAATGATGATTTTTTACAACTGACACCACAAGCTCTTCAGACTGTACTAACAGCTGGTAACCTAGGCGTTGAAGAGGAGTTGGACGTTTTTAAAGCAGCCGTAAAGTGGGCGGCACATCATTGCGAAAAGAAAGGTTTTGAGCCGACACCGAAAAATCAGAGAGCATGGTTAGGCGAAGCCCTATATCGTATCCGTCTCCCCATAATTCCAGTGGCTGATTTTACTTCAAACGTCGTGGAATCTGGAATTGTCTCACAAGAGGAACAAGTTCAATTGTACATACATTTGACATCTTTTAGAAATTCCCACTCTGACGAAGACACAGTGGCACGTGTAGGCAAATTTGATGCTGAGCACCGTCCCGGAAGTGTGTTTGAATTGAAACTTCCGGTCTCTGCTACAGACAATATCAAGAAGTGTTTAACAGCCGCGTGCCAAATACTATTGGTAGCTGACAAGCCATTACGTCTCAGGAAAATTAATCTGTTCTACAGTGCGCAACAATATGAACAAAATATTGTTGTTACTGTCACAAATATGAAAGACAAAACATTCGTTCGTCCTCGTCTCGAACCTGTCCATATTAAAGGGCCAATATCATTTGCAGAGGGCGTTTATCTGGAGGCAAATACTCAATATAATATAGCGGTAGCATGTATGGTATACAGGGGTGACGTTCAAGCATTGGAGTTTACAGACACACAAAGAGGGGTATTACTGAACATAAGCAGTGTATTCAATTCAATATCTTCCATTCATTTATCTAGAGTACATACCATGCAATCATGACTAGTTTACGGAGTTAAAGACACCTATAACATAAGACATTTATTTTAAAGATGTATCTGGCTCATCTGAACATAAATTGTTTGAATTGGCTTCATCCAGTATTGTTATTACATTGGATAAAACATCTCTAATAAGACCCATAGCAATGTATTTATAACCGATTCAAAATATATTTTTTTTATATATTACTAACAGACAAAACTTGTAAAATAGACTGATTTTTTTTTAATTTTATGATGTACAAATGTCTTTTTTCACCAAATATTGATCAATACATTATGAGTTCTTTCTTAGTTAATGTATGTTTATTTATTTATGTTCGTGTTTGTTTCGGTAAAACATTGAACACAAAATGAGCATAATATAGCTTTAAGTGTCCGACATATCATTGTTCCTTCAAATGTTGTTGTAAGCGCTTGCGTACTAAATGCATTAAATAGTTCAATTTATTTACGATTATGCACTGACTTGAATGCGTGTAACTTGTAAGGGGTCAAAAATATAAATATACTTGTCATAAAGCGCATATGTTCCATAGCGTGTAAATGTTCTCGAATTGTGCTATACTGTATGTGTGACCCGGCAAATATCACTGATATATACACTTTTGTTAAAATACGTTCATGAAATTATAACGTTATAAAATATACTTTAAATTGCTTGAATTTATTGCTCTATATACAGAATGTCAGAACATACTGGAATATATGGTTTCTAGGGATATTCTGACTAGTAAATGTCTAGGTCCCTGTGCCACATGTTGTTCGTTTTGACAATTTGCGCCAAAATTGATTTAATCTGCATCATAATCATTCAAATAAACGCAGTGTCTGAACAGTCAGCCTTGCTGAAACAAAAATACGTTTATAAAATATTTATTTATTTGTGCTCATCCATCATCATTGAACAATTCCATTGACTGATTTGATTGATGAACACCATCACAGTATCTCTTTATTTGTAATGATTAGGTTACAGATAGTACCAGTACTATCAGGAATCTCCATTTGATGCCCTACAATATGTACGTATTACCACAATTATTTCATCAACAGTAGTTAAAGCTGACAATGAATCTGATAGGACACAACAATATATTCATGCAATGTCCATTATACCAAGCCTAGATCATGTAAATATATGTGTTTTGCGTATAGGACAATCTATAATTATTTTTTAATTTTATAACACGAATCATCAATAATCGATACATCATACTCAATGAATCGACGTTACAAGAGAGAAAGATAGGGGAAGGGATAGTAGTGTAGGAAGGGGACATTCACAAACCAGGACCATCGAACACAAATTCCTTAAGTACACAATTAAACTAAATATGGAAATAGAGCATTAAATAATTCTAAACTGGTTGGGAATTGGGATGCAATAAAACTAAAATTATGTAGGAGGTTTACATAAAACCGATAACGAGGGGAAAGGATGTACAGCAATGAAACGTGAAAATGAGTTTGCAAGATGATGGCTTTGCATCGTTGGGGCTGTCAGTAAAACACTGTGTGCCTCAACCAGAACGACGGAATGACAACCTTGCACTAAATCGTAACATTGCTTAATTATCCCACAGTTACACAAAACCTGACGTGAGTTTATATCATTCTCAGCTCAGCATGTGATTTTGTTAAGGACACTGCATTTAAATAATATCAATTTGACTGCCTCCAGCCCACGAAAAGTTTATTTGTTACAAAATATGTTATAAATGACTTTGAATTAGTATAAAGACCACAAGAAATGATATGCAAATCATATAAGATGTAGATAAGGGGTATTTTGTCTTTTTTATAAAATCACATGCGCGTTTCTGTGACGTCATCACGCATTCCAAAGCCTATGTTTAGAATAGGTCCACGATGCACAATAATAGGAGGAATCCCTTTAATAGAATGCCCACTTGTCAATTATATATTTTGGAAAATATGCATTTAGACTTTTTGTAAACTTTACGAGAACTTCATTTAACTTCCCAATGTTCTAGAAGAGAATTGAAATAGATCAAGTTATTCTATACTTCATGGTGAGATAGACCAAATCTTATTCATTTCAAAGACTGATAAGTCCAGTGAGATATAATGGCATAAACTGGGGCGATCATTCTACCTAACTTGTCATGCAGTCCTCAGACTGATACAGATTTAAGCAATCCGTTGGTGGATACAGATTCAGACGTAAATGAACGCTTGTGTGTAATCCGTATCCCTAAACATAAGAATCATATACTAGTGAGTATACTGTCTCTGTTACAGTGTTTCTTATTTTGCGGAAATGTTCCCTAGAGCGGATTCAATTAACTTTCATGAACCTTACTGCTGTTTTCTCCATATGTTTATTGGTGCTGTGATTTCACTAAGGAAATAATTGCATTACATTTCAATACTTTGGATCACCTAAAATGTATTGTAATTATCTCGCTGACATTCTTGATTTTTTTTACAAAAAACAGAAATTACCGTCACCATCTTTATAATTCCCTTCTTTAATCGATGACTTTTTATATGTTTTTCAGCGGACTGAATTGTCAGAATAATTTAAGCGTATTATAGTACAGTGTGAAGTCGGCTGTAGTAGCCGTAACAGCAGTAGCAGTAAAACGACTGGCAGTTACAGAGTGTTAACTTATCTATAACTTACACACAGTCGGTATTTTACCGTGGCATGATCATACGTGTAATTAGAATATAAATACAATGTATGATAAAAATGTCTGTAACATTGCTGTAAATTCTGTTTTTGAAATTTGAGAAGTTTACAAAATTAAGGCGTAGTATTGCTGTTCTGGCTGCTGACAGTAGTGTCAGTAATACCGCTAGTACCAATATAAGTAATAGGTACCAGTAAATAGTGTTGTTATTGCCTGTTACTGCTATAACTGCTGTTACTGCTTTTACTGTTGATATTGTTGTTATTGATGTTTATGCTTTCACTGCTGTTACAGCTATTACTGCTGTTAGATGCTATTGCTGCTGTTAATGCTGATACAGCTATTACTGCTGTAAAGGATATTGCTGCTGTTAATGCTGATACAGCTATTACTGTTGTTATTGTGGTTGCTGCTGTTAATGATGATACAACTATTACTGTTGATATTGCTGTTGCTGCTGTTAATGCTGATACAACTATTACTGTTGATATTGCTATTGCTGCTGTTAATGCTGATACAGCTATTACTGTTGATATTGCTGTTGCTGCTGTTTATGCTGCTACAACTATTACTGCTGTAAATGATATTGCTGCTGTTAATGCTGATACAGCTATTACTGTTGTTATTGCTGTTGTTGCTGTTAATGCTGATACAGCTATAAATGTTGATATTGTTGTTGCTACTGTTAATGCTGATACAGCTATAACTGTTGATATTGTTGTTGCTGCTGTTAATGCTGATACAGCTATAACTGTTGATATTGTTGTTGCTGCTGTTAATGCTGATACAGCTATTACTGTTGTTATTGCTGTTGCTGCTGTTAATGCTGATACAGCTATAACTGTTGATAGTGTTGTTGCTGCTGTTAATGCTGATACAGCTATAACTGATTATATTGTTGTTGTCGCTGTTTATGCTAATACAGCTATTACTGTTGATATTGCTGTTGCTGCTGTTAATGCTGATACAGCTATAACTGTTGATATTGTTGTTGCTGCTGTTAATGCTGACAAAGAGGGAACACTTATGTTGACGGTCACGAAAGGTCAAACAATGTCACAAACTTTACCATTTATCTTGGATAGCTTCTTGATGAGGATCTGTTCGTTCAAGCTTAAACATTAAATACGATCACATAATGTGTCATGGTTTGAAACAAGGATATAATCACATTTTCGAAGCAATTAACATCGATATTTGTTGCAAGTTTGTCTCATTGAAGGGTTAACAAATATTCCAATGGAATAGTAAAAACGTGGATTTGTTGTAATAAAGTGGCATTACCAACTGAGAGATTGTTACAGTTCACATTTATTTAAAGCAGATGCCTTATTACTACAGTTTCTGGTGTTGGTGATTTTCTAAAATCCTAGAGCGCAACACGCCTGTAGCGTTATATGATTCCTAGTATAGCTAAATTCCTGAACCAAGAAACCTATGTAGCGTTATATCATATCTAGTATAGCTAAAGTCCTGAACCAAGAAACCTATGTAGCGTTATATCATACCTAGTATAGCTAAATTCCTGAACCAAGAAACCTCGGTAACGTTATATCATACCTAGGATAGCTAAATTCCTGAACCAAGAAACCTCGGTAACGTTTTATCATACCTTTGTCGAGTTATTGACAAACTCCAGAAATTCCCACTTTAATTTGTTTATTTTTTCACCATTTTACCCCAAAAATCACAGTTCACAACATATGATGTGTCTATACTTTAGGTATGTTATGGTTCAATATAATGTCTATGAAATACAGTTATTTTGGTATTTTTATAGCTAAATCTGATTTTGTTATAGACAAATTCCAGAAATTCATACTTTTGTTTACCTTTTACTACATTTTACCCCAAAAAACGCATTTCACACTTTTGGATTTTCCTCTACTTTTTTCCATACACGGCAGATATTAAAGAATACACTTATGCCAAAATCATTTCTGTGCATTGTTCCCCTTTATTTGCATTTTTTACAGCAGGTGCACCGGACTATATACCGACTGCACCATCGAGCCTGCACCTACAAAATGTTGTAAAAACGCTCATAGTTACAATATTCATGGTGTCACACCGATGACTAGCTAATTATGATGACTACGAGTTCAGACTCATTTACGACCGCTACATGGCGCATATAGCGCTATATTTATGAGTCTATGTATAGAAACTGCATATTTATTTCATTTATAATTATAGCACGATGACCTAGAGACATGGAACGGATTGGTACATAGGCATACCTTAATGATCGCCATTGGCGTAATCGTCATAAAAAGAATACGTATATGTTTTGTGTGCCTAAAACTACTACTCGAATATAACCCCTTTCTAAATTTATACCAACAGAATGACGTTCCAAACAATATAAGATCTAATTTAGTTTGATCATACTTCAAATATGATGTGTTTTAAATTTGTACTTGTGTCTTGCGTACATTTCTTGCTAAATGAAACAAAGCGCATACTGTCTAATTCAGCTGACGTCAAACGGAACATTTTAAACGTTTAACTTTTTTGAACGAGGACGCCTTTTAGACAGCTGCTCAACTTGTTTCTCACATTTGGAACCAACAAACATTGATATCAGTCTCAGGACGGCTTCAGTGATGTTTTGCAAATTAGAATTTAACCGACAGTCATATAGATTTGTCATAGAAGTATAATTCCACTCATGGTCTGACATTGATTGTAATAACGTATTATTATTCATTGAGGAATTGTAATATGGTACAACATTTGGTAGGCTGACAGGAAATATCTTCCTGTGTTGAAGAGTTGCTACATTCCAATAACCTAACACAGAATTTTGTACCGGTATTAACAGCGGTGGATAATAATTCAATGACTAACTAGGTACATAGTCTTATTTGACGAAAATAACCTTGGTGATAAAAATGGTGGCAATTCACTTCATACAGATGAGTATGTTCTCTACAACACTGCATTGTCACGTTTCATACATGTTTACCAAAACCACAAATTCAAGCGTTCGATACCGGTATTTTTTATCCTGACCTACGCGCCGACTTAGCGCCAGAGTAGGAAATACCTGTCTGATATTTCGGACTCGTGTTTTTACAGTTCCAGGATTTTTTTAAGAAAAGTTACAATGCAGGGTTTTATAGAGTATGTCTGTGTGAAGGCATTGTAGTATCACATATAGTCCGTTGCGCATATAGTTCGCGCATCATCATCGTCTGTTCTAATTTAAAGACAAATTGTGTTTTTTTCAAACTGACATATACATTTTCAAAAAGTATATAACTTTGTGTCACCTGACATATTATCCCCACATCATACAGTTGAAAAAATAATCTCCAAGGCCAGTTCAATAAAATAAAATAAAAAATACAATCTTGTTTGGTTTAATGTTGCTTGATTAAAACCCTATCAACTGCTTTGACCAGTTAAAAGCAAATAACCATTAACATATTATTTGATCACATCGCCAGAGTGCACGGTCGAACCCAGGATCAAACCCGCGACCTTTGGACTGGTAATTTAGTGCGATACCGGCTGCGCTATACCCGGGATTCATGATAAATAATTATTATTATCATCATCATTTTAACAGATAACACTAATGTGCGTTAGCAGTTTACATGCTTTTGTCGCAATTAATGCAAAACAAATGTGTTTAAACTTATTATTTCTGTGAGGTTTCGTTAAAATCCACAAAGTGGTCATACATGTAGAAGGTGAAGCGCTAGCAAACGTCTATATGCCCAATATAATCTATTTGTACATAAAAGGGTCATAACTCGTGAGAAAAGTATTTGACCGACAGTGGTTAAGGAACTTGATTATGTAAGTCAGTTTATCTCCTTTTCTTACTTAACTTGTTTGATATTGTTGCCTTATTCAAATATTCGTTTCAGTAAAAGTGAGCCAAATGCGGCATCGATGCACATGTCCGCCGCATGAAGCTAACGTGAACCATATGCGGCGCACTTCGCACGTGAAATATATGCGGCACGGACCATATGTGGCACTACAAGGCATTAACATGCCATTTTCTCAGGTAGCATATTTTGATAGAAGGTCGACCTTTAAAACAGAATCTAACAAATAAACTTACAACAGACTGTTTTGGAATGGAATGTGGCCATTGAGACAAATGTGTGTCCTTAAACATTTCGTCTCCTTTAAAGATTATAGACTGGCATTTCAACAAGATCATAGTTTACATTTTAACCATAATTAAATACCATCTAAGGAAGAAAACTCAGATTAGCTTATCGCAAAAGATGTACGGATCGTTCAATATTGAAATCCATAGTTCGTTCTTTGTTTCTATGGGCATGAAATATTCCGTTTGTTTACATTTACAATTATGTGTTTTCCCCCCCTGTTTTTACGGGAATCACGTTAGTGTTTGGGTACCCTGTTTTTAATGTATTTCAATATGTAACATGTTTATCTATGAATATTATGACATAAATTAATTGATAAATAAATGTTTGTATAAGGGTTGATGAAATATAGTTCGTAATAGATCTACATGTAGATGTCAAAATATAAGTTAAAACAAACATGCCGCTGTATATTTTCTGACAAGAAAGTTCGAGGTGTATTGGCATGTGCTTTGAGAAACCTATACTGTTCACGAATAATCGCTACCTTCCAACTGTTTGTCAACTGTTACTGTCAATTTTCGTTTCTTTAAGATGACGTGCGTTTTTAGTAAAAATATCTCCAAAATATATTATATAGCTATACACCACAGAATTGACGCACACCAGTTGTAAGTGCTGACAAATGGTCGCACTTTTAAGCATTCGATTAATAATTAAATATTTGGAGATTGATTGACTGTTTTTAAGACATTTGAATATATCATCTTGTTGATCCTACGGAGTTTAACTTCTCCGTTATTATATTAGCGAGAGAGTATGCTGAATACTGCTTCGTGAACATGTTATATAGTCTCTCAATATTTCTCCTGTAAGTGTCCCTAGCGGTGTTTTACTGGTTACGATGATACGATAATCATCTTTATGTAGCCTTTTAACGAAGTTTTATCAAGAATTATATCGAACATGTGTGTGGGAGTGTTGCTTTTATTTAAACATTGATGTTGATAATTATCTAACCATTTATGAGTCCGAATTTAAACATTTGGTAAAATAACTCTTTATCATCTTGATTCATAGTTACAGTGTATAACCCGATGTGTATTCCGCCGAGTGATGCGTCTGCGACAGAGGGAAGCGTTCCAGACAGGTGAGTAGTGGTGTTAATTTTCTGAACAATAATTCGTAATTTCGATGTTTCTCTAGGATCTTTAATCACTGTCTGGGACGCTTCCCTCTGTCGCAGACGCATCACTCGGCGGAATACACATAGGGTTATACACTGTATGTATAGTGCTGTTATATGAACTCTTTATCATCATCATACATAGCTCTATGTATGTATAGTGCTGTTATATGAACTCTTTATCATCGTCGTACACATAGTTCTCTGTATGTATAGTGCTGTTATATGAACTCTTTATCATCGTCGTACACATAGTTCTCTGTATGTATAGTGCTGTTATATGAACTCTTTATCATCATCATACATAGCTCTCTGTATGTATAGTGCTTTTATATGAACTCTTTATCATCGTCGTACACATAGTTCTCTGTATGTATAGTGCTGTTATATGAACTCTTTATCATCATCATACATAGTTCTCTGTATGTATAGTGCTGTTATATGAAGTCTTTATCATCATCATACATAGCTCTCTGTATGTATACTGCTTTTATATGAACTCTTTATCATCGTCGTACACATAGTTCTCTGTATGTATAGTGCTGTTATATGAACTCTTTATCATCATCATACATAGTTCTCTGTATGTATAGTGCTGTTATATGAACATTTATCATCATCATACATAGCTCTCTGTATGTATAGTGCTGTTATATGAACTCTTTATCATCATCATACATAGTTCTCTGTATGTATAGTGCTGTTATATGAACATTTATCATCATCATACATAGCTCTCTGTATGTATAGTGCTGTTATATGAACTCTTTATCATCGTCATACATAGCTCTCTGTATGTATAGTGCTTTTATATGAACTCTTTATCATCGTCGTACACATAGCTCTCTGTATGTATAGTGCTTTTATATGAACTCTTTATCATCATCATACATAGCTCTCTGTATGTATAGTGCTGTTATATGAACTCTTTATCATCATCATACATAGTTCTCTGTATGTATAGTGCTGTTATATGAACATTTATCATCGTCATACATAGCTCTCTGTATGTATAGTGCTTTTATATGAACTCTTTATCATCGTCATACATAGCTCTCTGTATGTATAGTGCTGTTATATGAACTCTTTATCATCGTCATACATAGCTCTCTGTATGTATAGTGCTGTTATATGAACTCTTTATCATCGTCATACATAGCTCTCTGTATGTATAGTGCTTTTATATGAACTCTTTATCATCGTCGTACACATAGCTCTCTGTATGTATAGTGCTGTTATATGAACTCTTTATCATCGTCATACATAGCTCTCTGTATGTATAGTGCTGTTATATGAACATTTATCATCGTCATACATAGCTCTCTGTATGTATAGTGCTGTTATATGAACTCTTTATCATCGTCATACATAGTTCTCTGTATGTATAGTGCTGTTATATGAACTCTTTATCATCGTCATACATAGTTCTCTGTATGTATAGTGCTGTTATATGATATGTTTGTATTATCAATGTATTTTGTCACCATATTGTGTATAAAAATTATATTGATTGTGCATGGGCCGGAGGCCTTTAACACAATAAACATGTTGAGTTGAGTTATATTAACCTCGAACGCATGAATAAATTAACCGTTGAATAGGTGTATTGAAATGTTTTTGTTTGTATGTTCTCTGAAAGTTCATACACATGGTCGCGGTCAGTCTAACAGAACTATGCAACTGGTAAAGTTAATGTACTGGCCAACGTGGCCAATATGATACGCTTGTAGAAAAGAGCTTGTCATGTCAGTATTTGGGATGATGACAACGTTTGACATACTGTGACGATATAAGCGTCTATTTGAGTGAGAATAAAATCAGAATGTCGCCTTAAAGACCATATAAGTTTTATCACGGATAAATTTAATTGATTCTGTTTTTTTTTATGAAAATTGACAAAATAATGAAACAGAATCAAAATGGATTTCACCACGAGAAAATGGTATAATACTGGATACATTCACTGATTAGTTTCAATTCTTGGATAAATCTCAAAATTCTAAATTATAGCAGTATTTATTGATAATTGAATGGGAAAGTATGTGGAACGGGTGTATTCAGCAAGTAATGGCTCATATGCCGGGTGTCCATTCCAAGTTTCCGTATGACGCATGTACATTTGCATTGTAAGTGATAATTAATAGATGCTTTAAGGCAAGTGTCGATCAACTGTAAAGGATTTACAGCATGTATATATTTGACAGTTTTCAAGCTCCCACTCTGACATAATCTGTACGATTTATCACATTGCTTTTACAGAATATAACTAAGTGGTTCAGTTAAAAATGAGACGTAGAGACACAAATTCACGGATTCTTTGAAAACTTATTATTGTTTATAGTGTAATAAGATGTTGTAGAACTTAACGCTATCAGTGAGGTAAAGTACACGTAATGAGATACACGATCTTTAGCATGTGCTAAAAGGCACCAAGCGGTTAAGTTGTATTTGAAGCAGCTGTCACTGAGAGGATTTGGAACACACGATAACATACACGGTCCCAGGGTGGATCACGCACGAAGCGGGTTTGAGCTGACGCCGAACCGTCACAGAGTGCAATCAATTAAAGCTTTGCTTCGATTTTACCTTCCCATTATTCTTGGCCTTGCTGCGTTGCAGAAATTATTCTTAGATTTAAGTTTTTGCTCCTGTCCGCAAACGAGCGTTTTTAATTCATTTGAATGCCAGGATGATATCTTTGACATATCCAGTCTCAATAAACAATGTGTTTGTGTCCTTCAATTTTAATGTAAACAAACGTGTTAGTAAAAAACATTACAGTGTGGTCATTAATCATAATTGATTATGTTTGTTGATAAAACATCTAATGATTGATAAATGCAATCAAGCAGTCAGCTAATGGTATAGATCATGTTACAGATACTGCGAGACAGTCCCGGTGTCTCAATCAGATGTCAGTAAATACATGAATGAAGTGAACATATCACCGACGTAATCAATTATAATTGACGCCTTCCATGATTCGGAGACTAACCATAAAACATGAATCGTACAATAACAATGATATCAGAAAATGCCAGGAAGGAAGTGCGTGGTTAAATCTAATTCCGTTTATACATTCTAGTGTTTTTATTCGAATGTGGTGTATTATAACTTCAAGTTTATACAAACAGGCCTCCAACACAAGCGAGCGTCTGTTAGACTGCTATTTGTTATACAACTTACTGCGAAGAACTTGATCCCCATCACCGAACAGAAGAAGCCGAAAATTAGAATTATTTGTGTAACTGAGCAATCTCTCTAGAGCGGCCATCTCTTAGCCCACAGCCTCTCTTCGACAACATCATTGTTTCCTGTAGTAAGAATTTTCAATTAAGTTTACCTCTCTTCAGCAACCAGCTCTCAACAACAGCCGAATCTGTGTCCGCCAAATTGTGTTGCTCTGGTGAGGTTGAACTGTATTTCAAATGTTTTATCGCAAGCAGGAAATACAAACAATTTAGAGAATGTAAACAATTCCTTTTGTGTTATGAAATGTTTTTGTATGTGCTCCTAAAGTAACCATGGCTGAAATAACATACCACATTTCATGATAATCATGTTTACCGGAAGTTTCTCAGTTATACTTGTATCTTCGATAGATTTTCATGGTTCTATTCAACATAATGAACAAAACACCAATGGTTTTCCTATATTATTCTAGGAGAACAAGCACAAAATCCTTTGTGACAAACACCACAGTTTATAACCCGATGTGTATGCCGCCGAGTGATACGCGACAGAGGGAAGCGTTCCAGACCGGTGAGTAGTGGTGTTCATTTTCTGACCAATTATTCGTAATTTCGATGTTTCTCAAGGATCTTTTATCGTCTGAACGACCGTGAATATCTAAATTTACTGCTTCTCAATGATTTTTTATCGTCTGAACGACCGTGAATATCTAAATTTACTGTTTCTCAAGGATTTTTTATCGTCTGAACGACCGTGAATATCTAAATTTACTATAAAAACAATACAAAGCGATATCTTAGTGGAACAAAGATTGTATCGTGCGTTTAAATTTGAGATATAGAAGAAACCTCCACTGCTCGATTTTAAGCGTTTTGGGATAGAATTGAATAGTACGTTTCACTCCAAAGATCAAAACATATATAATCTATTAAGCCGACGTTTGATCCTTCCAAACGTACACCGCGATATATAGTGCCACGGACCTATAGGTCCGTGATAGTGCTTTCAAAATTATAGGAAATCTTTTAAATAAAAATCGTTAAAAAGATGTCATCAACGTAATTATTTCCCGACAAATCGCTTTCATTTATTCTTTCTTTAGTCTTTTCTTGTCTTCTCAATTTACCGTTACGCTCAGTGGTAAAATGGGGTATTTTATAAAATTATAGTTTTTCGAGTGTGTTTTCAGTTATAGATATAAGGAGCAATAGTAACAATTTTAAATCAAACAGGGAAGAGGAAAAACGGAAAAAGGAAACATTGAAGTTTGTGCTCATATGTGAATAAATTATGTGAATTAAATAACAAAAAAAATATGATAATCTAAAAACTGGTTTGTCTATATTTCTATAGCCACTAATTGAGGCGGACTGACAAATCGATACCGCCGAGAGCGTATTTTCAAGGGAGACAATTTCATCAATAAGCAAGCGATTAGCTTGGGATTTCTGGCAATGCATAGGAAATGCAGGTTACAGAACAAAAATATATTCACCAACGAGGTGCCGAAAGACGGCGAAGTAATTGTTTCCGATGATCAACGCGTTGGTACTTATAGAAATGATAGATCAAACAAGAAATAGCTTTCAAAAAGATGGTCGGCACAATCTGAATCAAGCAAATATGTTGCAATCTGAATGTTGAGATTTGTTGTACAGCATAAACGAAGACAAAACAAACTAAGACAAAACAATATCAAAGTTCATTTTTTGCTCATTCGTTTGATCTCACTGTGTTTTTTCTAGACTGGTAGAAAATATACCATACGCTACACATAGAAAGCATTTGGTATGGCCTACTTAAAACAGTAAATATTGGACGGATCGAAAATCCGAATCTTTCCAAATCTAAGTGTAAAATCTAATACTATTCAACCAAACTTGGTATTGGCACGGACCTAATAATAGAGATCCGTCGTATTGCAAATCATAAATTGGCAACTGAAAGAGACATATTTTATGCGTTAGGACGATCGAGTACCATTGATAGAGATTTACGCTCTGGCGATTTTTCTAGATAATTATATAAGTTTATTAAGAAAAAGTCAATGAGCCCATTATTCTACATAATTAAATACAATACAGTAAACGGACGATACAAGCTTTATTCCCAAATGATATTTCTTTGTTTCTTTGTATTGTTTTTATAGTAAATTTATTTAGACATTTACGGTCGTTCAGACGATAATAGATCCCAGTGACGCATCGAAATTACGAATTATTGGTCAGAAAATGAACACCACTACTCACCGGTCTGGAACGCTTCCCTCTGTCGCAGACGCTTCACTCGGCGGAATACTCATCGGGTTTTGGGGGGGAGGGGCATAATTTATGTTTTTTTCTCAACAAACTTATTATTGCAGTACAGGAAATGTCGACAGTACAGGTACATATATAATAAAGTAGCAAAATGATTGACAGTTTGTATTGGCATTGTTACATGAATACCAAATGTATATCTTCATGTATAATATTTGTACAATGTATGTGCTAGGAAAGAATATGGAAGTTTGTATAGGAGTCTGTAATTAGTCTAATTACACATTATGAACACCACGGGCTAAGTGTATTAAGAAACATTTTTTGAATTCCATAATGGACGGTATTTGTATTAAACGACAACCATCAAACATACAATATAAAAACCAGAACAAATCTGTTGACTGTCAACTGTATCAGTGTTAGGTATAAAAGAACACAAAAATGAAGCATAAATAAGCTTTTATTGGTCCATAATACCAAATGTATAAGCACACTATAGAAACTTTATACTGTAAGCCTAGAAAATATTTCATGCCCTTTAAGTCTTTGTTTCATGCAGCGTGTATATTCCATGAAAACATATACAAGTAGGTGCAAAACGGCCTTCTAGAGGTAATGTTATGCAAGTATAATAACCGCGAAAATGTCAGCTTTACGAAAAACACAGAACATTGTACAGTGTACTTGCAAACATTTCTAGGCTTACAGTAAAAAAAAGACATTCTTGCAGCATTTTTACATATCTATACTACATCAACAATATAATGGTGATTCAACAGGACAGAATGAATTATGCAAACACATTATCAAATTATAGCAAAAATAACAGATTATCCCATAGACAGATAATATAGCAATATATCAAATTGACACCAATAAATAAAGGAGATGGATACTCATTCAAATCAATAAAAATACAAGCCAGTGATTTAATCACCCACAAAAATGATTCATTTACACTAAAACAAGACACAAACTGTAAAGTGGGTATAACTTTCAAACAAATTGAATAAGCACAAACAAGTATACATCTAGTGATAGGGTGTTCATTTCATAACACACAAAAATGTTCAATTATTGTTAACAAGTTTAGGGAATAATTCAACAATTTAATATGATCCATTTCTATTCCGGAACAAAATCTTATATGAAAGGAATCGATCCTTTTTCCATCAGCAGTGTGACAAGAATTCCCTATATGTTCATATTTTCTAGTTCTAGAGGTCATTTAAAACACTGAAATCTGTAAAATATTTATGGAACCATGACGACAATCGTAACTTCAGAATTCTGTGTAACTTTCATAATTTTTAGGTAACCATGACGATAATCATAACTTCAGATAAATATTTGTATCATAAACAAATTCATAGGGCATTTTAATAATTTTATGTTATGTACATTGGATGTATGTTGTAAGTGCATTACTAGTACAACAAGTCATACTGAATATGGAATTGGCAGCACATATTAACATTTGTTAGACAAATAATTTAATTCATTTCAAAATATTTCACAGCCTTACATAATGAGTGATTGTATGAGTCCTAGAGACAGGATTTTGTTATCACAATTTATCCAATGTATATAATAAACAATATTACTATCAACTATGGACTTCAATCAGTAGAAGTATATTGTTTCATTTTTCACAACCTCACTTCAATTACTAACATGTTCTGGATAAAATACAATCCATAAATGCATGGAACGATTTGTTTCAGAACATAATCGTCCACTGATAAAACATTCATGACCAACAAAATCAATGAAACATTCTTCACATATTGCATGAGCACCAAAATAAACATGGAAGCTACAATGATAAGGCAGTTATATGAATGCAACTCATGAAATCAACCACTTCAATCACAACTGAGATCTAGTATATATGAATGGCCAGTAAGCCAAACCCCAACTGGAATCAGTTCAAATGACTTTTTACTTGGAATCGGCCAGGAATTTTGGATATGTATATATGTCTCTCTTCTCGTTTTCTTGTTTTCTTTAATATGACTTACACTGACCCAATATCTAAAACATGTAACTCTCATTTCACTTATTTCTTACATTAAGATACATGTATACGTTTCCTCGATATTGACTAGTTGCCACTTGTTACATCTGTTATGTGAAATTGTATGTATTGTATTTATGTTCACACGGGCCTTTGGCTTACTGAATTTGCAATAAATTATCTATCTATAAACTGGACAGTCATATCTGACTTTTGCTATTTGACATACATAGGGCTTTACCAGGAAAATCTGACTGGGCACTAGGAATGACAACCAATTAAATTACCTTGGTGGGGGGGTCAAAATCTGTTGGTGGTGGAGTGGGGTCAAAAACAAATTAGAATTCTGTTGGTGGTCCCCATATTTTCGACTGGCGCTCTTACACCCTTCCACCTCCAATATGTTTCATGGAAGTGAAGGAAGACATACATTACAAGCATTGTGGATATTGCACAACAAAGCAAAAGTTTAACCTGGACCAGAATCACAGACAAGAAATGCAATAGTAACAATACTATTTGTCAGTACATACAATATAATACATGTATATGTTTGAATACAAAATATTGTCATTCAAAATCTCTCTCATGTGCATCTATAACATTGTGAGATAATCACTAATTCTATATGATGTAACATTTAGACTTCATGTAAATCAAACATGGAACGTAATTTGTTGCCTTATTTCCAGAACCCCAGTAACTCAATTTTAGGCGGTTTGGAGTATTTGGTATTGTTGAAACTGTCTTTCCAAGCTCTTTCTATCTGTTCTACCTATACTGTTCTTGAATGCGCATAACTTAAATAATGCAATTCCAAAACCCTGTGTGTAACAATTATCTCAAGAGGGTAAAACAAGGTATGGGGCTCCTGAAATAATGCGACAAATGAGCACAGAGTAGATTTGTATGCAACTTAGATTTATATTACACCAAATAACTGATGTCTGACATACATAAAAATTATTACTAGAAGCCAAATACAATTTATTATTCAAACATTCAGAGGCAGGAAATTATAGAAATATGGACAACAATGGCACACAAATCACTTTAAATATAACAAAATAATACATACTATGTTCATCAAATAAAAACCTTTCACCATCAGAAGTGGACATAGAAAATTAGAAATTACAATATTGGAACGTGCTATGGATAATGCTAAGGATGAGGACCAGACACTCTACTGGCTACACTGTGCACATGGACATTTGATAAGCATATTTTGGACTGGACGATACCAAATATCAAAGCCCTGGGTCATGGAGAAAAATAGTATCAAAGATTTCCCTATATAAATCCATAGAAGACATGTGACCCCAGGGTGGGGCCAATTTTAAACAATCTTGGGTGCACCATAAGACAATATTGCATGTATACCAAACATGAATGCTCTGGGCTATATGATTCTGGACAAGAATATTTTATGAGCGAAAACCAGTTTTGCATGATTGGAACAAACTTGCCAGAGGACGATTAGACAATGATACACACCAAATATGAAAGCTCTGGATACTTCGGTTCTGGACAAGAAGATTTTCAAAGATATTCTCTATGTAAGTCTATGTAAGCCTATATTCACCACAGGGACAAGATTTGAACAATCTTGGTAGAGGACCACTAAACATACAAAATATGTTAGTTCTGGGTCTGGACAAGAAGATTTTTAAAGCTTTCAAATCTATTTTTACCTCCTGAGACCTACTAATAGAATAGACGATAATCATTTGAATAAGTTTAAAATAGGTCCATCCAAGGAATGTTCCTGTGAAGTTTAATAAATAATGACCGAGTGGTTTAGGAGGAGATAAAAAGTTTACAGATGGATGCATGGACAGACACACACAAGCACACATGACTGACAAGTCATCATGACATAAGCTCTTGGGCTTTTAGCCAGTAGAGCTAAAAATTAATAAATTAAAAAATGATAAATTTTCAATACCTTCATTCATCTTGGTATTTGTCCAACTTGGCTTACCCTTATTTGGCACAATATTGCAACAGACAAAATGTTGACAGTATCTGATTTTTTGTCTTATTTTCATTAATGCAATTGAAGGTGATCCTTGCTAAAAAAAATTATATTATATTAACCATTTAAAATACTAAATAGGAGTAAAGGTAATGACATAAAGTCATGTTTTGAGGAACACGAAAAAATCGGTCAATGGCGCTACCAGAATTCGAACCCGGCTCTACGGATTGCCAGTCCGTTATGCTAACCACTACACCACAGCGACCGTGTAAATTTAACTTATATAAAGTTGATTAAGGTTAACTACACTTTGGACGAAGTTAGTTTAAACTAACTTCTATTCCAATCAACAATTATATTAATCGGATTTTAACCTTTCAATGCCATGACTTGTATCACCTTCCTCATTATCAAGATATTCTAAATTACCAATGTTCTCCGGAACAGAAGCACTAGATGACAGTGTTTTACTCATACTAAAACTCATTAAAACACTTCTTGAAGACCTCTGGAATACTGTGGCCTCCTCACATTCCTGTACACTGTCGTCTGCTGAATTTGAGGAATCATGGGATTGAATATATGAAACAGGTTTATTTTCATTGGTTGATAAATTATTATACTGGGAAATATTTACATCATCTGAAGTGTCATGCACTGGTTCTGCCTCAAAATTACTCTCTAATGGTGAATCTTTTGGTAAAGTTTCGCTTTCTAATTTGTCTGGCGAAACTGATCTTGAAGCCCGTATTGTAAAGCCATCTGTTTGTTCTATGGGTGTATTAGAAGATGTCTGAGTTATTTCAGAGTAGGAATCTGCTGAAAAGACTTGGCTAAACTGTCTAGGAACTTGACTGTCAAATGATGACCTCCTGCTTGATTTAATAGGAGAAGGTGGGGCCACATTAGAAGAAGAGTTTTCATTGGTTGATTGTGATTCATCTTTATTCCGATTGGCTGACTGTGAATCATCTTTATTCTGATTGGTTGACTGCGAATCATCTTTATTCTGATTGGTTGATTGTTCAGACTGGTTCTCAGCGTGGTAATCTTGAATAACTTTATATGAATGGCCCAACAGTATAATGCTGTTCAGCACTTTGAAAGACATCAAACTGAAATAGATTGAAAAACTACTTTAAGCTTACTCTTACGTAAAAACCAAGTAACATGACGACATTTGGTATGCTATTACAAAATAGCAAATGAAATGTCATATTGTGTCTTGGTTATTTTGTAAGAGCAAATGAAATGTCGTATTGTTTCTTGGTTATTTTGTAGAACAACAGAGAACGTTTACACAGTAACGGTTCAATAAGAAAAGGTCGCAGTACAAGCAAGACCTCAAGAATGATTGCTAGCACACAGACCTTGACTACATATCACTTTCCATGCTTAGTTTAAACTTATTTATTTTACATTGATTGTGAAACAAGTTCTTACAATTTGTACTAATCACTTTCGATGACTGCTTCCTGGCTACCAACCAGTGCTCGTGCGAAATTTAGGGAGAGTGGAGTAAGTGATCCAACCCACCTATCGCATGGCTCGAACTCACGACCTTCAGATCAGGAGTCAGGTGCTCTACCCCTGAACCTAAGTCAAATCCTGAAGTTAAAGTCTTACCACATATATACAGCAAACAGGATCACATAGTCCATGTCACATGTGAGAGGTACTGATTTCCGCAGGATTCTATACAACAGACAAGCAAGTGGTAATGGTGTCAACCCCATACGTCTCGATACAAGATCTGAATGATCAGTAAAGGCCTGAAAATATACATGCTCATAAAAAATTATGTCACTAGTTAGCACATATACCAATAGGATTTTATGTCAGTCTTCATAAATTAGTGAATTAAATTTTAGAAATTCAATAATTGATCTTATTAATATGCCATTACGAATGTATGCTTTATTTACATCATACATTGATTGAAAAAATGTTTCCGTAAAAAATATTTTTTGTGAGAATATTTTCACGAGTGACGTAGCAATGAGTGAAAATTTAAGTCAGATGCTAACACGGTGAAATAACTTCCACAACTTAATGGCAAGGTCAATATGTGATTTTGGGATGATATAATAAATGTGGGCTGTTTGTTTGTAGAGCATTTTCCTGACCTAGCTATGCACTTTCAGGGCACTAATCTGCCATTCACGGGGAAGTTTATTCCCTGACGAAAATAGTATGTTTTTCCCCTGTTTCCACTGATTTCCCCACAAAGCAAAAACAATAGAGTAAAATCAGTCGGAGTGAATCCATCTTCTTTGTATATTAAGATATTGCTGTATTTGTAAAGAAATATTATTAATATGCCATCTAACTGATTGAAAAATAGTTTAAATAAGTGAAGAAATGACAACAAAAATATGGCTGAAATTTCCCCTTTCTTATCCAGAAAGATGCAAAACTGCCTTGTATGTGGGTGTAGGTGATTATCCCATAAACCTGAAGATGGCCCTGGCTTTGCATCTGTTATGTTTTTTCGCATGAAAATATAAATGTCCAACACATGCAGTGTCCAGACACCATTTTCACAATAGTGATATGCATCAATATGAAGTTCATCCACCCATTTCAATATACAGTAGACATTGCACCAGCGACCACCTGTATTAACTGACTTTTTTATTAAACAACCGCTTAAATTACTGCCCGAGCCTATTTACTATATGAAGTAGTATCTATTAAACGACTTTTCTATAACCCATCCAGTGACCACATTAAACCAGTCCCAACAGGTAAAAAATATTAAATAATCCATTAAACGACCGCATACACTTAATCCTATGGATTTGAATGGAAAGACGATGGTATTTATAAGTTTTATTTGTTGTTCAGTTGGACATTATGAGACTACATGTACTTTATTAAGCGATCACTTTTTGGCTATCCCTTGGGTGGTCTCTTAATACAATGTCTACTGTATTCACTCTCCACTGGTAATACTTCATAGAGACGAACCACAAACAAAGACCGTATTTTACATCTCTCAAATGAGGTCAATACAGATAAGTTTAGTTAAGTTTAAACTCATTTATTTTAAATCAATCGTAAAACAAGTTCCTACAAATTCTACGAGTCACAATTGGTTGTTCCCTGGGTTACAAACCAGTTCCTGCACCTATTTTAGGGCTCGTGAAGTTTATGATCAAATCCTGCTCAACATTGGGCTTGAATTCATGACCTTTGGATCAGGAGTCATGCCCTCTACCTCTTGACCACTATGCCAACTCATGGACAGGATAGATATTATATATAAGTACATACCTCACTTTGTCTACTTGTGGCCATGTCCATGGCAAGTTTCACTTTAAACTCTCTGTATACCTGGAACATACAAATATACATATTTTAGTCAAATATTTCCTTTTAGAACGCCATTACATATTTGATGTAACTAATGGGTTTCTTTTATGTATTTGGTAAGGAATTACATACTTGCTAACAAAAATAGTTTGTATTTGCTATGTATGAAATAATCTGCAATAAATAAGACATTTGACTCCTAACTTCTTGAAAGATAATTCCTTATCACTGAATAATTCTAGGCATAAAAGGTTGAACGTGACACTTTTAGATGTAATGATGCCTAATATCATTTGTAATCAAATCAATAAAGTCGGGCATTCTGCACGATTTGTCAAATCCCTACTTTTGTTTTGATATCTAAAACGGCTACTTTCGGTTAAGAAATAATTATGTGAGTAGCAAACAGAATGTCTTTTTTATAACATGAAAAGCAATTTGGGTGCCTGGAAATTACTGTGTAGCCATCTGAGAAGAGATAAAATAATGTCATGCTGCTTCAAACCGTAATTCAACTATAGGAACTTTCTCTTTAAATTAAGATAGTTAATAAGAATACCAAAACATATTCAAAAGCGGGAGATGAAACATCATTGAACAGTCGAGACGAAAAGACCTTCGGCAAATATGTACAGTTGCATGTGGACATAAATGTACCATATTGAATCACTGTAATAGTAATTTTAATGATCTAGATACAGTAAAATCTCAATAATAAGACCACCCTTGGGTACCTTAAAAACTGGTCTTAATATTGAGGTAGTCTTAAAACAGAGGTTGAATAAAAAGCAAAACAGTGAAACTGGACTTGACAATATTGTTCTTAATTTTGAGGTGGTCTTATTATTGAGGTGGTCTTTAAAGGTTTTACTATAAAATGATAATGGAAAATTCCATTGCTAGGCAATAAAACAATTCTGAGAGAGCCTAAAAGTATGACAAACACAGCAAAAATAAATACAAGATAAGAACGTTTTAGACTGATATTAATGGTATACATAAAAACTTTTACTGACATTGAATGATCATTTTTTGTCAATCACTCAAGGAAGATTTTTATAAGCTACAAAACAAAATAAAATCTTACGTCGGCTGGAATTTCATTGAACTTGAGAATGAAGGCATGTTTACCCCAATCCACAAATACTTCAGATATTAGGACAATCATGGCATCTGGTAACAATACAGCCAAGTGTTCTGTGAAAATAATTATACATGTAACAATATATAAATACATGGTCCATTTTCATGAAGATCTGTCTATAACTCAAATTTTCAAGACTGTATATTTTTATTTACACAATGCACAGTCAATCAAGAGTGTTGGTATGGAACTTACTTTTTTAAACAAGATTTTCCGACATACTAATGCTAATACCATTAGCATGACTGTTGGAGGCATAATTTTCATAATACACAAATGAAATAATTTACCTTTCAAATGTTTAGTGAAATTAGGGCCAGACAAGTAAGGGACAATGTTATAGGCAATTTGTACAATGCAAATATTAACCTGTGTGTCACTAGGACACAGATGCCCCTTCTATGAGATTTTAAGTAAAAAAAAGACAATAAATCATCCAAAAATTGTGGATTGTTAGCGAAATCATATTTTAAAATCTTGTTGATCAGCCGCCAATTATTCACACAGACAGATGGATGGACTGGGGTAACATTTTATGCCCCTTCAACATTCTTTGTATGGTGAGGGCATATATAGGACAGCTTTCTCCATCAATGAAAATGGTAAGTAGAACAAAGCCCCATTTCTTTATGCTTGATTTGCAAATGGGCATTGGCCCTTCAAAGATTTAGCTTTCAACTTTTACATAGGATGTGAAAATGATTTCTAGAGGAGGCTATTAGTGTAACAGAAAGACAACAACACAGCTTGGTTATAGACCACAGACCGAGACCCGGAGTGATTATTTAACTCTGTTTATATACAAATGATCAGACCTGGTGGCTCTATGTTAATTATCGTAGTCTAGACGACTACACAACATTATGTCACATGGAAAACACAATTCCATAAAAAATAGGCAACCTCTCAAATTACTAGTATCCAGATTGCTGAACATGAAGAGTAAAAGGCAATCAAATGAATTCAGCAATGATGCCATGATTTTGATCATGCCTTATTTGCAAAATATTGCAGGTGAACAGCAAAGTTACATTTAATCTAATTATTATCAGCACATTATTCTAATACTGAATTCCTCATTTCAGGTGAAACCAAACATGTATTACATGTAATGATGTTAGCACCCTAAACATCTAATGAATTAGACAAACACATATCAAACAAGACACAAAGATGTACATTGTGCATTCTTGATGTCATTACCTTCTTAATGCCTTACTTTTTGGGAAACAAAGTACTTTTGTCAGACATTCATTTAGATTTTTTGAGTGATGGTTTAGCAAAGAAGATTTTGTGACAGACGAACGGACGGACTGATGGACGGACAAGGGCAAATCAATATGCCCTCCTTTCAGAGTGGGGGCACAAAAATCAAGGCAATACCGACAAGTTTGAATTTTATTTTGATAGATTCCCTAAATAGATTTATGTTACCTATGTCCCATGCTACCTCATTCATATTACGAACACACACGACAGCCAGTAGTATCACATAATGAAACCTTTCCTTCATGTCACTACATGATATCTGATACAGATGATTTACATCCACCTTCTTGAATAAATTACTCTTTATCTCCACAAACTACACAAAAAATATAAAAGAAATTTACATCACTATCTATCTATTTTGATGAACATAATAATGCATTTTCTGTTGTGTTGTGTTGTGTTGTACTGCACTGTGCTGTTTTTTGTTGTGCTATGCTGTACTGCACTGTGCTGTTTTTTGTTGTGCTATGCAGTACTGTACTTTGCTGGTTTTTGTTGTGCTATGCTATACTGCACTTTGCTTGTTTTTGTTGTGCTATGCTGTACTGCACTTTGCTGGTTTTTGTTGTGCTATGCTGTACTGCACTTTGCTGGTTTTTGTTGTGCTATGCTGTACTGCACTTTGCTGGTTTTTGTTGTGCTATGCTGTACTGCACTTTGCTGGTTTTTGTTGTGCTATGCTGTACTGCACTTTGCTGGTTTTTGTTGCACTATGCTGTACTGTACTTTGCTGGTTTTTGTTGTGCTATGCTGTACTGCACTTTGCTTGTTTTTGTTGTGCTATGCTGTACTGCACTTTGCTGGTTTTTGTTGTGCTATGCTGTACTGCACTTTGCTGGTTTTTGTTGTGCTATGCTGTACTGCACTTTGCTGGTTTTTGTTGTGCTATGCTGTACTGTACTTTGCTGGTTTTTGTTGTGCTATGCTGTACTGCACTTTGCTGTGCTGTGCAGTAATGTACTGCACTATGTAGTGCTTTGCTGTGTTGTACAGTCCTGTGTTGTGCTGTACGGTACTACACTTTGCTGGGCTGTGTTGGACTGTACTGCACATTGCTGTGCTGTGTTGTACTGTTCTGTACTGCACTGCACTTTGCTGTGTTGTTCTGTACTGCACTATGCTATGCTATGTTGTACTGTACTGCACGTTGCTGTGCTGTGTTGTACTGTACTGCATGTTGCTGTGTTGTGTTGTACGGTACTGCACATTGCTGTGCTGTGCTGTACTGCATGTTGCTGTGCTGTAGTGCTCTTTGTTGTGCTGTGTTGTACTGTACTGCACTATGCTATGAGGTGTTGTACTGTACTGCACATTGCTGTGCTGTGTTGTACTGTACTGCATGTTGCTGTGCTGTGTTGTACGGTATTGCACGTTGCTGTGCTGTGCTGTACTGCATGTTGCTGTGCTGTAGTGCTCTTTGTTGTGCTGTGTTGTACTGTACTGCACTATGATATGATGTGTTGAACTGTACTGCACATTGCTGTGCTGTGTTGTACTGTACTGCATGTTGCTGTGCTGTGTTGTACGGTATTGCACGTTGCTGTGCTGTGCTGTACTGCATGTTGCTGTGCTGTGTTGTACTGTGTACTGTACTGCTCTTTGCTATGTTGTTCTGTGTTGTACTGTACTGTACTGCTCTTTGCTGTGTTGTTCCGTGTTGTACTATGATATGTATGATTGTATCAATGACAGTCCTAGTTATCATATAAATGGGGATAAACATGAAGAAATAGAATCGATAAAATGATGAAAATATTACCAGCACATTTTCCACAAACAAATAATACAACAACATAAAGCTCATTGACCAAATACAATGTACAGAAAGCAAACTTACATTGTTTGACATCATTATAACCAGTAGTGATTTGTTGTGTGAGTTGAATGCAACATTCAATACAGTAGCTTGAAACAATATCAACATTGTATGAATAACTGAGACAATGGTTAAGGAACACTATTCTCATAGCAGGGGTAAAAATGCTTCATCTACAAATGAGTATTTTTTTTCAATTCATATGATACCCTCTTTACCCCTTCTATGGATAAATCAGATAACTTTATATTGGGGAATTTTTATCCCCAAAAATACAGTGTGAAAAAAAGACAAGATAATCATCTTCCACATAAATATTTCTTTGAATCTTTATATTTCAGATGTATTCTATATATTTACAGTCTGTAGTCGACTTGATAGATGTCCAAAACTTTCCTTAAAACTATACTTGACTTACAGATGTGTTATAAGTAAAAGTCGACCATAGTTTAACATTTTTATGAAGATTTAAGACAAAAATCTACCAATTGATTGCTAATTTTAGCACTAGTGATTTTACAAGCATCACATTTCTTAGCAAAAATGTATTTACTAAATGAAGATTACTTGGTGGACAAGTGGACAGATATTTTATGACACAGCTAAGGAACAGATTCTCCATGAGCTAACGTTAATTTCCAACTAATTCACAACATATAAAATAGCCATATTAGTACCCCATACCTACATAATTATGATCAATAATTTGTAATTCCACTTCTGAATCTATAAAGAATATCATGTAACAGTGAGTTGCAGACCACAGTACACCAATTTACAAAGGATACTGACATAAATAATAGCAAGCATAAGGTGAGTTAGGGTTCCAAGATGCTCCCTTCTTCGACCCCTCGGCTCAGTTGCAGTCCAAAACAGAGCATCCAAAATGTCATGGCCAAAGTTAGATAACAATCTGTCTGCCATCTGAAAGATACACATACAAACTTTGCACATTTTTACCTTACTGTATTATCAAATCTGCTGAAAACAGTCAGGTTATATTCCATTAGTGATGTTCCTGTTTGATGTACAGGGTGTTAAAAAAGTTTGTTCACAAAGTTTGAATTTAAGTATCTTTTTCAATTGCTCTTTCCATCGACGTTGTTATAGACCAGTAGTTTACTACTGTGTGAGAGTTCTAAATAAAACAGATTTTCATATAATAAACACTATCTTTCATGATGCGAAATATAGCCACAGCCTTATTTTCATTTTATCTAATTTGAAACTTTGTGAACAAACTTTTTTAACACCCTGTATACACCTTTTATTTTAGCAATAATGAATACTCCACTTTCCATACTCTCCTTTTGCACTGGGCAATTATTCCGGTACCTTCATATTATTGTAAATTTAAGGAAAGTGGAATCAAAGCACTGTATGGCAGAAAATGGTTTCCTTTATTTCCATATTTATCTCAAACTCTGAACAAATGTAACAAACAAATATGTGAGTTATACTGTAATTTATGGACATATAATGGTCAAAGGAACAAGTCTAAACCAATTTTACCTCACATATCTACGGACATTCCAGAATGGTGAATAAAAGTAACAATCTCAACAAAGCAACCGTTAGCAATTTCTTTATTAATCAATTATTAATTAAAATAAAATATGTACTTACATCCAGCATATTGAAGAACACATAGAGTTTGATGGTAGCTTGACCTCTCACAATATGATACATCATCGAAGTGTCTATATATGACATGATAAATGAACAGACAACAAGAATAACTCCTTTCAGGATATCACAGATCTGTGCTGGTTCCAAAAATTTCCTAGATCTGAAAGTAAGATAATAAAATAACAGCATGCTTCAATATGTGAGCTATTGTAAGCTATCGAAATGAAAGAGGTAATTTTTCTGACTATTTTACTGACAATTCTAAAGCTGTAAATCGCTGTAAGGTTATTATTTCCATAAAGAAATTTATATTTAAGATGTATGTTAAGTTGCCCTTTACCCATGTGCATATGTGATATAATATTCATGTTCTGACCTTGACGTTTAACATGCAGACGTATTTGCCAATTTGAAAAAGAGTATTGTTATTGTTTAAAAGCAAAGTATATACAAATGTATTGCTGTGAATAAAGAAAAGTATGCTGAAAATAGAAAACATAATTGTGACTTTCTGCTTTTTATAAAGTAGTGTTATATAATTCCAGCTAGTAAAACTGATTCAAGGCAAGTGGTTTGGTTGAGCAACTTGCCCAAAATTAACGAAAAGCCCGATACCCAAAATGTACGCATAATATTGCCACATAAACAATGTAGTATTCTGTCAAAAAATAGTTAAAATGGAAAATGACGCTCTTGGAATAAGTCTGTTAATCAAGATGGTATATTTTGTTAGGTTTAATTATTAATTCGATCCTTATTTATGATACAGTTGAGGATGATAAATTATAGCAATTATCATTGGGAGTTAGAGTTAAATTTAGGAGTCTCTCAGTCATATCAGGTCACTTGTGGGTTGTAAGTATGGACATCTGTATATGTACAGCTTATCTATAAATCCCCATGAATACAAACAATTAGTGAGTTCAATCACCTCATGAAGCCACAGGGAGCAGTAAACATCTTCAAGATAGCAAGCAGAATACGTAGAGGTAAAAATGTAAAAATGAACAGGAATGCGTCCAAACACTGGAAAAATCCATATATGCCAAACTGAAACAAGATAAAAGTGATATAAATTATACTGTACAGTAAACAATACGTAAAAAATTCAAAACATAAAAAATATCAACTGAAAAGTTAGATGTAGAAATCATGTATGTTTTATGAGATAGGAAAATATAATGGCACAAGGAGAGAGAAATATAAACATGTTATTTTGACAAACTTGCTATTATAGGTAAATATCATGCATTCCACTCAGAATACAGCTAGAAAACTAAAATTGTGAGAACATCAGTCAATAATCACATTTCTTTCTTATTATAAACCTGTACTTATACTTCAAACAAGTCATATAGCTGAGCTGCAATACCAGACAATAGATGGAAAGTTTCAATAATTTACACATTTCATGAAAGTTTTTACTTTTTATGTAATGAACAAACCTTTTCCAGTTCACGAGGAGTTTTCATAAATGTATAAACCCTCTGTCTTTTTTGCGCATATTTCTCTTCTTCCCTCTCTAAGAGGTAACCTCTCGTCAACTCCGAGGTGAAGTAACCGAACACAGACATTGCTAAAAAAACAAACATTCATAAATTGCAGCAAGACTGGGTTACTTTGAGAAGAGTAAACTCTTAATTGTCTAAAAAATATTACAGAACAAATCAAGGGGTAAACGCCAACCTAGTCTATCTGCACACATAAAAAAGAAGCTGAAAGACATATTTTGCTGTCATTCTTTGAGAAAGTGTACAGTCATGGTCCTTATTGTTAAAAGTCTTATTTTACAGCTCACTGTCTACAGTGTAGATATTTTAACGTCTCAGTGTCAGAGTGTAAGTCTAACTAGACTCTAAGTGACTACCATACAAGAATTCTCCCTAAAGAGGTTAAGGTTCATGTTAAGCGGATTTAGCATATTACAATTCACTGATTTTTTAAGTAAAATAACAATGCAATATGGATTATTATATATCTAAATGTTCGTCTCTGAATGAGCAGATACAGATAGATTATTTGTTATTGACAAATAATGTAATTTAAAAACAAAAATACTTAAAATGTTCAGACTTTTTAGAAAATATGTAAAAAAATAACGACTATTTAAATAATTTCAACTATTACTTTTTTTGATCCATAAAACACTATTCTAGGTGATAGAGACAAAAGAAGGTCTAAAACACTTGGATTAACTTTTAAATGTCAACAAACAAAAATGGCAGCGCCCAGTGACAACATTTGAACAAGTTTGACATCAAATTTCTACTTTGTTGATAAAATCTAGAATAAATAAGTTCTCGTACCATCTTACTATGATAATGAATAATAATGTTGGTATGATATTAAACTTAAAATGTTTTCGGATAATAAGTTGGATATATTTTTAGTGAAGGACCCTTTTTTAACTGAAATGTCACTTAATTTTGGCCTATAACAGCTATGGTAGTGCACAAAGGCATAATATTAAACACCCAATTTATTCTTGTTACTCTTATCATTTATATTATGCAACTGATTTGAGTTAGAATGTATTGAATTCCCAGACATTTGTGTTGCATTATTTGTAGCAATTGCAATGCCAATCCGCTTGACATGAACCTTAAGACAAATTAATAGATTTTATCCCTTACTAAACGTCTAGGCATAGCCAAACATATTTCTTGTTCAGTTTGACAACATTAAAATATTTTACTTTACGCTTTACAAAATTATAAGAATTTAATCAATAAACAAGCATACCGTAAACTTGATATGACAATGATTGATAATGTACACAGCAGCATGATTCTTTGCAAAGATGTTCAGTGACTTATATTAAAAAACATTTTAAGCTATTTAAAGAAAGGTTGCTTCGATAATGCTAATTTAGATGTTCCTTGCATCTAAAATGCGACAGCATACACTTCATTAATACAGACATAACACCATTTCAGTATTACATGAGAAGGAATACTTTGTTGGTGTTGTATTCTTTTGGACATGTGTTCTAGGGCATCCGAAATTATCAACATCCGAATGATACTACAGAAAGTTAAATGCGTATACTTGCCTTTTTAAGGATTGTCGACACTCTGCTGCATATTATATCATTTCTGATTTAACTATTTTACCATTTTAAAGCCAAAATAAACACAGATTATCAAGGAACAAGGTACAAACATCAAAAAGACATATGTCATAATCCTAATGTTGGCCAAAGTTTAAAACCCAAACCAGTCCGTACATACGGTCCCAAACTAGGTATAAAATTCAGACCTGTTGCTCGGCGCATGCATATATACGTAATCATCAATAATTTGAGACACACAGAAACAATAACCTAAAAGTCGAGGTACGGAAGGTAAGTTCTGAATATTGACATTGTGATGGCATCATTAGAGACTCTTGACAGTAAAGGGAGACCACTAAGACAATGTGAGTTTGTTTTGATGGTGTGATGCCGTTAATAACAATTCTCACGATCTGCAAGTTTTCCACTGCACATTATAATTGTGTGACGTCATATCCCACGTGCCGGTATCGGCCATATGCAAGGGATTTTGTTCCAAATCAACAATAAATAGGCATTTATACATTAATTGGTTTGCATAATTCAATATATGGAATTGTAGTTCAGTAGCCAACATGCCTACTTACTTTCAGCGTCCAGAGAATGCCCTGAAACGGGCTAACGGTAATAGATTTAGTAGAAATATTGTATGTCCTAAAAACACGGTTGATTTCCGTCCTTTCGCGCTAGTGTCGGTCTTATTGGGTCTGTGTGAAAGACATCCATGCTATCTTGTTAAAAAAGGGGATAACGTGCGCCGATTGGGAGGGGTTTAACCCGAGACCCTTAAACATAAGTTCCCCACACCACTACACTAATAAAGTCAATGACAATGTGTCCTTAAAGTTATGCGGATTTTTTTGTAATATTGCCATTTGATTTATCATTTAATTTAATGGCAACTATCCGAATTGAGAATTAAGGACTTGGCATGGTATTGCCTTGATTCTGTTGATCACAATGGTTACGATAAGGAATTATAATCCTAGACTTTAATTCTAGGATTAAAGGATTCCCTCAACAAACGATTTGACACTTAAGGCTAATGTTTGGACAAGTCACAGTGGTTACGGGTCCTGTACCCGTAGATATTCTGTTTAGGACAGGCCACGGGAGTTTGACGAATATACATATTTAGATTAAATAACCGTAAGATAATGAAAAAGTATCAATATGTATGCTATCTAACTGTTTATATTATGTTTGTCATTATGCACCAGTCAATCGTAACCACAGCCCCCCCCAGGTCCGGGGTATACCGGTGATAGCGGGGGAAATGGGCCGTGTTTTTACCTTCCAGGTGGCCCCGCAGTGCCGAGTGAATGCGGTGGTTTTGTTTTCGCGCCGAAAATAGCGGGGAATGGGCTGTGGCTTTGGATGTCCCCGGGGTGCAGGGGGATTTTATCAGCAGTTTGTCCCCACAGGGCGGGGATTTTACCTGGGATTGGCTGGACCGAAAGTCAAAGTCCCCGCTATTCCCCGGACCTGGGGGGGCCATGGTAACAATTGACTGGTGCATTAATAGTATGACGAAACTGCCATTTTGGTTGATACTAAAACAAGTGTTACAAAATATAGTAGGTGTCACTTTTAGGATAAGTAGATCTGTGCGCAATACGAAATGGTTTATTCTGTCTCTGAAGTTAAATTGAATTAAGGATTGAAAGTGTCTTATCAACACGACGGTCGTACCAAATTTTATCATTATTACTCATTATTATTAGGGACTCCCGTACCCCTAGAGGCTAGAACACGGTTCTAAATGTTCGGAGCCGTAGCCACTGCCTTTGGACAAATTGTGTACCAATTAGTGTATCTTCTACTATGAGGAGTATATATATTGTGACAGTGAGGCACTGCTGTTTTTCTATTCTCCCTATGTGAAACATGTGACCAGCTTTTAGACATTCTCAGTGATAATCC
This sequence comes from Mactromeris polynyma, assembly GCA_032209605.1. Lineage (NCBI taxonomy): Eukaryota > Metazoa > Mollusca > Bivalvia > Venerida > Mactridae > Mactromeris > Mactromeris polynyma. Next base: position 4,512,694 of record JASFXZ010000031.1, on the reverse strand, counting down.
TACCATTTTCCCTCTTCGTCAAGGTCCTGACGCAAACTTTTGGTTTATAATGTACCAATGCTGCAATGCTTTATTTTCTCTTTTTTGATATTTTGTCAAAAATACATTTACAGCTCACATAAAATGATCGGTGAATTCATCTTTCAGAGTTTATTGATGTTGGAAAGAAACAAAGAGCTCTTGATGCATTGTATGATGTCATCAAGAGCAAGAAACATAGAACATGGCAGAAAATCCACGAACCTATCATGGAAAAGTACCTGGAGCTTTGTGTTGAGCTCAGGAAAAGCCATATTGCAAAGGAGGGTCTTTACCAATACAAGAATATCTGTCAGCAGGTATGTAGTTCATCATTATTGACAAGTTCCTCAAGTGCTTCTTTCAGGCATGGGAATTTTCCGCGGATTCTGAATTGACATTCGCAAGGGCCGTTTTTGAGACAATTTAAGCAATCTTAGATGCTTAAAAGCCAGGAGCTTCAGCGGCCCCCTGGACACCTTGCTGATCTTGAAATTTTGTATTCTCATGCATGCACTTGAAAAGTGGAATCATTTTATGTTTGATAGGTGGCATATGGGTGTAAATTCCATGTTAAAATACACTTATTTTGAATTTATCACAGAACTTTGCAACTTAGGAGAACTTTTTCTTTATAAAAAATTCAAGTGTTTGTCATTGTCAGGTTTTCGATTTGTGAAACCTTTACAAATTACATCACCCTTGTAAATATAATATTTGTTATTTTAGGTGAACATCAAATCCTTAGAAGATGTTGTGAGGAAGTACATTGGTCTTGCTGAGCAGAAGACAGAAGAAGCTCGTCAGGAATCTCATCAAGTTGTAATTGATGTAGATGATCTTGAGATGCCAGATACTCCTGAAAGGTATCCGTTTGTGATTGTTAATTGAGTTTCTTTATGTCTTTGAGAATTGATATAAAAGATTGTGTGCAATAAAATGATATGCTGGGCTATAATGGAAATCACAATACTAAATGCTGTAAAATATTGACAAAGAATATTATTGAAAGCTGACATAAACTTACCCTGAAACTAATGGCTTGAGCAGTTTGAATCTATCTGCTGTTGCACTATCGTGTAGTTCTGGAGTAAATATTGATATTGGTTTCCACAGCATGTTATCCTTCATATTGTTTGGTGTACCTAAAATGCGTAATGTAGCAAAATGTTGCAATTAAAGGGCAAATGTAGTGACTTTTGGCAATAATTGTGCAATTGAATATCATGTATGTTAGAATATTACATTTTGCGGTCGAAATAGGGCTAAATTGACGAAATACACCTAAAAAATAGCAAAATGTTAATCGAGTGAATTTTAGCAAGTGCCTAAAATGCATAATGTAATAAATGTTGCGACTAAAGAGTTTTTGCACATTTCTATAAAATTTAATATTATAACGTTGAAATACTACAATTTGTCCGCTAAATGGGGCTAAACGTAGCAAAATACGTCAATTAAGGGGGCAAATGTAGAGAATTTTAGCAAGTGTAGCTCTTAGGAGCGAAAACGATCCTAGGATAGTATAATGAAACGCTTATAGAAACGCTCCTAAGTGCACTAGTTTTCATGCCTAACTTTTCGCTCCTAGGATTTTTGATGAAACGCACACCTGATCTGTAATGTTTTGTATGTTTCAGTTTACTGCTTAAAGCTGTGAGTGGAGAGGACACACAGGACAGGACGGATAGATCTATACTGACACCATGGGTGAAATTTCTGTGGGAATCCTACCGACAATGTCTTGATTTATTGCGCAACAATTCGAAGGTGGAAAAACTATACCAGGAGATTGCTCAGCAAGGTTAGTATATATCTTTGGTCGAAGTTGTTGTAAGGTAAATACTATAGTAAGACCATTTTGTGTTGAGTGTTTTTGTTAATTTGGATTAAATTGCAACAAATTCTTCTTGAATCTATTTACTTTATTTTGAACACTACTGAAGAGAAGCTACTAATTTATTTTGTATTTGAAGAGTCTGGTTTTAAGGTTTTGTATCCATGTTCTTTTATTTCAGCATTCAAATTCTGTTTGAAGTATGCCAGAAAGACGGAGTTCAGAAAATTGTGTGATAATGTAAGTTAGAAATAACCTTTTATTATTTAGAAGAAGTATGAATGTTTGAATGTGGTTTGTGTGTAATCATATTCCTGTCATTCATTAAATTGCTATGATGCAATCAGTCAAGTGTATATAATTTCCTTCTGATATTAGTTCAAGAATAACATTTGGACACTTATTTTGATCCTTCAAATACTTCCAGTACTAACTCAATGAAATAGTTGGTGTGGTTATTAGTTTTCACTGCAACAAATCTGCTGGTTAAATGCTGCACATGTTTATTTGTAACCTGTTTATTTTAAAACAATAACACTCCACCTACTTTCGTTATTCAGTTGAGAACTCATCTTGGACATGTACACAAGCATCAACATCAGCAGACAGCCATCAACCTGAATAATCCAGACTCACAGGCCATGCATCTAGAAACACGACTTGCTCAGCTCGATAGTGCTATTCAGATGGAACTTTGGCAGGTAATGTTTCATGTCACTATTATTATCCAATTATGTTTTGCTTTATAAATTGTAATTCTCTTGTTGTGTTAAATCGTTTAACATGGTGAATTTTGAGACGTGTGTTATACAATATATTATTGAACCTATACCAATTTATTGGCACATTGGTCTTATTCAGTTAGGATGACAGTGTACTCTGGTGAGCGATACAGGGCCATCATAGCCCTCATGTTTGCTTTTCTCGTGCTGCATGTGATACTGGTTTTAGAAATTGGTATATCCCATAAAATCTAGTGTACTGGAAATCATGATATTCCTGTATAAGATAATTTATACATACAGCTGCTTGAACTAGAATGTTAACTATTAGGCTGTACTATTTAAATAGATTCAACAAACAAATTTCTCTAATTTTCAGGAAGCCTTCAAGGCTGTTGAAGATATACATGGTTTAATTGGCCTGTCAAAGAAGAGTCCTAGGCCATCTCTCATGGCAAACTACTACACCAAACTCGGACTGGTATTCTGGAAATCTGGAAACCATTTGTTCCATGCTTCTACATTGACTAGACTCTTTCATCTATCAAAAGATCAGAGGAAGAATCTGTCACAGGATGAGTTGCAGAAGTAATTACATAGAACCACTCTATCTGCATAACTGTGCGCTTTTAAAAACAATTTATTGATGATTCTAATTCCTGTTTGACAATGTATTGTGCACTCAACCAATATATACATGTATTAGTGTATTCCATCGTAATATGTTGTACATTGATACATTGATTGTGGCAGAATGTCACTTATAAAATTGAAAAATATTATTATATCAATGTTGTAAATATTCTATATTTTCTATAGATTATGAATATTCTTTATGGGGGAAAATTAAAACTTGCCAATGCTACTTACGCATTTTATATGACAATAGTATTTTGACAAAGAATGTGTCTGAATTTAACCATTGATAAATTATGTTTACTATAGGATGGCTTCTCGAGTTCTGTGCGCTACACTAGCTATACCTATCCCTGCTGCTAGGAATGCTATCGATACTTTACTGGAGATGGGAGAAGAAACTGCCGAGAAGCAAAGACGTCTTGCTGGTTTGTTGATGCTCACAAGTCCCCCTAAACGACAAGTGCTTGTAACTGATTTGGTATGTCTTACTTCAATTTGCAATCCTACAAAACTTGATGGTTATGTCTAGTCTATTATTTCTGGTATATGTTTCTTTAAACTTGGTGGCAATTAGGTTTTTTTCCATTTGTTGAACATGCTAGTTCTAAAAATCTTCTTGTCTTTTTATCTCAAATCCAGTGGTAAACTCAGTTCTTTTACAATTGGCAGTAAAAATAACAGCTTGCAGCTTCTGACATTTACAGTACTTCAGTGATTAAATATTGCAAATCTAATTAATGGTCCAATTTGTTACGATATTCATGGAGATTTTCTCTTTTTCAGGCTAAACATAATGTGATGCAGTATGTTTTTCCAGAATTGAAGAACTTGTTTAACACCTTGGAGGTTGATTTTCATCCTCTCAAATTGTATGAGAAAATCAAACCGAGCATGGATTTTGTGATGGAGAATGAAGACTTGGCTCAGTATGTACCTGCACTGGAAGACATTATAGTTACTCGTATCCTGAAACAAGTAAGTTTTATGAACTTTCAGAAAAACCTGTATGCTTACCTGTAGTTTATCTTGTTTATATTTGTGTTCCCCTTTCAATGCAGTTCATTTATGTCACAGTTAAGACACAAACACAGTGTGGATTGGAAATGTGTTTTTACTGGCCTTTTTCTATAGTTCCCAAGGGTCCGACTATCGGACCCATTCTCCAAGCCAAATGTAAGTTTTTTTCCCAATCAGAAATAAAATTCCCGATCAGATGCACCAACGAAAAATCGTCTATGCCAGCACATTACTGCTGAGCCGCGAAATAAACATCGAAAAAAATATTTTACGACGCAAATTTTCCCAATTTATCCAGGGTCTTTTGTCAAAATGGACAGAAAAAGGCCTGTTTTATGTTAAATCTGTATTTTTTTTCTGTGCACTGTGTCATTTCTTTATAAATAAATATGTTCTTACAATATGCATCATGTGTACACAAGTTGAACCTATTACAAGTGTCCATATTAGAAGTTTTGCATGTACGCTGGTTTTACAGCATCTATGTATACTGCTTTCAAATGCCATACATGTGTTTCCATTGTGACGTCAGAAAGCTTAGCTTTATTACTTTGACTTGGATTTAAACCTATTCTGTCTATTGCATCGAAATTCGGTACTATATTCATTTATGTCTGTTACCATTTATATCAAATAACTGCGGACATCTATACTTGGTAACATTTTAACTAGTTACTTGTCTGTTCATGTATACATAGTTAACATCATTTGTGCTTCATTTCTGTCTCAAGTGTTGACAGGATACCATGTTTATAAATAGTGAAGTAAACGGCTCATGCATTGGTATACAAAATTGATACTTTAGTTTTTAACTGTTTAAAAATATTGTATATGCTAGTAGTAAGTCCTGTATCTATGTGTCATTATTTTAGGTGTCTCAAGTATATCAAAGTATTGAGATGTCAAGGTTCGCAGCTTTGGTACCGTTTACCACACCATTCAGACTGGAGAGATTGATTGTAAATGCTTCGCGACAACTTGAACTTCAGGTATTTACTGCAGTTGCTGAGTAGACTGAAATGGTTCTTGCCATTGCGTTTTAATTTTAGGATACTAGTCGAAAATCTGAATTGGTCTAATTAAAAATTATTTTTTTTTAGTGATGAAATCATTGGTAAGGCTTATGTTCTCAGTCACAGTTTTACTGAAGATGATATATCATATGTCATTTGCTCTTCACTTCTGATTTATGTTGAGAAGTTGTAAGTCGCTTGCAGAAATATTGGTTAGTACTGGTTGGTAACCCAGAAACATGGATACGTCAAGTGTCTGCCATACATAACTGAAATACTGTGGAAAAAACAGCATAAAGGTCAAATATAAAAACAGTATTCTTAATTGGTCATTCTGTATGGATATTAGTAGTCACATGAAATTGCGCACCTGGTTTTTTTTCATTGCATTTATTTAGAGCAGAGTCACGCCCGGTGATTGAGTGAAGAAGGGGCACCTTTGTTCCGTGGTCACATTTCTAGTTCTATTGTTTAGCCCTTATCACTTCCCTCATATTGACAAGATGATGAATTGATAACAGCAACTTAATAATACCTATTATTTTTGCTTAACAGGTTCGTATTAACCATCGTGAACATTCTCTTAGTTTTGGCACCGACCTGGGTGTCAGTCAGAAAGAGGAGGTTCCAGAAGGACCATACATCCAGCGTATGCCGAGTGAAGTAATTCGCATGCAGCTCACCCATCTAGCTTCTGCTTTACAAAAGGCCGTTAGAACTCTGCAGCCTAGAGATGCTAATGTAAGTTAACAATCTTGCTTTCATATATACTTTGGTCAATTGACTGAACAGTGTCTTGATAAATTTTAGCAAGTAGCTTGACCGCATACAGTTTTATTCACCTTGAAGCTTAAAGATAGGATTAAGGTTTACAATTAGACTGAATATGTATAACACCATGTAGTATTCATTATTTTTATCTCCTGCATAACAATTTGTGTTCAGAAACTGTTAGTTCGCTTGTATTGAGTATTTTTTTTCAAACCAATTTGAAGATAATAATAGTAGTCTACCACAACCATTTCAGCATATGTTGGCCCAGATTCAAGCACAGAAAGAGGAAATGAAATCCCAGATAATGAATAATTATAAACTGTCAGCCAAGAAGGAGCACACTCGTATACTACAGAGAAAAATTACCATAGAGCATAGAAAGGAACAGTTGGAGCACATGAATGATCAGAGGGTGAGAGTATTTTCTAGTTTGTGACATGGTTTCAATGATGCCAGTCTGTTTACCTTCTTTCAAAGTAATAATATAACCGAGTTCTGTATAGCTGAGAAAATGAAAAAAATGCTTATCTTGCAGTCTGTGGTAAGAATTTTCTATATTTTTTTCATAACTAGTGTCTTGCGCCATTAATCGGCAATTTAAGTCGTATATGATGACCAGTTTACCAAACCAGTTGTCCTGGAATTTATTGTCAACCAGTACTAACATGCTCTTCCTCATGCAACTGACAACTTCTCCACATGTGGGGGCGTGACTGTAGGCAATGTCACAGGAGAACAAAATATGTCCAACCCGGATCTGGCCGGTGACAGTCTAGCGCTCTACCAACTGAGCGTGTGAGCTAACAACTTTCTTATATCAAGATCATGAAATATCTTGTTCAGTATATTGATATTTTATTGGTCTTTATGTATGTTCTGCTAAGTGTATATTAATGTTACATCTGTATGATGTAGGAAAGAGAAGAATATGAGCAACAAGAGGAAACAAGAAAGAAGGCAATGGAAGCTGAGATGGCACGACTTGAACGGGAAGCTAAGGAGCGTGAACGTCAAAGAGCCGTTGCAGAACAGAAAGATATACAGAAGAAACATGCTTTAGAGAGGATTGAACAGTTGAAGAAGTCTGAACTTGGTGCGAGAGTTGTACAGAACATTGATGAGGAGGTGGGTTACTTGATTACAACTCTTATAACTCTCATTAATGTTGGCCTGTGTAAAAAAAAATCTCAGTTTTTTGTTGGTTTTTAAGCTCACCTGAGCCGAAGGTACATAAGTTTGTAATATGGTAGACTTCAAAAATCTCTGAAAATGATAGCAGGTGTTCAAAATTATTAGGTCAAAATGATCTTTGCGGGTAACCGTCCACAAAATTTGTTGATAAATACAATTATAGTCTTCCTAAAAGGCATGGCATCCAAGCTCTGGGGCTGCCTTTTATTGATGATTAGACAAGAATTTCTAGCTTGATCAATAGGTATACTCTGTATTGGTATAAATATGAGGTTTTCCCTCTAATCCTGAGGTACAAACAACAATTTACTATTAAAATGTTGTGTGTACCTCGTGTAAAAAAGCCTCAAAGTGAATTTCGGATTCCCTCTATTAATGTCAATATTTCCAGTAAATATGAAATATGTATGATCTGTCTCTTACATGATGTACCTTATATATCAGGATCTTGCCAAGATGGATGTGGATGATATTATGGCGAGACAAGTAGAACAGTTAGAGAGGGAGAAGAAGGAACTTAGTGAGAGACTTCGCAATCAGGAGAAAAAGGTAGCTTGATGTGCACTTTAATTTTCTGTGGTCAGTTCTCATATTCATCAAACTTTGGTTTCCTCTTGCTTTTCAATTGTTTAAAAGTGTTTTATTTTATAATTTTCCGGCAATACTGATGTAGACTTGACTTCAAGAAAATGAAAAGCTTTTAACAGTCAAAGATGCTCATATACTACTGTAACCCCTATCACTTGTTGCTGAAGTTCAGTCGGACCTTGTTCACTTGAATTCATTGGGTCCGAAATTTTATTTCAAATATTCGGATGGAAGGTTCTCACATAAGCGAGGTCCGACTGTATTTACTTACTTGCACAAATGTATTGAAGCTCTATTTTGAGCCATGATTGTTTCTAGATTTGTCATTTAACTTGGTGTGGTCAGAACCTTCTGTCTTCCAAGTTGGCATCTGTCCTATCTGCTCTACCACTCCCATAAAATATTTATTTATGACCAGCTTTCTTAAAATCTTGTATTGCAAATTGAGTTGATAAGCTCTCTGATTCCAACAGATTGATCATATGGCTAGAGCAAAGAGATCGAAGGAAGTTCCACTCCTGGAGAAACAGTATGATGAAGAGAGTATTCGCAGTAAAGATTTCTGGGAACAACAGGAAATAGCTAGAGTAAGTTTGTAGAGTTAATGTTGCAAAGTTATACTTTTATTGTTATTGACATACAGAAAACTGTTCATATCGTAAGACATGTTTAGCCATGTCGTGTTTATACAGTGTTGATGGTTTTATGGTATGTTTATTATTCCATTTCTCTTGTACTTATAGTGTTTTCCTATAGATAGTAAACTTATAAAAGTCTTAATGCCAGTTTTCTGTATAAGTATGCAGAATTTGTTATGGTTTCTGTAACATGCGATTTTACAATCCGGCTAGCAAGAATATTACAGACTTCGTAAATAAAACACCATAACTGTCTTAAGTAAAGGTGACCGACATGAATCTGACTTTCTTCTGACTGGATAATTATATTCTCTCTCATCACCCTACACGAGAGCTCTGCATTGGCTGGCAAGTTATCATCAAACACTGTGATTGAACATTTGAATGATATATGTATATTGTTACACAGATTCAGAAACAAGCGGAGGACCATGAGTTAGAGCTGGCTACAAGGGACAGAATGAGGAGGATGAAGAAGGACACCTCCGAGTTCCTTACACAGCTTAAAGATAGGAGGAAAAAGCAATACAAAGTAGGTTCTTTTTTAATATACTCTGAATGACATTTCTTTCTTGGCTCATATGGGTTGTTTTTTTACAATGAATGAATATTCAACAATGCAAATATTCTTTATACAGCTTATTTGTAAATATTAATCCACTTTGACGGAAATTTACGACAGATCAAAAACAAGAACCCTTATGATAATTTTGCTCAATGTATCGTACTTCAGTGTTTTCCCTGACGCACAAGTCCTTCGCCTTCGTCATAGTCGCATTTTCTTAGAATTACATGTGACAGTGACATAGGATTATGATGATCTGCTAGTCCATGAATCAGTTGTCCAAGACACACTGGCGCCTCCTGCAAGTTCTTGTTTCACTGGAGTGACAACAGTCTGATACATGTGTGGGATAACAGTCTTGCTGAATGTCGATCTGCAGGGAACAGAGTGGCGCGGTTCACATTCATATAAATGCAAAGTCAACAAAATTTAGGCATTAGTTTCGAATTGAAAAAAAACCACTTACTTTGTGCGTCAAACGTATGACTATGTTATTTAATTAATGTTTATAATTAATATTAGTATTTATCACATCACTTGCCCTCCATGAGTGGCATAAAGCAGTGACATAAATAGCATATGTAACTAGTTACATAAATAGCCAGTGTGACGTCACTTATGAGGCTTTGAACCGCGAGTATTCGGATACTCGTAACAGCCCTTGTACACGCCCCAAGATTTAATATTGGTTATGCTGGCAGTTTGCATCAGTATGTCAGTATTTTAAGAGTAATTTTATCATACCAGCAAAGAATACAATTGATAAAAGGAAGTAACATTGGATTTTCTTTTGTGCTCCTTTAAATTATTTTGTCTAATGCCACTATGTGGTACTTCCATTTTGATGCACTCCCACACACTTGCTGGGGAGTTGTCAGTCCTTCTGCCCCACAGTACTATCTTCTAACTTTATAGGAATGTATATCAGCATGTGAAGTTGTGCACGTGGGCTGTCGTGTCCCTCTCCGCCAGGAGAAAATAGAGTTATATGGGCCGTTTGATTGAGTAAAGTGGGGTCACATGTGTCCTGTGGTCACATTTCGTGTTCTTCTTTTATAACATGTGATATAACGTTATTATACGTATCATGGGAACACCCGCGGCGGGCGGCGTCCACATGTTGACTCTAAGTCAAAGAGTTTTCATCTGATCTTTACCAAACTTGGTGAATATGTTTGTGGGCATAATATCTCGGCCACATCGCCCCAGGCACTTCGGAGTTATCACCCTTTGATTTTAGAAATTACCTAAAATTTGTCTTGTTTTAACTCTGAGCTCTGACTTATGACGGGCGTATTTTGTGACAGTTTGCCACTCTTGTATTTTCTTGTCTTAATTAATCTTCGGTATTTTGTAGGAGAAGGTTGCCAGTTTTGATAAGAAATTTATTGAGGAGAGAAAAGCCCGGCTTGCTAAAAGGAAGGAAGATAGGAAGTTAGAGAGAAGACAGAAATGGTTGCAGGAGAAGGAAGAAGCTGAACAGAAGGCCCGAGACGAGGCTTTGATTAGAGGTATGAATACATTTTAATTTGGCCACTTGTATTTGATGTAATATAGTGAAAGTTGTCATGGTATCAGGTTCTTGAACTCCCTAACTAAGTTGCAATAAAATTCTTGATTGTCCATTGTAAGTGAAGTTTTCACCAAAAGGCATTTTGTTGACTTTGTGAATAAAGAAAAGACTGAAATAGCTATTTAATGTTGAACAGAACTTATGCAGAAAGACTATCACGCAATTTGCTATGATATATATAATTGTTAAATAAAGACGTTAGTTGTGTATGTTGATGAAATATTAGTTTATCTATGAGTTATCATGCCATTAACAACTGATACCAATATTTTACACAGTATGTCTAAAATAAATGTAATATTGATTTCAAAACGATATTGTGGTGAAATATGTAATATTGTGCACTTGGACTTCCTCCGACTCTGATTCGGAGACTTAATAGTTCTACGGTATGTTATCATATTGTTTTGTGATTATAGAACGTGAAGAGGAGGAACGTTTAGCCGAAGAGAAGAGAGAACAGGAGGAAAGAGAATATATCGAAAAGGAAGCTAAACTTAATGAGATCGCCTTGAGACAGCGTCAAAGAGAGGAAGAACTTGAAAGGAAAAAAGAGATGGACAGAAGGTACTTGGTTAATACAACAGATTTGAGTACAGAGTACTACTGCGATCAATGTGTGGAAATCCTTTATGTACCATTGACCCCTGTGACCATGACCTTTTGATCAACTGTACTTGAAATGTTTCCAGCCAATAACTCGAAAACACCATGACCTACACTCCTCAACCTTGGTCCACACATTGATCGCGGGTAGTCGAGAGACCCTATTGGTTTTGGGGTCACTGGATCAAAGGACATGGTCAAACTAATCATTGGGTGGAAATCATTGTCTGGCTGATAACTTAAGAATTGTTGAGGTTTTTAGACCATCATGATCAAACTTGTCTGGCTGATAACTTAAGAATTGTTGAGGTTTTTAGACCATCATGATCAAACCCTTGTATATCATCTACTCACTTCTAGGTCATCAAATTAATTAACATCCTCTCTCTGACAATGCATCTGTATGGGGGGCATATGTTTTTCAAACATCTCTCTTTATAGTAGATTAGACATTGAAATTAAATAGTTTGTGGTTTTGCTGCCTTTTTATAGGGCCATCAATGGTAGTACATATTTTAGTTTCACTTTGGGTGGACAGGCTGGCGTCGCCATCCACAAAGTTGTCTGGTCTCTGACTTACACAGTCTGTATCCAATCTTGACCAAACCTGAATGTTTATTCGCATAATATCTTAGCCAATTTTGATAACCTGCCAGACCACTTAAGTCTTTCTTCAGTTTTGGTCCTTTGATAACTGCAACTAGTTTACCAAAATAGCCTTGTCTACTCTCTTATTTTGACAGTTCTTATCAAATCTTCACTAAACTTGGTTTGAACGTTTATTGGCAAAACATGTCCTCCAAGTTTGATATAACCAGTCTATTTACCATAGTCACTCTTGAGTTATGGCCCTTTGATTGCAAAAAAATACTAAATTGGCCTTGTCTGCTCTCCAACTTAGGCAGTTCTTTTTCAGTCATTACCAAACCATATTGTCCCAGTCACTCGGGAATTATGTCCCTTTAATTTGTATCATTATACCTTTTTATTTAGGTTTCCATGATGATGGATGTATTAACTATCCCAATACTTACTGTCAAAGGAGGTATTCTGTGTTGACTGCGATTCTTAATTGAGAGAGGCTTATCTTTTGACAGTTTGCCACTGTCATTAGTGCTAATTTAAACTCTGATTTCTGACTTAGGAGGGGCGTAATTTGTAACAGTTTGCCACTCTTGTCTCTTTATTTCCTTCTATTTGTCTCAAGAAGAAAGTTTTTGGGTCCTGAAATATTGATATAATAATGAGCCAAATTCTGTTGTCTATTCAAGTAGTGCTTATACAGAACGTGCCCCTCCTGCTAGGGATGAAAGACAGTCATGGAGACCAAGTCCCGACAGTAGGGAAGATAGAGGTAGAAGTGATGGACCTCCAACAGAAAGAGCTCCATGGCGACCAGCTGGTCCAGGTGGATGGAGAGAACGTGAAAAAGAGAAACACGATGCTTGGCGTAAAGAACCGGAAAGGTGAGTACTTGGAATAATTTTGTCTGAAGTTGATGAAATGCTATAGTACTGAGTGTTATATGCACTTCAAATTTGAAATTCTCTTTCAAAAAAGATAAGGGCAAAAGACAAGGAAAATTTCATGAACACAGATATTACTGAAGTATTATACACCAGTGCTGAACAAATGTTTGGGGAATTAATTTTATGAATTATAGCTCTATTGCATGGTAAATGCAGAATAATAAGTAAGAAAAACTTTAGTGCACCAAGAAACATATTAAGTATAAGCTGATAAATAGAACAAAGGGCTATTAACAGTTTTTAACTGAGGAATAATCCTTTTGTTATGATAGGGATGAGCAAGAACCAGGAGATGAAAAAGAAGATCGAGGAGGTGAAAGAGGAGGCTGGCGTGATAGAGTTGCTCAGAAAGAAGAGAGGCCCCCACTTCGTGATGATCGTCCTCCTATGAGGGATGATCGACCTCCAATGCGTGGTGATGACCGCCCTCCAATGCGTGGTGATGACCGCCCTCCAATGCGTGGTGATGACCGGCCTCCAATGCGTGGTGATGACCGCCCTCCAATGCGTGGTGATGATCGCCCTCCAATGCGTGATGATCGCCCTCCAATGCGTGATGATCAACCTCCAATGCGTGATGATCGACCACGAGAATCCTGGAGAGATAGAGAAGGAGGAAGAGACCGTAGATTTGATAACAGAGATATTAGACTTGACAAAGAAGAGATGAGTCGCCTTGATCGTGAACGTGGTGAGAGAATGGGAGGTGGCCCTGCACCTAGTGATGACAAGGGAGCATGGAGACGCGGTGGAGACCGTGATGAAGACAGATGGGGGAAAGATGATGGGCCTCGAAGAGATGATGGCCCAAGAAGAGATGGCGGACGGGACTTGCCAAGAAGAGATGACGGTCCTAAAAGAGATGGTGGACGTGGTGATAGCTGGAGAGACAGAGAGTCAGGTACTGTTTCAATTTGACATTGTTATGAAAGTCTTTTAGCTATTATTAGCAAACAAAATTGCTTGACTAGTGATCATTTTAGAGTTATGTGGTTTAATGCTTTCCCCACTAACTTACTAATAGCTGAAAAAAAGTTAATTGGGTCACTTGCTATTATTTATCTTCCAAGTTGTATATCTAACTTTTGTTGATAGCATTTGTTGGCCATACAGTAATTTACAAATATCAATTAAGGATCATAAAAGTTTATTCTTATTTCTTCAGGTGGTGGAGGTGGTGGTGGTGGCGGTGGTAGTAGTTGGCGTGACCGTGAACAGGGCAGAGAGCGTGATAGTGCATGGAAACGTGGTGGAGATGACCGCGGACCTCGTGATGATAGAGGTCCTCGTGATGATAGGGGTCCTCGTGATGATAGGGGTCCTAGAGATGACAGGGGTCCTAGAGATGACCGTGGACCGAGGGACGATCGTCGAGCTGGACCTCCTCCTACGAATGAGAGAGACACCTGGAGACGAGGTATGATACTCGACATTCTGCTTGGTTCCATAATTTACTATCACTATTCATATGCTATGTAGAGAATATATTAGAGGCGGTTATTAGTCACAGTGAAAGCAGTTATTAATGTTGTGACATAGTAGTATTTAAGAAATTAAAATATGAAAACGAAGGTCACCTGTAATACAGTTCAATTGCAGCCTGCAACACATCGAGTTGGTGACCAAAAAAATATATACATAGGATTTACTGATTCTGTGTACGTCATTTAGAGTTGAATGCATGTTGTTGAAACAATACTGCTATGAAGTCTGTAGATATTTATGTGCTTTACTTATGTGTTTGTAGATGGTGCTCCACCTCCGAGAGAGAAACCAAGAGAAAGTAGACCACCAACATCTCAAGGAGGTCAGTATTTACTAGATATTTCTTAGCATTGTACGAAATTGTTAGCAATTTTAAATCAAGATGATAAAATCTTAATCCAGTTTTGTTCACTCGAAGGATGTTAAGTCTGACTTGTGATCAAATGCAGACCTTGAATATTCTCTTTCTTTCATTCACCACTACAATGTGATTTGTACTTAAGGTGTGGAAATCGTGTTTAAGTACACTTTAGTATTGCTTTTACTGAACAGTGGTGTATACTCTACCCAGACTGTGAACATGGAAAGACATGTCGGTAGATTCCTGTGTACTTAGATGAGACCTTGTTATTGCTGCCCAAGTTGGTGAAGTTGTCTTTTTCACTTGCCATGTTGTCTTTTTTCACTTGCCATGTTGTCTTTTTTCAGAAGATGATGGATGGACTACTGTGACACGATAAAAGCAGTTACCATGGTGAAATCATGTGAAAGTTATCCTGACAGTTGCTATTGTATTTCTTTTACATAGTGATGATGTTAATAATCTTTGTCATAATTTGATGTCATGTTGAAGTACAAAAGTTCATTGATTTCCATACTTGTTTATATAAAGCAGATGGTTTCTAAGTATCATCCTGTAGTAAACTACTTGTGTTCAGTGTTGTAACATAGGAACTATAACATAGGAACTATTGAAAGAATTTCAACCATCAATATTGTTTCCAGTTGATTGGATAGTGTTTGAAGATAGTAATCTGACTTTCAATGAACTACATGAAGAATGAATGAATAGACTATTGACATACTCCTTTTTTAAATTCTTTACTATCTGTGAATGAATCTTGATAATAAATTATTAATCACTTCAATAACTATGTGGGTTTTTTTAACACACTGTCCGAAATGTCTTTATTGGCGGCAGTATTGGCCGCGAATGAATAACTCCAGATTTACGACGAGTCCAGTCATCAACAGTTTATCTCAAGAGAGCTATTGTATGATTGAACTGGCTAGAATTTCTGTCGGTAACGGGAGACAATATAAGTAAGAGTCGCACTGCATCCATTTATTATGTTGATCTATTTACAAATATCATATTTTGCAATGAACTCCACATACTGATCGTTCAGTTGAATCCATGGTCACCATTCTATTTTACTTTATATTTGTCGTATATAGCCAGCAAAATACAATAACAAGCAGTGATAAGTATCGCATACACATAATGCAATCAATCTATACAGGCTTTCATTTTGTATGTCCAAAACTAAAGTCTCTAGTTCAATTGCCTGGTGCTTGTCGAAAATTTACATTACGCATAGCATTAAGAGTTAGTATTGATTATATGGAATAAAGCATGGAACAATTTTGCTTTTCAATGTGATTCTCAAAATGCATCAGCATAATGCAGTGACCTATTTCTTACATGAAGCTCATTTGAATCAGTGGATGCATATATTGGTAAACATTAGATAGAGGAGAACAATGGGGTTCCAGGGTATGAAGCATACAACAGCTTCATGCACTTTGATTACAATACAACAGCTTCATGCACTTTGATTACAATACAACAGCTACATGCACTTCGATTACATTAATATCATGATTACGTTATTTAGTGAAGTTCTTTGGCATAACTGTTCACCCAAAACTTGAAATAAAAGTTCTTCAAATAGGAACGTTTCAGGACAATCGGTTCAACGAAACTTCAAAACAAAAGCATCTGCAAGGTTTTACAATTTATTTACCATTATTTCTACGAGACAATGATACAAAATGATACAATGGAGCTCCATAATTCAGAATATATTCATATTGTTAAACAAGGAACATCACAGGTTCAATAATAAACACAATAATAAAACAAGCAATGTTAATTATGTAATTCACACAAAAACATGTCTTTGGGACTACATGGTAGTTTTTAATGCACAAGAAGCATACGTCTTCACTGAAACTGCCAATTGGACCTTGGACGAGACCATGACCTGAACCATTAACTGACAAGAGTAAAATTTACATTTGGCACAATGTCTTCTAATGGTATATCTTATTTGCAAATCTTTGTTATGGATACAAAAGGAGCATAAATATAAAGCACTACCAAGTTAGCTGTGTGACCTTGACCTCGCACAGTTTAGACAGCATTTTGCTCATCTTGTAGTTCTAATTTGTACCAAATGATATTGTAAATCAAGTTTAGAGACAAACATTTGACACAATTTTAAGAAAGGGACAGACAACCAATCAAAAACTATGTCGCCTAAACTTCTTGGGAGACGTAGAATGCGTTAAGGAAAAGAATAAACCCGTGTTTATTCATCAATCCTTATGACATTCCATCCAATGTTTGTTGAAAGATCAACACATGTTGGAAGAAATTTTACATCTGTACAGACGATGAGGAACGAACATTCACATCCACCAGTATTTATATACGCTGAGTATAGCACCAAGTTATGTGACTCCATTAACACATCTTTCCACTGCTGCCATAGTTTGAAAGACGCCCTCACATCTTTGTTAAAGAGTTCTTTGTCAGGTTGAAAGGGGTATTTTCTGAGTGTCTGTTCTAATTGTATTAATCAGATCTTGATTGATGAGGAAAATGAATCTTAGACATGATATCTGAAAAAGTGAAGAAAAAAATAGAAACCTGTGTCAATTTTGACAAACAGAACTACAATAAATTCATGGATCCATGGGCAAACAAATCTACAATGTTTGAAACTCGAAAGTATGCATAAGAAATTTAAGGAGTGAAGTTTTACAATATATAACCAACATTTATTTTGTGTTTCAAAACAACGGACAAGATGGCCAATGTGTATCAACACTGTCAAATTTTCTGTTGGTAATACTAAATATATTTAAATGTAAAACGTACAACATTTTAACAACATAAAACATACAAAAACAAATACGAAATCAAGATTAGCAAAGCAATGGAGTATTGCAAGTATACTCTAGTCCCCTACAGGATTCTTATAACGGTCACAATTGCTGTCTCCATAGCATCCACAATTTTTGCCACTTTGAAAACGTAAGATGGTGCATTTATCTTAATATTGACCACTATCCACTTGCCAAGTTTCATAAACTAAGCTTGTAAACTTTTCAGTTATTGCAGGATCTAGACAGACAGACCTAGATTTTCCTGACTGACTGAGGGTAAGCGTATAGTGCCCTCGGGTGAAACCAGTAAAGGACTCCTTAAACTACAAGACCTACCTCCACTACTGAGTTATTGCACAATCTTTGTTTGTTGCCTGTCAGAATGGGTTTCCCATCTATGTATATTGGTCTCTTCCCTTCATTAGCAATGTAAAAATCTCCATTACTTCTCAATTTTATAATCCCCTGTCGTCTAGAAATCTTCCATGCTGGACCTTCTAAAGATAAATCTACATCTATCTGATAGTCCTTCGTAGCTCTGCCAAGTGTGATCTGTAATGGTAAGTGCTGATCTATGACGAGTTAAATATCAGAGTACATGAATAACTGAAAGAAGACCTGAATCAACCATCTAATTTGTCCAATTTCTTTTTTGAAATTGCACAACAAATACAGTGTACATTTGTATATACAAAGCCTTACAGTGGGAGCCAATTACAAAATGCTTAGGGCCAAATTTAGTTGAATTGCAAGAAGTAATAGCTGGAGATGAAAATCTTTTTGTTAGGTTCCCTTTGTACTCGAAAGGGGGCAGTGCCATCATTTGCATGATTTTGAATCCTTACCACTAGAGAATATTTAAAAAAAATTTGGTTTGAGTGGAGATGTTTGAAGGAAATGCAGATACCACAAATCACAAAAGCAACGTATCATTGGTAGATATGCAGCTGAAAACTGATTTTTCAATTTCTTATCTGCCCTTTGGCAGCACTGGAAGAGCATTCTTAAGAGTTTTGTTAAAACCTATTTCACATGCCTGCATATCATTCCATAATATTGAATATACTGCAGCAAAGCATCATATAAGATCGTGGTAGTTATCTGCCCTATATACAAATACATTAAACCAATGTTTTCATCTGAAAGCAATGCAGAATTGCCTAACACAGTTTGAATATGTGAATAACAGTGATTGACATTAATCTATTGATATCACAGTATTGTAAATGAAAACAAAATGTACTATCATCAAAGGGATCAGAACAGTTTGAAATGTAAGACTACTGTAAGAAATAGAGAAACACACTAACTTCACGAGATCGCATCAGATATCGCACCAATCTACCACGAAGTACAGCCAGAGTCTGGTTGTCAAAGTCTGGAGGACTGATACCTGGACAAAATAAATGGATAACAATCAAATATTGTATTCTAACTAGGGATGTCAATATTTGATTATTTATTAAACACTACATTAGTTAAATATGATGTTAAGAGTTTGCTGTCACATGATTGTCACTCAAAAGTTAGCAGGTCCTGAAAAGAATTTCTTACCAAAATGTAACATAAGCCATGGCTTATTGTCAGGATTTCTGATATTTAGCCTAAAACCTGAAGTCGCAGAATAAATAAGGCCTTTACATTATATGCTTTAAAAGGTGAGCACAATATCTGATTTCTTTAGTAGGTGTTAGGAATTCTCTCACACATACAAATTTGAAGATAATTTTGAAGAGTTTTGCAAAGAACAATCTTAACTCAGAAGCAGCTTAACTTAATTAGTACTAAGGTCTAAAAAAACATTACATACCTGTGACACTATCAACAAGAACCTGCCATTTTGGAAGCTCTTGTTCTAAAGTACGTATTTCTTTCTTATTTCTTCTGTCGGCTACAGCTAACTCTTGTTCTATGATATCGTCTTTTGCGTCCTACGATACAAACAAGAAAACATTCCAATGTGATTGTATGCAAGTATCGGACTAAAAAATAGTGGATTCATATTCTAGTCAAACAACATGAATAAAATGGGACTTTCGCATTGTATCAAATACAAACAAAAGGTACAAAGTGAAGAAATGCTTTAGCCCAGTCAATACAAAACCATACAGCACAGCTTCATACAGATTTATAAATGTGAATATCTAAAGCAAGATGACTGAATTTCTAATCGAACAAAATCGACTTCGAAGACTGGTGAAGAACTTTTGTATCTTCTGTCAACTGTTATAAAAATGCCTTCTTAATAGCCTTCATCATGTAGAAGAAGTTTTATTTCAATTTTAGGTCAAACTTGTGTACAGAGTCTGTAAATAGTCAAAGCAATCAACTGTTACCTTTAAATCTTCATCTGTGAGAAGATCTTCAGCATCAGAAAAGTTTAACACATGATCTCCTCTAGGCATGGGTTGTACAGATTGGTCAGGTAATAAATGATATTGCTTCATCAGTAACCAATGTGTGTGTAGAGATTTGGATGTTCTTGTTGGGTAGAATGTGTCGGGCTGTTTATCCAGCAAATCTTGGAAAGTCTCTAGTGATGGATTGCTTGTCTAGAAGAATGCATACAAATGAATGAAAATCAGAATCATACATGAGTCAAAATACAACACACATGTACTCAACATTAACACGGCTGTTCACCATCAGCCACAATCGACTTGAACTAAGCTATATATGTGCAGTTAGCGATACTATAACTAGCAGTACCTGCCACTAATATCCCATTAAGAGCACCATTACTGCTCCTTGAGGCAGCAGTAAACATATGTTAACTTCTAGTACCTCCAATATAGAGACTGATGCAACATTACAAGCAGTAAAGAAGAAATACATGTTGTTACATTTTGTTGACATATAAATTATCAATGAATAGCAGGAAATAATAGAAAACGTTAACATCTTCACCACATGAATTGGTCATATGAGTACATAATACAGCATTGACAGGACGTTTGCTGTGGTACAATTACAGCCATATTACAGTCATAACAGTGAAACTACTACTGCTGTTACTGCAATCTTCACACCCCTTGAGCCACCTAAGGACTTAGTGAATACATACATAATGTATGAGTAATACACTTACAGATGATATTTTCCCAAGAGCTGTCTCCTCTGCCTTGCTATATAACGCCTTCGATTGAACAGAGGCAAGGACGTCAGGATGAAATTGTTTCATGGCTTGCACTGACAGTCTGAAAGTGTTAGTTGTGATAATTAGAAAATAGTTGATTGCATAGAGTTTTAAACCAAACACGACAGCAGTTCAAGCAACAGTTATGACATTTTTAACATGTGCTTTGTCAATTTAAACCAGATTATGGTGCCATATCTCTGTGAGAATTCCTACATAAATCCATAGTATAAAATTCTGCAAAATGCAACTTTTCCCAACTTTTTACACAGCCATAACCGTTTCTAGTTTTCAAGATATTGTCACATGTTCTATGGAGCAATTGATGAGCTTATTTGCAATCATTTGTTTTTAGATTAAACATTGACTTGTGGTAGCTAGTCTTATGTCACTTTGCAGATGATTTGTCCAAAAATGAAGAAATCAGCTGAAAAGAGGAAGATTGTCTCCCTTGACTATTGATAGAAATTACACTGCTTACTTTGATATAACTGGATCATACAGCAGACTATACCACCGCTCTTGTATTTCCTTCAATGTGAATTTACAGGAAAATTTGACACCAAGATACACAGCAGTCAAGTCATTTGTCTGAAAAGAAAACGTCAATTACATTTACTCAACAGAAATAAAAACACAATTTCAATATTATTTTGCAATCAAAGCTTGAAGACAAAAATATGTCCCATAATGCATTCCTGTAAATCAATCTCAACATTCATATTGCTTTTGATTTAACCTGCTTGCGATGGTTTCTTTTTTGCATTAGCAGTTAATTAGATTCTGATCTAGAAATCGATCACGTTGATAAAATATTAGGAAATAAATTTGCTTTTTGTCGAGTACATATATAAGCAACACAAACATATGAACATTTGGAGAGAAAAGGACATTATAGCAGATTGAAAGTAAAAAGTCTGATACAACTCGGACAAAATGTCCTAATAATAATCTCAATATATAAATTTACATACATGTACTAATAAATTTGTGTGGGGAGCAATATTTACCTGTTGTACAGCCGTTATCAATGCTAGATCATCTGTAGGTTTCCATCTACCTAAATCCTTCACAGAGGCTGGTGCAGGAGGCTATAATAATAAATACATCATTAAGTTAAAATGTATAACACTAACAGTTACATCACAACAGAAATTCAATATTAATTGGAAATAACAGCTGAATTGCTACACTGTAGACATTGTACGAGCGAACCACCTGCATTAAGCGACTTTCTTATTAGATGACCACTTAAATTCCTACCCAAGCGTTTTTATTATATGAATAATATCTATAAAACAACTTTTCCACAACGCGACCAGCAACCACATTAACTAACTGAGAGAATGAAAATGACAAAAACATTACATAATGTAACACAGGGTTCAAATGAGACAATAAATTTGAGTAAACATGCACTGAGTTTTGTATGTAATCCTTACTAATACACCCTGTAAAATCATGGCCTAATGAAAAAAATTCTTGACTTTTATGCACGAAGCAACTACACCTAATCAACGTACATGAACCATGTCACATTGGATAACTTATGGGGAAGTTAAGTAATAGGCACTTGTACATACTTAATGTTCTATTGCCTAGTGAGGTGATGGAATGGTTAAAATGGATTTACAAACTGGAAAGTGGGTGGTATTTACACGTTTTGATTGTTGTTCAATTCAACATCCATTTGTACTTAATTGTTTAATTGGTTGATATCCATTAAGAGACCAATTTATTAAGCAAAAACATTTTGGCTGTCAGAGTCCCTTGGGTGGTCTCTTAATACAATGTCTACTGTATTTAGAATTGTCAACAAGTAATTGAAGAGATGCAATGTACACCACATTATAAGATTAATATTGATCTTCAGTGACTTACATAATCAATAATAGAATCATGTTTGTGTCACTTTATCACTAAGTTGTGCATAATAAAATCAAATTTATTTTGCGAAATAAATCTGCATGGAAATATGATTTATGAAAAGTACAATCTAATCATATATCTACAAGAGGACCAGAAGCCTAAGACTGCTTCTTAAGATCTTACCCTGACTTTCTGTTTCTTAGATCTATTTCTGGACCTTGATGTCTGGAAATTAAAACCAAAAAAATGAAAAAATATGTACAATGCAAATTAATTGTAAATCCGAATAAATGGACACAGCTATATTTGACTTAAAACAAGATAACCACAATATTTGGTTGCTTAACAAAATTAATAAAACATAGATTGTTGTAAGATGATCATCAAATTTATCCTAATATCATCATCATCTCCAGAATTAGACATTCTCATCAATTATTTGTTCAATAGTTTCAATAATACTCATGGATATATATACCAAACGAACAACATACTTTACAAACTTTTCCAGGAGCTTTCTTCCGTTCTGTGGTTTGAACAATAGTTCCAACATCTTTTTTCCCCAAAGGCATTTCCTTCACTGGACGTTCTACCTCCACAGATATTGTTCCTGATACTGTGTAATGTTGCAAAAAAACAAAGAAGGTTACAATTATTCTGTCTTGTAAAGACTGGCAAATGTAGCAAATACATTTAAAACCTAGCAATTAAGTTATGTAATGTTTACAAGAAAATTTACAACAAATAGAATTTTATGTGTTTTATAAATGGATACAGGTCCCCCCCCCCACATTTCTCAATCACACGGGAGATAATATTCTGGAATAATCAGAATTCTAATTTTCAGATGGATGAAAATCCAGATCAGATCTGAGACATAAACAGCCCAGGACAACTTTTAGCATTGTTATGATACATCTGCAATAACTTCCAATACTTAATTGGTATTCCAACTGAAAACGAAGTTGATTTCCATCTAAGGCTGTCACAAGTTTCATTATTATTTTATAACTTAAAGTAATGAACAAAAACAAATCCTATTTTTATATTTGATGGTACATATGTGAGAAAGTACAGCAAAAATGTGCAAAAAAACAACATGAACAGAGGTGTCGTCAGAAAAGTCTAGTAGAATTGAATAAGTATGTAAATAATAGCAAATCTAATACATGGTATCAAATTAATACTTTTTTGCCAATATTTTCTCTAAAATATATATAAGTAGCTCTGCATAACAAATATACACTAGATTAAGTACATATGTCAGCTTTAGGAACATGCAGTTACTGAAGTCTCCTTAAAAAACACAGGCATTGCATATATTGGCAATGCTAAACAGAAACCCTTTAAGTGAAAACTTCCACAAGCCTCAGTTTAGTTATTGTCCAATTGTTAAGAGTTGTATCAAATAAAAATCAATGTACCTTTTCTATCCCTGGTTGGCCTCTCCTGCTTAGGAAGACTTGATTCCACCACTTCATCATCAAACCTTTTACGCTTGATTGACCTTTTGCTCCTCCTCTCCATAGAATTAGATAAATCTGGACTTGGTTGATACCTTGATGTATGTGCACTTACAGCTGTTGTAACTTTGGGTGTTGACATGGTAATATTTGGAACAACTGTTTTTGGTTGCATTGGAGCAGTTGACATTAAGGGAATTCCTTGACCAAGGTTGCTGACTGCACCAATACTGAGAGGCAAGCCAACAGGCAATGATACACCAGGAGTGCCTAAGTGAGGAGCCAAACTTATTGGTGATCCTGAAGTTGTTTGTGCTGACAAAGACGATAGTGTGGAAGAAGCTACAGCGCTAATGGGTGGTGTCCCTGTCTCCATCTTTCAAATCTAAGTAAAGAGATAAATAAAGAAACTGCTAAAGTAAAACCTCATTTATGTAGTTTGCATTAATGAGTAGATACATCAGAAATAATAAAATGTCACACATTGTAGCATGTAACTTGTCATTCAATGAGTGAAACATGCCTTACATTACCCTTTTAATTTTATACTTTTCTACCTTTGGCGACTATTTTTCTCATTTACTTAGGCCAAAGTGCTGGCTCAGCAAATATTTTTGCCAGTAGAGGCTAGCAAGCCAGTAACTGGCCAGTGTGTCTAGCTATCCTTTTACCTGACAGGTAGCCTACGATGAAGCGTACCATTGCCTAAGCGTACCACTACCTAAGTGTACCATTTAATGAAGAAGCGTACCATCTATATTATATATATTATGGTGGTACGCTTCGTCGTGGTACGCTTGTGCAATGGTATGCTTCGTCGAATACCAGACGTTTCACCCCCAAGTCGTTTCCACCCCAAGACGTTTCACCCCAAGTCATTTCCACCCAAGACGTTTCACCCCCAATTTAATAGACCCTAGACGTTTCACCCCCACTTTTTAATATAATTATGTTTGTGTGCTTACATATTAATTAGGTGTTTTATTAAGATTAAATTGTTAATTTATAGTTTAAAAACCCTTTAGCTGATCAATGATTTATTAATCATTTAATTTTGACTTTGTCAGAATGTGTGATTTAATCAACACCTTTTGACTTTGTTAGAAGGTGTGATTTAATCATCACCTTTTGACTTCGTTAGAATGTGTGATTTAATCAACACCATTTGAACTTGTAAGAATGCTGCGACAGTCATTTGACGCATATTACTTTAACTTTAAGAAAAAATGCAAGTAAAAACAGTAAACAACATATAACACATTATATTTTATTGATACACATAGATGAAACACTACAATATATATATATACATATATGCATACACCCACTCATAAACATATATACATACACATACATGCACACTCAAATGTATACATACATCCACCATGCACCCACCCATACACATAAATACACACGCACACACTCATATTATTAGTTATACAGGTTGTTGACAGGGTATATGGGGGAATATAACCTGTCTGTGTGCCATATAACCCGAGGCGTTAGCCGAGGGTTATATGAATCACAGACAGGTTATATTCCCCCATATACCCTGTCAACAACAAGTATAACGAATTTATAATACTGCAAGTCCGTGTTTTCATAAGAATTTAGCTAAACAAGCGATGTTTCAATGCCTAGCTCTAGATCTAAGAATTAGATCTGTGCATTTTTGCTGTTTTTGGGTTCATAAAATTGTTTAGAGTGTTTTAGTTATGTTTTATATCAGTAATTAAAACGTTTTCCTTTTAAAATATATCGGGAATTACTTGCTGTAGATCAAATATTTTTATTTCACTCACACGTTATATTGCCTAAAATTAATTGCATTACCCCATAAGGTACCTCAATACACATGGTTAAGCGCACGCTTGCACTCTAATTTTTATTTTCAAGCGTCTGATCTCATGGACTTTATCGAACTGAATTTTGTTCAAACCTTAAAAAATCTATCGTTTTGAATATTAATACTAGCACACATGTAATCTGTTCATTATTTATTGAATCATGTGTGAATATCAATTTCTAGTAACATGCAGACATCAAGAGATAAAAGTTTTCGAGTCGAGCCGTCAGCGAAAATAGTCACGAGGCGCATGAAGGGGAAATGAGTTCGGACGTCATATACCCTGTCAGCGTCGTGTATATAGAATCCTATACGCGAGCCTTTAACCAATGAAATTACTGGATTTTTCTTTGCAGTATAATAAATATATATATATATATTATATATATACACAGTTTATACACATACACCCACCAATACACATAATAAATATGATACAGATTGGATCTCAAAGACAAATGGAGGCTACATGTATATATACTCAAATTCTCAATGCTAACTCAATACTTACTTCATCAAAAGCTAATGTAATACTTGAAATGATATATATCATTATATGTCAAGTCAAACACTAAAGTCAAATAATAAATATGATACAGATTGGATCTCAAAGAGAAATGGAGGCTACAAGTACATGTATATATACTCATTTGCATAGTTTAATTAGTTTGACAAGATAATGTAGGCCTATATACTGTCTTAATACCAATTACAATGCAAACTTTTACTTCTGAAGTTAAAGTCAAAAGAAGATGAAATGCAAATGTTTTTAATGACTGAACATCAAACATAACTTCAAAAGTAATTAAAAATAATAAAAAATAATTTAATCAACTTCATCAATTTATAAAGTAAAAATGTGTAAGTGTGAACAACATAACTGATTTGAATTTAACAATAAATGAATAACGTTAACTGTAATAAATGATAACAAAAACTTAATTTACAACACTTATTTTATAAAGCAAACTTATTTTATTATACTGTATTTATCATAATAATTTAACCAAACTTTAAATCAAACTTATTTAATTATATTTATCATAATAATTTTACATTATATATCTTATTTATAATATTTATATTGGGGGTGAAACGTCTTCAATGTGATAATATTACTTAGACATTTCACTCCCATTTTGGGGGTGAAACGTCTTGGGTGGAAACGACTTGGGGGTGAAACGTCTGACAACCGCTTCGTCACACATTCCCTATGCCCCTTTATTACTTTGCACATGCGGACATTAGCCCCTTCATGTTATTGCACATGCGGACATCAGTTGATCAAATTCATATACCTTACATATTTGTTATTTAATAACTAAAGGAAGACTTCGAATTCACTATTTCTATTGACGCTGTATTAAAATGATTCGTTGGTAGAAAACAGAAATATGAGTTCAATAAAATTATCAGGAATAAACATCATAGTATTATTTTTAAAAGCAGTATTTGGTCCATTTGTCGTATCAATTTATACCAATAGTCCATCAGAATAAGCCAATGTTACTGATACATCCAAATAGGAAATCAATCTTTAAGAGCCAATAATAGGGGATGATTCGTTCAAGAAATCAGGTAACTATCCGAAAAGGGTTAACCGAAAATAATACACTCACGTACATAAGTATGTTACACGCTCAATCCACTATATTATACCCTCAATATTGTTCCATATTATGGACAATAAATTCAACAATATAAATGACTAAGTATATAATCAAAACATTCTAGTTATTGTCCGTTTTACGTTAAAATGTTAATGTGTTTCACTTTTATCGATGGACGCCATTTTATGACCAATAAGACAATTACGAATAATCGGTAGGATAAAGGTCGTCATTCTTCATGTTAGTTCTCGCGCACAGGTACTTGATACATTATATGTCTTTGTTATGTTTTCATCAGAGTCTACGCCGTATTTCAACTATTTTTCCGAAAAATACCGCGGACAGTTGACCTCACCTGTTTTCCTGGAATTAATTATCAACATGTGGAGGACATGATTGTGTCGAGTACTAAAAGACGGTATCGCATAACATTGTTGTCGTTGACGGTTACGCATAAATGTATGTGCGATTGGTGTAAACAGGACAAGTAGAACGTTTGAAAATATCTTATATGTTCTTTTCGTATATTCTTTTGTCATATGACAGTTTTCGAAAATAGTTTTAAACAAAGTTGATCCATTTTTAGTGTGAACAAATTCGGAAAAAATCGATGTTTTCCAAATTCACGCATTCAATGTTTGTTATTGAAAATTTGTAAATTTCAAGTAAGTAGTGGGCAAAGTTTCCTGTTTGAACAAGAAAAAAGCCGAATGTGCTACCATTTCTCTTGACACTTGTTCGTGAATATGTATTTTTTATATGTATGCTGGCATATGTGAGTCCGCAATTACCTGCAATTCCGGTATTTTATTTAAGGAATGAATAACTTACTGGAGGTGTATTCAAAGTAAGTCAATGCTTGAAAACCTATATATCTTCAGGTATACTAGGCTTGCAATGATGAAATTGCATTCTTTACTTCTACTAATTACAGTATATTTACCACATGGACATGTCAAGGCGATTGTGAAGCTCTATATTTCTATAGAAAATGGTATTATTACTACAAAAATTTATGATAAACGAGATGATTTTGACTTTGAGATTTTAAACCTTCGGGATATATGTATCTCAACCTATACGTACGATACTGGGTCAGAGAGCAAATAATAATCTAGAGGACTTTAATAAGCGTAACCTTCTACTTACACGTAAACTTCTAAAACAAGACTATCGTTATCATAAATAATGTGACGTTTCGTAAGTTTTGCCATAAATAACCCGATATCATTTTAAATTATGGCACTGGAGACAGGAATTACTTAACCCAATTTTTATGCAGATCTGTTATATAAAATTCGCAGAATTCATAACAGTTGTTACTTTGATCAATGTATGTATATATGTTGGAAATCAATGACCATATAGCGATTAAGTGTGAGGTTAGCTAGCTGCAAATTGTACGACAATATCCCAGAGGGATCATGTACTATATCAGAAGAAGAAGAAGAAATTGATTTAAACTATTATAATTTAAAATATTTTACTGACAGATCCAATGTCGTAAATCTAGCCATTCCTTGCGCCACTATAAATGTCTGATGTTTTGTGGACTGTTGTTTTCCCGAAGGTCTTTCTGGGGAGGCATTGTCTCGCGTATGTGGCGTTCCATGTAGCATCTTATTCTTTCTTTCAGTATAAAGCTATGTAAATATGGAACGATACTTCACGTAACATTAAAAATGTCAAATTTGAAAAAACACTTCCGATCACTATTATAAACATACCTACTATGTAAATACCTAATCAATTATTTGTTTCAGTTTGAGTCATTTTTTCATATTGTATTGTTTTAATTATTTTCTTCATTATTCTGTAGCTGTATTGTAATATGTATACATGTGTTTATATATTACCCCAAGCCTCTGGCTTATTGAGTGTTTTCATCTTTAAATAAAAATAATATTACTATTGTTCTCTTTCTTTTTGTAATAGATAAGTTTATGTATGTTTTATGTGCATATCTGAATGAGTTACCTTCAATAAATAAAGTTTATTATTATTAGCTCTCCGTACAAGGTAAAAGCAGACCATCGCGTAAAAGATTGCGGATACGGGAGCGTGTTGTTATCCATTACCAAAGTCACGCGAGATTACGCGCGGTTAACGTAATCTCCCGTGGCAACTTCCGACGCCAATTGTGGTATTTAAACTATTGGAGTTGTACGAAATGCAGGATTAATATAAAAAAGCAAGACAAAGTATGTTCAACTTTTACGTTTGTTTCAACCTACATCATCAGATTTCATTAGCCCTGGCACGATTGATTGATGTGTAGCGCTTTCTAAGTTTTTATCTAATATTTTGGCAATTTTTGCACGGAAGTAAAACCTGCATTCCCCTACCTGGGATTGAACCTGTGTCTCCTGCATGTAAAGCGGAGACCCAATCACGTCGTTAAGACTGTTGAATGTGGCCAATATCACTATACTCTTAATCACCCTTTCCTTGACAATTCGAAGCTAGGCACAAACTGCACAATCACTGCAATTTCTAGCCTATAAGGCTGTATCTCTAGACCAAAGGGGGTCGGCACGTTGAGGAAATGACCTTAAGCAGTCATCCAAGTCCAAACCAGTGATACTATGTAATATCAGTTTTGACTTGGATTGATATGTTGAAAACTTCATTTCATGTACAAAGTTTCCACTATTATTTCATTCTAACATCTTTGACAATGCCATCATAAGGTAACATATTCACATTTTCATAAATTTAATGGCCACTACAGTGAGGTCGCCAATAAAGGAACACTAACAACTGTTTGTGTGCAAACCATATCAGAAAGACGTTCTAATGTTTCTACGAATAACATGCAGACAGCTTATTTCTTGCTCTTTCCAGTGCAGTATTTGTTTTGTTTCAAATCCTGTGTAATATAATTGAGAAGTTGCTTCTATTGTGATAGCTACCTTCCCCAATAGAGGTACACTTTCTCCATTAAAGGAACACGTGACCTGTGGTGATTTATAAATAGGGACCATATCAAAACACACTTTTGTTACAATTGTAACCCAATAAAACTTTATTTTTTATGTTTTACATTTAAATACAGTATAAACAAAATAAATGTGGAACATTTTTTCGTGTTTACAGATGTCCATGGATAGTTACAGAAGTTCAATCTGAACCCAAGAAAACACTTTTGGGCAGGACTGTCTTCGGGTCGATGTTTCTTTTTGGGACCCATCACCTGCAAATTATAAGTCAATTGAGGAAAAATTAGTCAGATACCGCCAACCTCTTTGTATATCTATTATCATTAATTAGGTTTTAATTGGGTCTAGATTTAATTAACATTTGTCTCAAAAAAAATTAATGCAGCTAGAACATATTAGGAAAATTTATGATAAATAAGTTTGGAAAAGTCAACAAAAATGTCTGCTTTTTATGCAATGCAAGTACAGTACATGTATACTAACTATATAGAGTACAGACAGCTTACTTTATATTTATTATTTTCAACACAAATTAGTGTATCTTTTTCAAAATTGAGATTTAATTAAATATGTAGATCGACTTTCCCTTTTAGAACACAAAAATATTTGCTACTGCAGGTTTTCAACAAGAAACTTTTTTTGAAAAATGTCAATTTTGACAGTTTAAATAAAGTTTTAGATGATCCCCCCAAGTGCTTGCTGCATGCACGAGTAAACCGCTATTGGCGACTCGACTATACATTAGTTTCCATGTCCGCATTTATGAAATATAAGTTTAGATGTAAAAATATGATTGTTCTATAATCTAGATAGATAGTACTTACAATCTACGTGCGCATTCAATGAGTATTTACTTCTGAAAGTTTAGGAAAATGTCTGCAAGGCTGAAATACGAGTTTTGAAAACGAGGCTATCAGGTAGACGTCATGTAGCATCTCCCAAGCGTCTTGTGATTTTGATGATTGTTCACTTTCGATTTTAACGGAGAACTTCGGTACTACAAGTCGGATAAACATTTTGTATGGTGGCACATTCAGATAAAAAATTTACTGGCTGGTAAAAAAATACGAGGTAGTAATTAAATATTTGTTCCGCTATTGGGGAAATTCCGTTATTGGCGACCTCACTGTACTTATTATTTCTACACTTCAAGTTGCAATAATTGCAAAATTCTGTTTATGCTTCATTAATAGGAAAAAATGTCTGTAGATGCTGGCACATCACTGGTCAGTCTTCCAAAGTTGAAAACGCGGACAGTTCCCCGTAGGTATGAGGAAACAAGACCTGTAATGATACAAGGATGTGCCCATTCAAAAATACTTGGTAAGTCATTTATTGCTAGTCTTTTCTTGTCATTTTGAAATGAGTTGATAATTTCACAGCCTTCTCAAATTCTATTTCCAATGGCATATATACGTTATATTAATAATAATGAAAGCTATACTGCAGTTTTTATGTATTAAATTAACATTTTTATAGACAAGTCAGCAATCCAAGTATTAAAACACATAAATCCTACTATCCATACAAGTTTCATGCAGATATATCTCGGTGATATTTTTTTGTTAATTTTACTGCCGAATATAGACCCTTATCAAGAAATTTCCTTTTTTCCCGATTCTTTGTTCATTTTCCCCCTCTGACTGAATTTCTTTTTATTAAGTCTGGTTTTTGTGTATTTAATCTTTTATAAAAGACCATTGCCTTGATGCTTTGCTCTTACATCACCTCATAAATATAACAAACACCAGCCACAGCTAAAAAGTTATTTTTATAAGCATAACAACCATTTCCTTATGTTCCCAAATTTGGGGGTTATTTTTTTTAAATCACTGTCCCTCTGCTTTTTTATGGTTTCCAAGTGTTTTTTCCTGACATTGATGCAGTTAATTAGCACCATTCCCTCATACATTAAAATGCATTTTGTTCAATTTAGGGCTTGGTCAGGAATTACATAAAAAAGAATTGGAGAAGTCAGAGCATGAGAAACTAGATGCAATTCGTATAGCTGAACAAGCCGTATGGGTAGAAGCAGAGAGACTAAAAGCAATAGCATTGGAAAATGCCCAGGAAGAGGCAGCAATAGAGCAAGAGAGAGTTATAAAGAAACTAAAGAAACAGCAAGCAAAAGCTCTTTTGGTAAGATAATTATTGTATTGAAGGACCTTTTACTTACACAGTCTATGTGGAAGACCACCAGCATGTGCAAATCAATTGGATATCTCAAAACTTTACCAGTCTAAATAAGGAATATATAGTATAAATCTAGAGTATACACCCGAATGCTATACAAATATCTTATGGTTTGATTCATTAATGATAATAGAATGGCATCTAAAGAAAATACTCATAATTACTTAACTGTAAGTTAAGAATATATTCTTTAAGGCGAGGAAATAGGCATATTTGCTTTTCAGCAATATTTTTGAAACTACATAATTATAGCAAGGTGAAATGTACACTGTTTTTATCGTTATACAGACCTTCATCTATAACTGCAATAATTTTGTAAACTTACTAAAAAATTAATAAGTTATTTGAACTTTTGGTACTGTCAAATTGTACATGTAGTCCGGTATATCAGGCTAATTGCACAATGCCTAATTTTGCAAAAGAAATACATGAATATAAAGATAATGAACAAATCCACCTCATGCTATCATCTTTTTATAAAAAAAACTTAAAGTAAAGATTTTATTCCAAATAAACAACACCAGAAACAAGGGATGTGCACGGAAAATCTTGATATTTATAATTTATTGATATCATTTTGAAAAAAAAATTGATAGCATAATCTAGTATACTTTTTCTCCATTCCAAAAATACTTTTGATTTTAAAAAATACCGGAATGTAAAACATCATTGAAAGTCATTCTAAATGTACAAATTTACTATACAGTGTATACAGTTAACCTCTGTCATTGTGTATTGCTAAACTTGTTATAACATATGTCATGTGTATCGCCTTAACAAAATACTTTCTAGGGAAAAAATCAGAATAACTTATCTCAAAAGATGTATGGATCATTCAATATTGAACTAATTCATGGTTCATTCTCTGTTTACATGGGCATGAACTATTCAGTTTGTTTACCTCTAACATTGTGTGTTTATGCTTCAGGCACCAGTAATCCTTCTTATTCTATAAAGAAAGATGACTACTATTTTTGTTACTGTTATCTTGTTTGTTTACAAATGTGGATGAACTTGATAAGGCCATGCCAAATTGGAATTTTGTTAAGCATTCGCGTGCGCCTAGATTTTGCGCTCCTCGAGCCAAAAAAACGGCATTTTTTCTAAGCTAAAAATTCTCAAATATTTTTGATATCCATGTTTCGACAACGGCAATTTTAGTTGAGATCGACAACGATGTGATTATTGTGTGAAAACGAGTCGGTTTTAAATTAGATTTATTCATGTATAGATCTAGTTTTGAAACAAACCATTTTTATTTTTTTATGATGTTTCTTTCATTAAAATATCTAAAATTATGCATCAATTATTATCTGAGGATATTTGTTTTTTCGTTATGAGTTTGTGTTTTTTTTAAATAGGTAGCTAGGTTTCGCAAACTTAGGTTGACACTTCCAATTTGGCATGACCTAACCCAAAACTACTCCATCCATTGGTATTGCTTTCAAGAATGGCATTTTAAGTATATGTTCATTCAACTTTCACATCAAAATACCGGTATATTCACTTTAAATATGATATAGCATTTTTGTTTATCTATTTATAGGAAGAAGCACTAAAAGTTGAGATGGCAATGCAAAAACTTGCAATAGAACAAGTCAAACAAGAACGTCTTGAAGGTGAACAGCGTCTGAAGAAAGCAGTTCAAGAGACAGAAGAAAGATGTCGTAAAGAACTTGAAGCTGCTGTTGCCAAGGCCAGAGCTGAGGAGAAACAGGTTGCCAAGGAAGCTGCAGAAAAGGCAGCAGAGTAAGTTACAGTTGAACTCATTGTCATAAACTTGAAAATTACCATTACTACATATGCTGTTTATTCACCAAAATACAATGACCACACATAAGCACAGATTCTCCTTACAGATTTGGTAAAGAATGATTAATGTTTGTAAGCCCAATTTTGTGATAGGTCTTTGTATTTCATTATCATTCCGCATGGTCAAGCATTTGTGGATATTTATACAATTGAAGGAAAACAGAAGTGTATGGCAATGCATTACTTGGTAACAAAAACATCCATGTAGCTGCTTGTTGTTACACACCCTTGTTTAAGAGCAGTAACATGTATTGTTTTTGGTGTAAGGGAAAATGTAGTAAAATGCTCATTAAGTTCAAGCATCTTAAGTAAACATTTTTATGGTAATTTATAGATGTTGGTATAAGTTAAACAAAAATTAATATTTTATTGCATACATGGTTGTATCAGTGTTGCGAAATCTATTTCACTCGGTGTAGAATTGATGTTTTTCAAACAAGAAATTGAGTAAAGATTAAAAGGAGCATCATTTGTAAGATTTACTTAATATCTGTTAGTTAAACGTTATTTTATGATTTAAATTTATTTTAGGTGCTTAGAAACTACTGATAGGTAACCTGATTGGTTTGTTTAAGGGTGAAAGTGTCATTTTAATGATTTATTTTGGCCATAACTTGATCTATTCTTTCTACTCTGCATTCTTCATACAATTTGACATACATGCACATGTGGTTAATTACATTAAAGCCATTTTATGGTCTAGAATTCCATGTGTTGTAGAGACAAATATGGAAAAAAAACTGCATCAGTGTTAAACTAATGCCTTAAAATACATGTCAACAAGTCACAGAGATATTCTCTTTCCTCATTTCCTAATAATGTGAACATTTTTATCAGAGAGCATCAGATATTTAAAAAAAAACATTCTAGTTATTAATGCACTTATTAATATTTCGCCCCAGGGAGGGGGGTGGTAGAGACCCAGTGAAAATTGATTTATACTTAAGCACTTGTCGATGATTTGCCAGAGGGGACATCATCGACAAATGCTTAAGTATAAATCAATTTTCATAAGGATATATCTCAGAGCCGAATATTTATTGTTTATTCAATGCCATAGTAGGGTCAAGTTTGTAATAATTTTAACAATCATTTAATGCTAAATTGCTTCCGAGTACAGCTTCAATTCTCATACAGTTGTCAATTATTTATCAAAATACCAGGCGTTTTAAGAGTGTGTCTGCTTTTTTATAAAGAATCTTGCTACTATTGTACCATGCTATACGTAAATGTCTTTATGATGCATTGTATTATTTTGACCTTTAAGTAGGTTATAAATGTCCCTCACAATTTTAAATAAAAAACTTCATTAATTGACAGAAAATACTAATGCATAAAACTCAAAAATAGACATTATTCCATATACTGTAGTAAAAAAAACAGTTTTAAAACAGTTTGGATAGAACATATTTTGGTGCTTAGTTACATGTACATTGTAATGCTATTATCTAACCTGTCTGCTATTTGTTGGTCTGCATAAATATAACATGTATGGTGCCCTTTACTGCATGCAAGATCTGACTTGTAAACATAATTTATCGCTCTGATAAAAAATCTTGAACTTTGTGCATAGACACAGATGCTTGAAAAGCTGATAAAGAACCTAACATGCCTTGTGAAAGGGTGTAAAGTGTTAATGAATGACAATATTTTGGTTTAACTTTATATTTTGGATCAATTATGAAACAAGATCTTACAACTTATACTAATCACTCTGTATTATCACTTCCTGGGTAAAGTACTAACCAGTACTCTCGCCAAAATTGTGAAGTTAGTGAACATACCCTACTCAGCAGGCTTGAACTCATTGATCATTTTATCAGGCATTTTAATGAACTCAGCACACCTTTCTACCAACATACTGGCATGATTACAAAGGAAAGTGGAAAGTTAGTCTCAGAAAAAGAGAGCAAAATGTCGATGCTCATCATGAACTGAAGAAATCTAGCAGAGATGATAATTCATTAATAAGTGGATTATTATTACAGTGAAATCTCACTTTAAGACCACCTCGAAATTAAGACTGCCTCATTATCAAGACTGGATTTTCATTGGTCTTTTCCCCATATTGTGACAGTACATTCAGACCGTCTGAAAACTATAACTGAACTTTTATGCAGACAAGATCTGAACCATTATTGAGTTTTCACAGTTCATCTATGTGATTTGAATTACAATAATGTATCAAATTTTGATTCTTCACATATCAGTTTTATGTAATTTGTTTATAGGGAGTTCAAGGCTACATTACACAAAGCCATGCTTGTGAAGAAAAAAGAGAAAGAACAGGCATTAGAGGTAAGATATTTGGAAAACAATTTACACTTTCATTTTACTTTTCGTTTTTCGCTAACGTGTACTAAAAGAATGAGCAAGATTATTTTTGCGGTCACATTTGACAATACGAAACTTATCACTAATTTTTTGGGAAAGATGAATAAAATTGGTATCTACACATTTAGGGCAATGTTTTAATAGGGTGTATTGCTTCAATTGATGAAATCTAAGTGTCTCTTGACCAGGAGCAAAAACAAACTTTTATTTCAGATCCGTTGAAGTTCAGTCAGACATTAAATTCTGTCTTTGTTTTCATTGTCATTCAGAGAAGATTTTATTGGCATATTGTTGTTTTTATCACAGGATTAGAGGGAAACCCATATTTATACCAATCTTAGAGTAGATCTGTATCAGGGCTGTAGACATATTTTTTCAAAGACACTTGTCCAATGGAAATGTAAAATTTGTCTTGTCCAACATAGGAAGCTAGTTGTTCGAGAATATCGGTCAATTTGGTAACAAATTAACATATACAATGATAGCTTCACAATCTATAGTCAATCATCACATGTATGTGTTTGTGGGATTCTAAGGGTTGACTTACAACTGAGCAATTGTAGATGTTGGTTAGCTTTAAAAACAGACTTGTCCGGTACTAACTTCAACTTAACTGTTGGTAGCCTGATTCAGCATTAGACTAGTCCGGGATGTCAGGTTCGTGGATTTCTAGAGCTCTGTGGTATGAAAAAGAATCATTAGGTTCGGAGACAAATGTGTGTTATGGTATATGATTGTGGTAAAATACGATAAATTGAATATTTTGTAGGAACTGAGAGATAAAAAGGACCTTGAAAAAGCTAATAAAGTGAAAGATGCTGAAGCGAGGGAGAGAAGAATTGCACAGGAGAAAATTGAATCACTTACGGGACAGTTTGAAGCCGTTATTGCCAGTTTGAAAGAAGAAATTGAGGCTAAGAAAGAAGAGATTAAGATTCTGGTCAATCAGAAGAGCGAGACAGAGAGACAAAAATCCAGTGTGGAAAATTGTCTCGTAGATTCTAGAAAAGATTTCCAGGATTTCATAGACAATTTGCCCCCTTACCAGAAAATGCAGGCCGACTTTTTGTTGCCAGTTGTATATCTTGACGAACTAGAAAAGAAAGGATATCATATTAAACCATTAAGACCACCTGTGATGAAATCTAAAAAGAAGAAATAAGTTAAAACTATTTGAATTTCTGATGATTAAGAAAATATCAAAATATCCTAAAAATTAAATAAAAGTTGTCAAAGTGGAATTATAATTTGGGAATGCTTCATATATTTTTCTTGTCATGACAGTGTAAGACGAAGGTCTAAAAGTGTTGCACATGGGGATGAAATTATCACATTCTTGAACGACTCAGAATCGTGATAAAATAATTAATATATGTATATGTACTCGGAACTAAATGATTTCTTTGGTCAAGTTGTATAAGTGGGTGTGTTGTTATTGTGAGTTTATATAAGTTATGGAAATGATTGCCTTGTACATGTGTATGTTATTAGTAGTACTGGTAGTATTATGCAGACTTATTTTCTTAGTAAATTATTATTTGGGTATTTATGCTAGAACAAATTGATGAGAAAATTTGATCAATTATATACCTGCATTTAAAATTGGCAACTAATTTCACCTTTAATCTTTAGTCCAAACCTTCTTGTATTCTTGGAAAATCTGATATACTTAAAAATGCTGTTGGTCAATTTAGAATACAAAACCAGAAGTAATGAACAGTCTACTTTATAACAAGTTATCTCTGGGAATGGTGCCATTGCAATGCTTGTATGAATTGTTACTAATTGCTGTTCTTGATAAGCCTATTTATGCAATTGTTCTTGTATTATTCATGTATATAATCAGTGTATTTATACAGGGTGTAAACTTAATCCGAGATTATGGTTGAATATAAGCTAGACATTTATTTCAATTTAATGGAATCATGGCAGCATTCTAGTAAAATAGTGATAGATTGTCATGCCATTCCATGTAAAAGCCAAAAGTACTGGTATGCACTGTAGTTAAATATCGTACATAGACTTCAGGGAGAAATAAAAAAAATATGTGTTTCCGTAACTCAACCGATTGACCCTAGTTGTTTCCAAGTTGACTCTGTGGAAAAATAGGAAGTGTCATTTTTGACCGACATACTACCCACATTCTTTGCCTTGTTACCTGAACCACATTTTTTTTTCATTTAGCCTTTTTAGATTTTAAATAACCTTCCAAATGAGTTGGGGGGATGTAAAATCACTTCATAATTGCACAGTATTTTCTGAAATAAATCAAAATATGTCAAATTTATAATAGTTGACCAAATCACAAATTGTTGACAATCAAATGTTCATTGAAGGTAGAATTCCCATTTGTCTTAACTCAATGTGGAATATTCTGTAAAATGCACATGTCGTAAAAATCAAAATTGAAACCAACTATATTTGGTCTAATAAAAATTGTGTATTCATTAATATAGCATGAAATCTGTATGAACAAAGTGAATAAGCGTTTAAATTGAACAAACACAATTTTCTTCGGTTTTATATTGATACGAAGCTCTAGGCTATTACATGTATTTACATTGTATGCTTTATTTAGAACATTGGGTTTATATTCTGCCAAAGATATATCATCAGTGCAATACAGTAATACATGTAAGGTGAACAATGCTACTGTAGGTATGACAAAGCTACTACAAAAACCAGTATACACCTAGATAAACATTACGTCTTCCAGGACATTTTAGGGTACTCAGTTGTTTGAAAACTGATTCACTTTGCCCAAGATACGCCCATTAATGTTGCACGAGTTGCATTCAATCAGCTGATTTATTCATGTTTGTCATTCTTATAATAACCTTACTTTACAAAATTATGTGTGTCAAGATAGTCGGACAACAGAAACCTGGCACTTGTGAATGTTCATACAAATCTGTTACTTATCAACAGCGAAATGTGAGGAGCGACTTTCAATATACAGTAAAACCTCAATAATAAGACCACCCTAGGGACCCTTGAAAACTGGTCTAATTGAGGTGGTCTTCATATTAAGGTTGAATAAAGGGCGAAAATGGACTTGAAAATAATGGTCTTAATTTTGAGGTGGTCTTATTATGGAGGTGGTCTTTAAGCGAGGTTTTACTGTATATGTACAAGTATCACATTCCCATTCAACAAGAACGCCAACTTTGCACGATGAGGGAGGCAAAGATAAACAATTATCATTTTAATGTTGTTCTGTAATACATGATTGCAAGTATTGATCATTTTCTGTGACTGGTCATAAAGTGGCCACAAAGTATGTAATGCTTTACATCTTCTTGGTTGATTTTTATTTTGATTACTATTTTCTTTCTGTGTCCATGTTTCTGGGTCCCATTTTATGAGCAGTATTATCATTTTTACCTCCTAGAAAACTGTGTGCTATGCATGTACAAAAATTTTTTTGTAGAAAGTGCCTATATTTGGTCAATAAAGAATAGTTCTAAACCCGGACTCTTCGAGGGTTGAAGCTTGTTGGTTGAGACATGATGTTGAAAACATTTACAGTAGAACTTCGAAACCCCGAATTGCTGTCGGATCTATTGTTAGACTTATCTATCGTAAAAATGAATGAAATGGTAGCTAGGGACCGCATATTGTGTTCGACCTATCTCTGTTTGAGTGATCTACTGTTAGATAATATGAAATAAGAAGGGATTTCACCGGGACTTAAGAACCTGCTCTAGGTATCTACTGTGTTCCAGCCAAAACTGTTAAGAGGTTTCGAAGTTCTACTGTATTGCTTCATCGATTTTTTAAACACAAGATTTAATGCACTTCATGTATATACACACACATGCATAGTGAACCATTTTTGGTTGTTTAGTTTTGTTTGAATTATCTATCTATGGTATGTTATATTGCATTTATATCACACTATTTTGTTTCTTTTTTGACTGCTTTTGTTATACAAATTGTGTTGTTTATTTGTTTTACACATGAAATTTTAGCATTAATGATGTTTTTGATAACGTTTTATTATATTAATGTTATTTGGTTTTAATTTCAACCAAACTAGACATCAGAATAAAATATTTTATAGAACTAGGTAGACGTTATTATACATTTATTCCCAACATAAATCATAATTTTGAGATAGTTCCATCATTCCAGAGATAATGCCTGTCCAATTAGTGCAGACAATACATCATTGTTTAAAGTCTAGACTAGCACTACTGTGTAGCCAATTAACTACTGGTATTAAAACACTAATCTGGCAACTAAAATTTGCCCAAAATGGTCAATTTTATAATGAAAGTTCCGTAATTTTATCAAATTAATGACATTTATCTGGCTACCACCATGTGAACCTTAGCACCAGCTGAGGACAGTAACCCATTCCAAGTAGATTAAGGGCAAACTCCTGGTGAGGTCTCGCGTCACTTCTCATTTTCAAAAATTTAACAGATAATAGATCAAGTTTCAGAATATTCTATATATGATGGTTGAACTTTTGCCACTTTTCTGAATTCTTCATTGAGTGTTTTTGGACATCTCATTTTACACCAGCTTATTGGCACCATGGTAGTTCCTGAAATACATAATATCATACATGTAATTATATCAAATGGTTCACATATATTGGGATCGAAACATTAAAACTGCAATTGGTTAAAACCAATGATAAAACCAAGTACCATTGATCAGTAAATTTTACAGTTAGCAGCATTAACATCATTAATTGTTAATGAAATTGATGATTGGATCCAGTCAATGATATGATAACAAGGAATAGATAGTTCCCACATTTACAATACTATTTACCTCCCTTGTTCTGAATAGTCGGCCATAGTGAGAGGCACATTTCCTTCAAGTTTATAGGGAATATTATATGAACGATGATATAATAAACACATATAAAAACAAATTAACAATTCACTTTGCTCATGTGGGCAGAAAGTTGAAGAAAAAGTGGTTGTCACAAGCAAATTCTCTTGGTATTTTCTTCATTATCACATATTTGGGAATTACTCCTATAAGTGCTTATCAGATTTGCCTATCAAATTGACTGATGATTAAGAACAAGGTAGGTAAATATTGTCTATCTATTCAGGGTTGTTGTTGACGAAGTGTATAAAAATAGTCCTGAAAATCCTCATAGTCTTAAAATGAATTCAGCAAATCTCCACATTCCAAACATGTTTGTTTACTTTGTCAAAACCAGTGTCATAACTGTGCAAGCTTGATGGTACATTTTATATAAATTTTCTCTTCAATGCATGTAATTTAATCAATACGCATTCTGTACGAAGAATCAAGAATTCCTTTGCATTATCATTACTGTGCAAAAGAATCATTCATAACTAGGGATGTCAAGGAATGGCAATTTTGATATTCAAATATTCGGTTAACCTTCCGAATGAATATTCGAACATTCGAAATTTCATCCATTAAAAAAGTTATCAACAGTTTGTTTATCATTTCATGTTCTCAGTTGGATGATGACCAGAACATATAAATTTAATACACATAGCTTGCTTTCAGCATTTACACTGAAAAATAAATGTTATCAGAAAATTCAGATGCCGAATCAGTATTCGAATATTCGGACATAAGACAATTATTCGAATGTTTAAATATGCGTTGATATCCCTAATAATAATATGGATGTAATGTCAAAATATTTAGTTGAAATATTGATACAAATTTCCTATCTATAACAGTCCAATTCCTTTACAGCCTGATAATGACACAAAATGTAATTTTAAGTACATGTACATGATATATCTATGGTACATATTCTTAAAGGGACAATCTGTTGACTGATATTTGTGGTAAACCCAGAAGACGATATCATGGACTTTGTCTTTCTCAGTTGCAACATTAGCACATTCTTCGCACGTAACTGGTATTCACAATTGTATAATGACACTAATCTGCTAATAGCCAAGTTGAACTCTTTGAAAGTGATAATCACCTTGAATATACAGGTATTTGATTTTTAGTACAAACTAGAGCTATCACTGAAGGTGATTAATACCCCCACAATACCGCTTTGTCAGACATATTTTTGATAAATTCAAAGATGGCCGCCAGTCAAGACAATGAAATTATC
Organism: Mactromeris polynyma; assembly: GCA_032209605.1. Taxonomy (NCBI): domain Eukaryota; kingdom Metazoa; phylum Mollusca; class Bivalvia; order Venerida; family Mactridae; genus Mactromeris; species Mactromeris polynyma. The sequence continues at coordinate 4,470,047 of JASFXZ010000031.1, read as the reverse complement.
TATCACTATCTATCACTACAGGACCACAATCAGAATGTGCCGACAATATACACAACTAGGCTTGGTAGAAATAATTCATGGAAAACCATGTTATGTGACATGACGGAACAAGTGGTGATTCCCATATAGCCCCCATTGCATATTTTGAAGTGGGGTTATAATAAGAATTGTGTACATTTTAATATTTCGGAGGTGATATGAATACCACAGTATGGGAGTCAGGTCAAAATCAATAAAATAGAAAAAATGAACAGTAATATATAGCACTTTGTCACAAAGAAATATAATGATACATTCGACTAGAGTATGAACTAGTAACACCAATATATTTGATTTTAACTCCCAAGATCTGAACATTTTGCATTCAAATTCGAACAAATATAGCAACAAAGCGTATTAAATTGATACAATTTATATTCGCAATCAAGACATTTTGTTCCATTGTCCTTGACTGCAGTTTCACAGATTTAATCAAATAATCAAACTACCTGGATATAACATTATATTATGCCTTATTTCAATGGATTTTAAAAGAAATCCCGTTATTTTCACTGAAAGGCGAGTCTTCAACAACAAAAACAAACCATTTGCTAGTATCTGAATGTAATAAACCAAAAATGCTGCCAACAGAACAGTAAGAACTAATCAACAGTTCCTGTGAAATAAAAACTGAACTTGTATAGAATTGCTCACAAAAAGCTGGGCAAAATGGAACTAAATCAATGCAAAATATATCAAACAATATGCTAGAAATAACAGTTATTTTCACAGAAAGATAAGTCGTTTACAACTAAAAACAAACCATTTGCTAGTAAGTGAAAGTAAGAGAAACTATTTTTAGTAACAGTGACCTTGACCTTGGCCCCACCAGCCCCAATATCGAACTTGACCTGTATCTTCTGATGTTACACCTGTGTACCAAAAATTTTTCAAATCTGTCTAGCCTTTCATGAGTTATCGTCCGGAAACCATGAAAACCATTTGCTAGTAAGTGAAAGTAAGAGAAACTATTTTTAGTAACAGTGACCTTGACCTTGGCCCCACCAGCCCCAATATCGAACTTGACCTGTATCTTCTGATGTTACACCTGTGTACCAAAAATTTTTCAAATCTGTCTAGCCTTTCATGAGTTATCGTCCGGAAACCATGAAAACCGACAGACCGACCGACAGACAGACCGACAGACCGACCGACCGACCGACAAGCTCACTCCTATATACCCCCTCAAACTTCGTTTGTGGGGGTATAAATAATAAAAAAATGCCTTATTTCTCACAGGTAAAATCAATAATTGCATTCAGTCTAAGGGATTGCCAATTACCCAATGAAATACAATACAATCTCAGCATTTATGCCCAATCCCTATTTTTCGCAACATTTACAAACAAGAGTGCAGGCTTTGAGACAGTCATATTCCCCACTGCTGTGTTTCATATTTATAAGTATAGACCTTATAACCAATGTAACTAGCAGGTAAAACATGTCAGAAATCAAAGACTTACTCCAGGTCGAAAACTTGAAAAAGGATATAAGGGATTCATCCTCAGATTCAATGAACATTTTGACAGCAGATCTAATGTTACAATACTAGTATTACATGCTTATCTGCAACATTTAAACAAATCAAACACTTCAAAGCAAAACACACAACAATTTAGCCTGTCAGACAACTTTTAACATAGATTTACAAAGATGTCTAATTTTTGTTGAAAATTATTGTTAATTCTAAGGGAGTAGTCAAACTATATACCTTCTTCACTGGTTGCTATAACAACACCAAGTTCATTCTCAGCTGTAGTAAGGAGGTAAGATTGAGCATCACCAAGGGAGATCACTCGTGCAATAACAACGTCACCTGGTCGATAACACTTGTACATTTCTACCTGAAAGTTTAATATTACATATATCTGACAAATATGTATTTAATTGTGATACAAATGTATAATTTAGAACTGATGAAGCTATTTCATGAAACACAGAACAGCAGTAAATACAAATGTATATTTTACAATAATAATAAATTTTTGGACTTCTATACAGTGCACCTCTCCAGAGCAGCCTTCCCTTAAGCAACAATCTCTCTTCAAAACACTGTCATTTTTTGTAGTGAGACTGGACTATTTATTCAACCTCTTTAAAGCAACAACCACTCGACAATATAAAACTTTGCAACAACAAAGTTTGCTGTTCAGAACAGCCAGCACGGTACATTATATCACACATAAGGTCATATTAAAAAAAAAAATTGGCAAAATAAAAAATTATATTATATGTATGTGCCCAATATGAATTGAATACACCCTTACTTTCATGAGTATAATAATAATAATCAATTTATTGATTTAAGGCCTCCGGTAATTGATTGGAAACCAATTTTTTATGTCAAAAGGGGAGTAACTCCTCCATATTTGGTGAATTGTAACCGATATCGAACTTGACCAGTGTTTTATTATCCTATATGTATGTGCCGAACAAGCATTGAATCAACACTTCCTTATAGGAATTATTGATTGGAAACCAATATTATTATTGTAAAAGGGCCATAACTCCTCAAAATACTTGTGAACTGTTACCAATATCGAACTTGACCAGTATTTTAATGTCCTATAAGTTTATGTATTTGCCCAATATGAATTGAATTCACCCATCCTTTCAAGATATATTGATCTGAAACCAATTTTACACAGACGGACACGGGTAACACTTCATGCCCCTTCACCATTCCTTAAATGACGGGAGCATGAAAAGTATTACCTACAGTATTTGTTCCATCAGAGTTGCATACAATGATTCAGGAGTTATAAGAATATTGTAATCAACAGTTGTGTTTCTGAATGCCAATCCCTGGGGACATAGGTAGGTGTGACACTAACAGTTTCTTTCTTCACAAAATCTCTGATTATTTACTTCCTCACAGGAAGGATTTTAATACTTCCCATCAAGAATGACCTACGTCTGAGTGAGGCGTCAGCGGGATAATCAGATTTTCCACAGCTTTATGTGTTATTGACCCTACTTGGTGCTAGATTACTGGACCGAAGGTAAACTATATAATTTTTCCACCCAGGAATACGGATGTGGTCCCATGTAATAACTTTGCTCAGCAGTTATATTGTCAACAATTCGTTACCACGGAAACCAGGCCACTACTGCTGTATAAACAAACTAGGGAAGAACCTGTACTTTATTATATACTTTTTATAGCTATACAGTAATGTGTTCTACATTGTTAATTAATATAAAGAATATCAATACGTAGCATAAGCTTACAGGATTGTTAATAAATTACTGAATTATGAAAATGATAAAACAAGTCTTGGCAATTTTTTATCTTTTCTGAAAACTTGTTCAATAAATTATAACTTATGTAACGTATATCATAAATTGCAATAAACATTTAACTCACACGTAATAGCAGCCATTAATGAATGGCAATTATGATGTCACGTCATTTGTTATTTTACAAGTATATTATCAAAAATAATACATAGGTGTTATTATGTGTTGGCGACGTCACTTATGATCATCATACTCTTATTTATTTACATTGATAGTGAAACAATTTCTTACTTTTTATATGATCACTCTTTAAATAATTGCATCCAGTTTACTAACCAGTACAAGTGCCTAATTTAGTGATTGTGAAGATCAGGGCAGATGTTCACCTGTGGCGAGACACAAACCCACAACCCTTAGAGCAGAAGTTGGGCTCTCTACCTTCACACCACTGTGCAGGGATTTCCCTGATGCAGAAAGCTCGAGTCTCTGACTCCCTCTTCTTTCTAGGGACTCCCATTTTCTACTTACTATGCATCCCTGGGAACCCCTAAAATAAACCTTTGTCAACTATAAACGGCATATCTGGGACCCTGCAAATTGACTAAGGACCCCTAATTTGTCAAACACGAGGGTCCAAGAACTCCTAGCTGAAAAATCCTAGGGAAAACCCTGATAATGTAGTCTTAATACAGAAATTTACAAAACTCTCATGAATATTTCACTAGAATGATTCAATATTAACAATTTATACCTTGTCTTTTTCTGTTGCTCTAACATCTTCTCGCCTAAAACACAAAACATGTACTCTGTTTATCAACAATCCAAACAGGCATCTAAAATACACATGTACACTGCACAAAACTTCCAATGTAGCGCAGAATCAGATCTCAATAATGCATATTTACAATACTTCTTATCTGATTTAAATTTGAAACATGTTTAGACTGATTACATTGTATTAGGCCATGCCTTTTTATATGTTTGTCAAGAGTCTGCATGCGCCTAGGTTTGGAACTCTTTCGAGTAAAAAACCCCACCATTTATCCAATATATAGGAAAAAAACGGCTTTGCCCCTAGCAGCCATCTCTTTTTAGGAATCTTAATAATTTGAACAGACTTCAGGAATATTTGTATGTACCCCCATCTGTGTGAAGTTATATCAAAATTGGGCCCTGAGTTTTTGAAAAGAAAGTTTCCACAGGAAAAGAGACTCGCCCCTGGCAGCCATTTTATTAACAAATCCAAACCCCTTTTTGTAGTGTCTTCCTAGCAACCTTTCCCTTAAATAAGTGAAACTCCACAGATGTTTTCAGAAGCAAGACAGGAAGTACGCCATTTGTTGTTGTTTTGATCAATCATGACGACTTGTATTTTTATAGTGTTTTGCCACATGAAGCTTCCATCAAAGTTTCCTAAAATTCTGCCATGTGGTTTCAGAGATGTTTTTAATTGATTGTTGATGGACGTACATACAAATGGACAGATCAGAAAAGCTCACCTTCAGCTCAGGTGAGCTAAAAAAGCGCTTGTAAGATAACATATGGCAAGTTTTACACAACACACACTTACCTAATCATTCCACGGAAGGAATCTTTCAATGACATTGTACCAACTTTAATTATGTGACATTTACAGAATCTTGGGTTTACATTTGTCACCTGAAATAAAGATACACTACGTTAACACCAAACATTAAATATTGACGGTTAAACGCAGTACAGATGTCCTATTGTTGCAAACTTCTATTTTGTATCAGTTACACCCCAAGAGAATAGCTTTACACTGATTATTTGAACTTAAGACACCCACCGTCGCAGGGAAGCTAATTACAAAACACAGTTAAGAACTTTATCATTGCCTGCATGAACCTAGCACTTGGTATGTAAACGTTACAATATAATTGAAATTGGTGTATATTATAATTTATAGCACATTATGTAGCCAATCATTGAAACCCCATTCCAATACCACATACTGGTAACACGCAAAGATCTAACATCTGTGTCTGAGAAAATCTAGATCAATTCAAATGCTACAATATGATTAGGTTATTATACAAGACTGGCGTGCCTTACAGCGATACATGTATTGGCATACTAGGAGAGATATTGGACCAAGGGCCGATATCAGTCTAGTATGCCAATATTGCCGTAAGGCAAACCAGCCCTGTTTTATAACATTTTTATTGCAGTGTAGAGTTATAAAAATATCAAAGGAAACAAGTTTAATAATGTATTGGAAATAATTGAACATGTTAGAAATGATCTAGAAAAAGTATATAGATCTTAAAAGGTCTATCACACAGAATTTGACAAATTTTGATTACAAACATTTACTTCTAAATCCCAACAGGCGGATCAACTATTTATACATTGGCTGCATGTTTCATTTCTGAATATCGATGTCTCCAACTCTAAACAATGACGTCACACCGGAAGTATGCCAAATATTGATATTCTGCACACCATGTCAGTGAAATTGTAACAGTCACATGATCATAGATATTTGCCTCAGGTTGTCCATATATGTTTAGGTACGGTGCAAATTTGTTACTATATTTAGTAAAATATAAATAAAAGAAGACAAGTTACCTTTGCAGTTACAAGACTATCTACAGATGGTACAACAGTTGTCTCTGACTTTCTGATCACTTCAATTATCATCTGGAAGTATAAATTTATTGATCTTAAAATGTTAAACCAATGCTAAGACAATACAAAACCTTTGATATTTCTAACAAAATTGTAATACTGGAGTAGAAAAATCTAAGCTTCTTAAACATATGAAAAATAAAACAGAAACAAATGAAAAGTTAAGAAAAGTATAACAGAAACTCACAACGCCAGTCACATGACATTAGGAGATACTTACTGGGTATTTAATTTACTTTTTGATGCACTATACTCCACTGGACAACTTTGGCTATAAATCTATATAATTGCTTATTGTAATTAGTTGCCGTTTTAAAATCACTGTTTAGATATAAATACATTTCTTTATAATGATAAAATTATATTGATAATTCATAAATCAACAAGAGGGCCCAGATGGTCCTAGATCGCTCACCTGAGTATACTGCTGTTAGATTGACCGAAAACGTCACATTGATGTATTAAATAATTATTTTACATGCCTTAATCATCACAATTGTAGACAAAACGTAATAGACAAGATAATAAAGATTTTATTTCAAGAGGCTGCACATTTGGGACAACACAATCTTCCGAATCGGTGAGCCAATCGTCTTGGGGTTTACAGTCCAGCATTTTAGTATCGGAACAGTTTTCTGATGTAATGGCATTACTATCAGGTGGGGAGGATGGCCATTGTCAGAATATTATTGCTATTAATTATGATCTGATTCAACAACAAAAAAACCTGAAAATCTTCCAAGGACATTTTCCCATCCGCTCACTAGCAGACATGGTTAACACAGTACTGACTGAGATATAAAAAGCTCGTTGATCGGCTAGCTGACAGCTAACAACCAATGAAATGCTCTGTTTCAACATTGTACTTGTAAGTTGTATCCTTAGCAAAGGCAATGATTCTCTAGATTCTTGTTGAAATTACGATGCTTAAACTGTGTAATCATTTAAAAATATAGACTCGCATTTTGGCGCTGATGGGCGCCTCTATAGCAATTTTTACGGATCATTTGATTGTTTTTTTAAAAGACCATGTCCATAACAGAACACTAGCTGCACTGGCCTATATTCTTTCCTTAGAATAATCGGTACACAAACTGAAGTTCACCTTATCGTTGTCCGTCTTTACAGTCATCAAACATCCAGCAAGTGATGCATAGATAAAACCATTCCTTGAATACGTTCCTCGCCCTGGCTTTATATTATCCTCTTCACGACAAAGTCGCTGACCTATAAATATTTTACAGAACATGTACATTTAGAATTAATCTTACTAAAAACAACAAAAACTAAATACAGAGTGCATTTACTCTTGCTTGGTGATACAGTCTCATGTACAAAAATAACACTGTGAACATTACACTATGCTCAATATCACATTATTTCTGTGTATGTTTACTGCATTTGTGAGAAAGTATGGATATTCATAATACCAAAGTAAGTAAGGAGAAAAGGTGTGCCCGGCAGCATGACATTACGACCACGAGACGTTTCAACTACATGACATTTTGACCCCAATCCTCAGGACATTTCGACCTAGTGCTCGGACGATTCGACCCCGACATATTTTATTACAAGATGTTGTTTGAAGAAATTATGCACTGACGTTTTCGATTTACTGACAAAATGTTGCCAGATAATATTAAGTTAATCATTATGCACATAAATTCAGGGTATCAAGACTGTTTGACCCCTAGACTTTTCGACCCCTAGTCAGTTTGTAAGACTTTTCGACCCCTAGACTTTTCGACCCCTGATGTCAAGACAATTCGACCCCTACCTGATGGACGTTTCGACTCCTACTTTATAATAGTGTATTATTTTGCAACTGAAATTAATTATATATATATATATAAATAGAAATTATTTTGTTTAATAACGATGTGATTTTATTGTAATAAATGAAAAACATAACGATTTAGTTTGAGTTTGTTGTTTGATGTATTGTTTTAGAAATTTATATTTATACAAATTCTTCCTCGTCAATATTCAACAGTACTTATAGTTATACTAGTTTATTATTTTTTACACGCTATAAATATACTGGGAAATAAATGAGTTATATTGCACAATCCTACAGACTTACAATCCTACTGATGTACATTATATCTATTAGCACCTTATATTGGATTATCATATCGATCATATGTGTAAACAATTAATCCGAGCATAATCGCACCTCTTAAAACATAACTAGTTCTGTATATACATAAATCAGGGGTCGAAAAGTCCAATAGACAATTAGGGGTCGAAATGTCCTAGGGGTCGAACTGTCATGGGGTCAATTGTCTTAGGGGTCGAATTGTCATGGGGTCAATTGTCTAGGGGTCGAAAAGTCTAGGAGCCAAATTCAGACCAGTCAGGAACAGTGTCGTTCTGATATATCGCGAAATTACATTACATTGTCCATTAACAATGTTTACAATTACTCAAGTTAGGTATTTAGAAATATTATATGTCCCAGTGTTAACAGAATATATTTAACACAATTTCTCTCATATTTTTTTACAAACAGTCGCATCCGAAGAAAGAATGAAAGTTTCATTACCTGGAACACTAATCGTGGGCGCAGCCATTTTGTTTGGAATAGTTTAATATTCATTTTATTGAGGGGATAGTCTAAATGCGAATTTCCAGGGCAGAATGAAATGTTCTTTTGAGGTTTTCAGATATTTTCATCAATTAAATATACCGTTTCTATATATATTGTTAAATATTTAGTGATACTTTACACAATTGAGAGCAAATTAATGTCTATCATTAAGACCTGACTACCCTTTCACAATGGAAACGTCCGTAAACTAAACTGAAAGTAGATTGGGAGCTTTGATCATGGCTAGTTCAAGCAAAAACTTGGTATGTTAATTGGAGGATGTGTCGATGAAATATTTTAACATTTTTAAGAACTTTGTATAAAATTGTTGTCTTTATCCATAATTCTGTTTGAATGAAGAAATTATTCATATTACTAAAACATTTCTATATATAATTCTGTGTTACTGTTATTATTAGCTTTTGGCAATTGATATAGTTATCATTTAGTTTAGCCATTATCAAGCTACTGAAACAATGTACCCATGCCAGTCAAACTGCCTGTCATATAATCCAGAGCTCGCCGTAATCTGGAGTTGTCAGTGCACCAGAGATAACGACAGAATGATAAGAATATATCTTATATGATGCTGGTCTTATTGACTATGGCTTATCAGTATGGCTTATTTTATGATCTAGTGCTGCGACGCATAGATCTGAAAAGTAGAAAACTACTTTGTATTAAACATATTTATATGTTGGATAATCAGAATCGGGACATAATTCATAGATCCACAGTTTAGTTGATTATGTTCTCATAATGAGTTGCCAGTGGATTCATTCCTCACACCAGCACGTACTAGAAGTAGGAAGAAGCACTCAAAGTGGTACAGGCATATTTCCTCTTCTACTGACACTCTCAAGTACAGCTTTTTGCCTCGGACAGTGGCATCTTGGAACAGACTACCGGCAACCATAGCTGAGGCCCCAGATCTGGTACATTTCAGACAGGGGCTTGCAACACTCAAATTCTAAATTGATTAGCCATTACTGTTAGTACGAGTACTGATGATTGTTAGACTGTGATTGGTCCGACATGAGGCAAGGAAAGCAGTAGGGCAACCTTCTCTACTTTCTGCCATTGATCTGGCTCTCTCTACCTATCCTATTATTTATGGTATTTCTTAAGTCACTCTGTGTCGAAACGTAAAAGTCAATCTTGACGGTGTTTTGTGAGAAGAAGAAAAAGAAGAAGCCAAGTTACTTTGCATTATTTCACTTTCGTCAGTAACTGTTTTAATATCTTTAATAGCTTGGCCATGCATTTATCTAAAAACAAAATCTGTCTTCTGTTTTTGATCCGTAATTATATACATGTATGACATTTTTCTGACTAGAAAGTAATACTCCAAAATTAAACAGTTACCATTCCCATTTCAGTTTTTAAGATTTTCATGACTAGGTAATTTCATATCGTGAAAAACCAGTATGTTCATTTTATATCATGACTGGTTCAAAGCAGTTTGGCTGCCTTTTGTAATATAAGGACATACAAATCAATGTATCATAACACTGCTAGTAATTCATCATTTATCACTGCACTGGTCGTTTTCAGCTCACCTGAGCACTGAGCTTTTAGGATTGTTGGATGTCCCGCTATGTGTTTCTTGTAACAATATCTCCTATACCACGGAATGGATTTTGTCTAAACTTCACAGAAATGATTTGTGCGTTTTTAAAAGTGAAAACTTTGAAAGTCTTCTTGTCCGAAACCATATGGTCTAGCTACTCTAGAGCTTCGATATTTGGTGTGTAGCATTGTCTAGTGGTCCTCTTACAACATTGCATATATTATTAAGTTTCGTCAAAAACATGGTTGCCAGGGGAGCGGGCCATGCTCCCTATGTGTATATATAGTGGCAGATATAAACATTTCCTCCGAAACCACTAAATAGATTTCAACCATATTTCATAGAAGTGATCCTTGGGGGGTCCCCATCAAAACTTATATAAATGTTCCGGTCTGTTGCATAGGTAGGTCACAGGAACTAAAAATTGATTTAAAAAAAAGCAAACTTTGAAACTCTTTTTGTTTAGAAGTTCAGTTTTAGGTGTGTAGCATTGTCAAGTGGTCCTCTTACAATATTGCATATATTATTAAGTTCGGACAAGGGGGCATTGCCTTGTTGACTATATGTATAAAGTGGAAATAATTAACAACATCTCCTAAACTGCTAAATGAATTTTTAGTGAAACTCAATTATTTATCGGCACATTAATCTAATTCAGTCAGAGTGGTAGTGTACTCAAGTGAGTGGTATGGGGTCATCATGGCTCTCTTGTATTATTTGAGAAACTATGAAATAAGCATGAAATTCTTAGATTTGTATATGCTTCTTGTATTTATTTGTTCCAGGCTCATCTTGCTGGTAGTTATGATTCTGAATTTGAGTTTGACAGTGATGCTGAAAGAAAAAGGTAAATTGGTTACTCAGATAGCTTTACAAGTAGAACAGTTTTCAATAGCTACTGTAGGGGTCACCACTGAAGTGTGTTGCACACTTATATGCTTGTATCTGGCTTTGAACTTGTTAGGATTAACACTAGCAGTACTTTAACATTAAAAATACATATTAATTTTTTATTCTTGCCTAATATATCAGTGATTATATTGGTGACTTATCGTATAATGAAATTCTAGGAAGAAATATGAAGATCTTGCCAAGAAAGAAAAGAAGAAGGGAACTAAAAAAGGGCACAAAAGGGAACTTGAAGAAGAATATGATAAGTATGTTCTGTTGTTTGTTTCATGCATCTCATTAAGCCCCTGCCCATTTGAAGAATTGTGATCAGGCATAAAGTGTTGCCCTTGGCCGTCTGTCCGTCCGTTTATTAGAAAAATTGGTATCAGATGAATTCGTATTGGGCTCATAACCATAGGATAATAAAATATAGGGCAAGTATGTTTTTGGTCACAATCCATCTATATTTGAAAGAGTTATGGCCCTTTTTTACTTAAAAGTCGTTTTCCAATCAGTTACTTTTGAAATGGATGGATGAATTTTATTTATATTGGCACCATACCATATGATATTAAAAAAAGGTCAGCTTTGATTTCAGTTACAATCCACCAATTTTATAAGGAGTTGTGGTTCTTTTTTTGAGCAATAACTCTTGAAAAGGTTGATGGATTCAATTCATATTGCTTCAAAGTTATGCAGCCTCTACAAACAAAATATTTGCTTTCTATTGAAAAGCCCATAGTGGAGGCATCCTTGTCCCATCATCTGTTTTTCATGGTCAGAATGATTTTCTTAATGAAATCTAGGTCAAGTTCAAAACTGATTCATCTGGGGTCAAAAACTAGGTAACCAAGTCCAACTATAGTAAATTCTTGTTAACACTCCAGATGTTACATTTTTTACTTTATCTGCAAGGGACTTGGTCAAAATGTTTGCCTTAATAAAATCTAGGCCAAGATTGAAACTGGGTCATCTGAGGTCAAAAACTAGGTCACATGATCAAATGATGGAAAATCCTTGTGGATTCTTGGGAGGCTGCATTTTCTACCGGAACTACATAAAACTTGATCAGAATGTTTTTATTAATAAAATGCAAGTCCAGTGTCGTACTGGGTATGTTGGGTCAAAAAGTAGGTCACAAGGTCAAATCATTGAAAATCCTCTTGGACTTTCTTCAGGCTAACATGGCAATGTACTCAGGTGAGCGATATGGGGCCACCATGGCCCTCTTGTTTTAAATATTTTTTATGCATCAGAATGTAAAATAAAGTTTGAGAAACACGAAAAATCGGTCAATGGGACATATTGAAAGACTGAGGTACTGTCGAAGCCACTGCTAGATCTCCTGCAGAATTGTCTGCATACTCATTTTTATTTTTTAAATATGTGATATAAAGGCCAGAAATTGTAAGATAAATACGATGAATATACAGTGATTGGAGTCTGATTATGGGGAATAAGTTCAACGCTCAATTTACCTAGTAGATATTTTATAAAATACAATTGGTTTTGTTTGATTATTTCAGAGAAGAAGGACGAAAAATGAGACACAGAATTATTAGTATGAATGCTGTATCCTTTAGCAATACCTGGGCTCATTTCAACACAGTTTGTTGTCATTATTTCATTATTATCCCTTAGGAAAGTTTTTTCCCTCAATTAATCAGTAATATCCATTTAGTCAGTCTAAACAATCCGATAAAAATCCGTCGTGAATAAGCTGAAATAGAAGCTTTTTTGATTCACAGTTACAAACTCAAGATGAATGGAGAGTAAAATTTGTTGTGTATTTGATATTATCAGTTTATAGTGTGTGGGTTTATTTGCTTCAAATATTTGCTATATGTCCCAATTTTGAATATTTCCATGGAAGAATTTCTTGGGCACGAGTCATATTTCCAAGACAGTTAGGAATAATCTGAAGACATTATATAGATGTTTTGTGGAAACTTCAAAAATCTTCTTGTCAAAAACTTCTGATCCCATTTATTATTTTGATACGTAAAAAAGCATGGCCGCCATGGGGGGGGGGCTGAGCCATTTTTTGTATACCCGGTATGTATATAATGGAAACTTCAAAAATCTTTTTACCCAAATTAAATATAAACCCGCACAAATTATAGTGTATACTTCTAACATATTGGAAGTCAAAAATTTTCACCAGTGACACAGAATCATTATTATACCAGATTTTTCAGGCGTTCAATTGAGCGTTTCAGGGCCATCTGGCTGTCTTGTTTGGTATATATGAGAGAAGAAGATGATTTGCCTTTGTTAATTGATTTTATATAACATTGTCATGTTGTTAATCAAAATTCACCGTGTGTAGTAACATTATTGGAGACTTGTGTTGCTATTTCTGTATTCGTGCCTTAACATCATATTTACAGTTTGATAGACATAAGTTGATGATTAACAATTACCTGATGTACTACAGTGGTAGTAATACAGAGTTTGGTAGAGACAGGTAGGTTGCTAGTACAGCTTGAGTGACAGGTAGGTTGCTTGTACAGTGAGAGTGACATGATGGTTGCTTGTACAGTGTGAGTTACAGGATGGTTGCTTGTACAGTGTGAGTGACAGGTAGGTTGCTTGTACAGTGTGAGTGACAGGATGGTTGCTTGTACATAGTGAGTGACAGGTAGGTTGCTTGTACAGTGTGAGAGACAGGTAGGTTGCTTGTAGAGTGTGAGTGACAGGATGGTTGCTTGTACAGTGTGAGTGACCTTGTAAGGTCAATTATAGATAGTCACTCTTTTGGATGGTTGGTCGGTCGGATGGTTGGTCGCGGTCAGTTGGTCTGTTAATAAAAACTCGTGGATTGCACTTCAATGTCCTTCATAACCAAATTCACATGTATATAAAAAAAGAAGTTACATACATTAATTACACAATATATGTTATGCCACTTTAATGATATGTAATCTCCTGGGCAGTTGTTTATAACATAAACAATACTGAGAAAATGGTAAAATACGATATACTCAGCTGGCCTGGAAATCTAGCTATAATGTAAGGTCATTCTTTATCAAGACTATGAAATAATGACACTGAGTCTTGGTACATTTCTATAGATATGAACTTGATGTCGATTAATCTGATATGTACTCTACTGTTGTTGTTATTTTCAATTAAATATGATGCTTTTCCTGTTGTGAAGGCTGTCCCTTGAGGAATAAGGACTTTTAGAACATAATTGGTTTTTTGCTTCCCTAGTGTTTTCAGTTAAATCTGATATATTCTTTTGTGTTACAATGTACCCATATTTCTACAATTAATTGGTTGTGTATGTTTATGTCAATAATGTTGATATGTTATTTTTATATATCATTTCGTCAGATTAGTGTGATTAAGTTGGTTGTTAGGTGACCTGAACTTTTGTTACAACTTGTATGTTCACTGATCTTCGAACGACATGTAGTTAACTGGTGGTAGAAATATGCCACCATACAAGACAAATTTTAAATTAGATTTACTCCAGATAGCTTTTATTTTGGTGTTTTTTTTCTAATCCTGCGGTACAAAACAACAATATACTGTCTACATAATTAACTAGAAAAGTATGTGTTTATCACAATAAAGAACTTTTCTAGTTAATCAAGTAGTTAACTGGTGGCAGAAATATGCCACCATAGTGCTCGAATCACAATGAAAACAAATACAAAATTTGATGTAGAACTAACTTCTAGAGATCTAAAATTATTCTTTTTATACTGGTAAAAACCATGTTTAGCGAAGACTGGATTACATCTTTAGAGGTCTTGTTGAGATCTTCTAAGAAATCAAGACCAGGACTAAATGTGAACTGATTTATCATTATTACAGGTCTAAAGATAAGACGGATATGGATGTGATAAGAGAAAACCATAAATTCCTGTGGAATGAAGATGACGATGATGAGGAATCATGGTACTATTATTTGTTTGATTGAAAACTTGTGACCTTTTACTCAAAACTAAGCAATACCAGTACATTTTGTATTCCTAATTGTCGCTGCAAATTTTTAAACATTTCTATTGTAAGACATTTAATTTAGAGTTTAAGATGTCATGTTAAAGTATAAAACTCAGTACATCTTTGTTGGAAATATGTACACCCTTACTTTCATACATAAAATGCAAGCGAAAAAATGAATTCTTCACATTGAACTTATCTATTTTACATTGGCTGTGAAACAATGTCTACAACTTGTATTTATCTCTCTGAACAGGCATGAGAATTTTCTGTGGGTTCATGGAAATCCGCGGATTTGACACTCGCAAGGGCCCTTTTTTAGACAATTTAAGCCATCTTAAATGCTTAAAAGCCAGGAGCTTCAGCAGCCCCTTGGACCCCTTGCCGAATTTTCAGCTGATTTTGAAATTTTGCAATCTCATGCCTGCTCTGAATGACTTTTTCCTCTGTGGCTCACCAGTTGGCACACATGATTCTGTGATGTGAAGACAGCGGAATACTCTTGTCCACAGAAGATTGTCACGAGTTATATCCCTTTAAGTTTTATAGTGTATGTGTATACTATAGAAGGGGAAAAGGGAGAAAACTCTTGAAGGGATTAAGGGAGAGAACTCATGACAATCTCTTTGTGTTCTTGTCTATGGTGGATTCTTACCCATTATCTGAGGAGTCCAGCAACCTACCACTTGGCGTCCATTCGCAACGGTAGATGTATGTATTAACACACTGAATTTAGGAGATGATTTACTTACAGGGCTAAGAGACTGGCCAAGAAGTACTATGACAAACTCTTCAAGGAATATTGTATATCAGATCTGAGTCGATACAAGGAAAATAAGATTGCTATGCGATGGAGAATTGAGAGGGAAGTACAGCAAGGGAAAGGTATGTTCGCGTGCAATCAAGTGCTGTTGTACATTCACACAAAACAAAACCTTTTATGTTCACTACACAATTAAAATTAAATTATAAAGATACATGTATGGGCACTAGCAGCTTGTCTGAAGTTACTTTTAGATACAGTGGATATGAAGACTTGGAAACGCAAGCATTCAGAGAACATTCAAACTAACTACATTCATTTGGAATACTACATTGCCTTTGCTACCAAAATCAATTCACCCAATGAAATGACGACTTATGAGTTCTTCCTTTAGGATAGTATAATGCCTGAGAATTGAAAGAAGCCGTAATAATTTTAATTGCCTCGGGTGTAGACCATTAGCCGTTATTATTGTATGCATTCTGTTTTTATGGGAACAAGGTAAGAACAGGTATGAGGTGTAATAATTATGTAAACAATCCTTCACTAACAATTGGATAGATATTGTTGTGAAAACATGTGGTGGTGATTGTTTAGGGATTGCTGATCCTAGACAATTAAAGGATGAGCAGTGAGACCAAAGAAAAAAGTGTGAACTACATATAGCTGTGTGCGCAGAATAAAGGCCCTAGTACACAAATCACAATTCAAATTTTTTACACTTAATCATTATTTTCCTACAAAAAATCTTTTGAAATGAAGCTATGGTGCATAGTTTTCAAGTATGGCTTTTGGAAAATACATCGTACTATGTGCATAGCTTGTCAGGTTTTATGGATGGTAACGTGGCGAATCACCCGCACTTAGTTTCAGCTATGTTTGAAATCATTTGATATGTTGAACGATAATTGAAAGATTTGCTTGAGATTGATATATGATACAATAATATTTTACAAACTAATGTATATAATTCTTTTCTGTAATGTTTACCAATAATTGTTTTGCTTCTGCTATTCGTTGAATCAAAAATCTGTTACTGAAATGGTTCAACTAGCTATTGCAATTAATGTGAACACATGACGTCATAATCTATAAACATGACGTCATCTTTATTGCCTTTTTCTCAGAAACGAAGCTCAGTGCATTTGGGCCAAAAATCTCGGAGATTGCCACATTTTAGGATTTGCTTAATATGGTTTCATGACAGACACTAATCTTTAGAGCATTTTTACCCATGTATAAATTGTGGGATTCAGAAAAAAAAAAAAAAAAACTAATTACTTTACAATAACCGTAAGTCTAGTTTTCTTGGATACACTATGTAAGGTTTGTTTGAACTAGGGAGTGACTGCTTTGTTTGCCTTTTTATTCTAGGTCAGTTTATTTGTGGTAACAAGAAATGTAATGAATATCAAGGTCTACGAAGCTGGGAAGTGAATTTTGCATACATGGAAGATAGCCAGAAGAAAAATGCTCTTGTTAAACTCAGTTAGTATTCAACCTTTGTCTTATTGTCGTAGGGTTATTTCAGGATATTCTCCTGGGGAGGGGGATAGGAACAATAGCCGATAATAAGGGGACCACCAACAGAATTGTAATAGGTTTTAAACCCCCCCCCACCAACAAATTAAGACCTCCCAACGAGGTATTTTTAATTGCTCGGCATGCCTACTCCCAGGAAGATTTACCTGAAGTTAGGTGATACAAGTACTGTAAATTGTATCATTAGTCACTCGCCCTGAGTGCCAACTGTGTGTTTATCATAAACATATTACAAAACAGAAAAGCAATGTCAGTTTTCACAAATCATACAAAAAATGCATACCCCCAACATAGAATGTGTGGAACAGTAGATACCTAAATATACCTCAAATATTTATCGGTCAATTGAAAGCAGCATGTTTCTCTCTTACTTAAGAGTACTTTGTAATAATATGACAACAGTTTGTCACCAACAGTGATGATGTGTGTGTCACTTATTGTTTGTCTCACGATCCGTCTAAATAAAACAACTTGCGCCTTCAATTTATGTTACCTCATGGTGTTTTGTCCTTGGGGATAAGTGTCTGGCTTGACCCCCACCATTTGTGGTGCAAACTAATTTATCTTTAGCACAGAGTGAATTATTGTAGCACTGTATCAGACGAACGTGAGAAAGGGTATCACGGGAAGATCACATTCACAAACCTTGCCCAGTCCACCAAGATCCCTAGTGTACAAAGTTCAATACAATATAAGGAGAGGGATATCATTGAATCATACAGAAGGGATGTGGGGAGAAAAATATAGGACTAAATGACAATGAAACATAAAGAGAAAGTTAGCAACATGTGGGCCCCTCGGCCTTAGATCTGTCAGTGTGAATACTGGGGGCTTGAACCACTACTTGCAAGCCAACCTCACACTTCCCTGAAAGAATTGCAAAAATTCCCTCATTTAAATAGTGTTAAGTTTAGACTTATTTAATTCACTTCTATCATGGAACAATTTTACATGTTATATAAATCACGTACAATGACTGCTTCCTGGGTACCAACCAGTAATCTCTCATAATTCAGGCATTGTTAGCACTATTCGACTTATATGTTTATTGATAAACAGCTGACTCATACATACTTGTTATTGATAAACAGTCGACTCATACATCCTTGTTATTGATAAACATTCCACTCATACATCCTTGTTATTGTTAAATATTCGACTCATACATCTTTGTTATTGTTAAACAGTCGACTCATACATCTTTGTTATTGTTAAACAGTCGACTCATACATCCTAGTTATTGATAAACAGTCGACTCATACATCCTAGTTATTGATAAACAGTCGACTCATACATCCTTGTTATTGTTAAACAGTCGACTCATACATCCTTGTTATTGTTAAACAGTCGACTCATACATCCTTGTCATTGTTAAACAGTCGACTCATACATCCTTGTTATTGTTAAACAGTCGACTCATACATCCTAGTTATTGATAAACAGTCGACTCATACATCCTAGTTATTGATAAACAGTCGACTCATACATCCTTGTTATTGTTAAACAGTCGACTCATACATCCTTGTTATTGTTAAACAGTCGACTCATACATCCTTGTCATTGTTAAACAGTCGACTCATACATCCTTGTTATTGTTAAACAGTCGACTCATACGTCCTTGTTATTGTTAAACAGTCGACCCATACTTCTTGTTATTGTTAAACAGTCGACTCATACATCCTTGTTATTCTTAAACAGTCGACTCATACATCCTTGTTATTGATAAACAGCAGACTCATACATCCTTGTTATTGTTAAACAGTCGACTCATACATCCTTGTTATTGTTAAACAGTCGACTCATACATCCTTGTTATTGTTAAACAGTCGACTCATACGTCCTTGTTATTGTTAAACAGTCGACTCATACATCCTTGTTATTGATAAACAGCAGACTCATACATCTTTGTTATTGATAAACAGCGGACTCATACATCTTTGTTATTCATAAACAGTCGACTCATACATCCTTGTTATTCATAAACAGCAGACTCATACATCTTTGTTATTGATAAACAGCAGACTCATACATCTTTGTTATTCATAAACAGTCGGCT
Organism: Mactromeris polynyma; assembly: GCA_032209605.1. Lineage (NCBI taxonomy): Eukaryota > Metazoa > Mollusca > Bivalvia > Venerida > Mactridae > Mactromeris > Mactromeris polynyma. The sequence continues at coordinate 4,450,750 of JASFXZ010000031.1, read as the reverse complement.
CATACATCCTTGTTATTCATAAACAGTCGACTCATACATCCTTGTTATTGTTAAACAGTCTACTCATACATCCTTGTTCTTGATAAACAGCTGACTCATACATCTTTGTTATTGATAAACAGCAGACTCATACATCTTTGTTATTCATAAACAGTCGACTCATACATCCTTGTTATTCATAAACAGCAGACTCATACATCTTTGTTATTGTTAAACAGCCGACTCATACATCTTTGTTATTCATAAACAGTCGACTCATACATCCTTGTTATTGATAAACAGTCCACTCATACATCCTTGTTATTGTTAAACAGTCGACTCATACATCCTTGTTATTGATAAACAGCAGACTCATACATCTTTGTTATTGATAAACAGCCGACTCATACATCTTTGTTATTCATAAACAGTCGACTCATACATCCTTGTTATTCATAAACAGCAGACTCATACATCTTTGTTATTGATAAACAGCCGACTCATACATCTTTGTTATTCATAAACAGTCGACTCATACATCCTTGTTATTCATAAACAGCCGATTTATACATCCCTGTTATTCACTAACAGTCGACTCATACGTCCTTGTTATTGATAAACAGTTGACTCATACATCCTTGTTATTGACAAACAGCCGACTTATAATCCTTGTTATTGATAAACCGTCGAATCATGTACTCCAAGAATAAATCATATTATGAACTTCCCTGGAGTTATAGGCCTGTACGGCTCTCCAAGTCTTACGGGCCTGGTACCACCCGACCGAAGCATGAAAGTTGTACAATATTCAGCTTTCAGTCACAGGCCCTTACCGGTCAATAAATGTGTCCATCTGTCCTTCCTTCCAAACTTAAACTTCTTCTTCTCCAAAACTATGTGGCCAACTTTGACAGAAGTCACAGAAGATGCCCTTTCAAAATTGTTGAAAGAATTCTAATCAACACAGCGCTCTGTTTGCCATGGCAATGGAGAGTAAAAATCTTCTGGTCAAAAACTACTGGCCAAATATTGATATTACTTCACGCAAATGTTCCTTGACTGACTCTCTACCAAGGTCGCTCAAATTATTTGGATTCATCAAAAACATGGCAGCCAGGAGGCAGAGCCACTTTTCTGATATGAAGATGGTGGAAACTTCAAAAATCTTGTCAAAAAGTACAGACCAAGTTTCAAATAATTTCTCACCCTCTAACAATACTGTTCAAGTTGTCTGATTAATTAAATAACATTTCTGACAGGGGGTTGGTCACTTTCCTGATATGTGTATATTATAATCAAGCGATTACTCTTAGCATGCTTAAAATCAAAATTTTTGCTAACTTTGTAAAATCTTAACTTCAACAAAATTTTGCACCCTGTGACACAAGCCCATAATACCAGATTTTTCAAGCACCCAGTTGAGTGATTGGGGGCCATCACAACCCTCTTGATCTATGTATTTGTTATTTGATTTATGCTGTATTATTGCTTTAAAATGTTGGTTTTATTTCAATAACTTATTTTATTTTTTCAGGGCTGTGTGCAGACTGTTCCTACAAACTGAATTATCATCATAGGTAACAGTTTATTTTAGTTACATCCAAGCCAAATGCTTTTTGAATAATTTCTGACTGTGGTTCTTATTTACGATGTTAAAATGGTTCAATTGCTGACAATTCACTAGAGTTATAATTAGGGTGAATTGAAGCACTGTCATTTTAAGACAGACAGATAGACAGGAATATGTTATTGATGTAAACTATACCATTTCTTGTCATTTAAACTATACCGTTTCTTGTCATTCAAATTATGCCATTTCTTGTCATTCACAAATGAATGAAGAGCATGGAAACATGCAATGAATGCAGAGCATGGACACATACAATGAATTCAGAGCATGGAAACATACAATGAAAGCAGAGCATGGCAACATACAATGAAAGCAGAGTATGGAAACATACAATGAATGCAGAGCATGGAAACATACAATGAATGCAGAGCATGGCAACATACAATGAATGCAGAGCATGGAAACATACAATGAATGCAGAGCATGGAAACATACAATGAATGCAGAGCATGGAAACATACAATGAAAGCAGAGCATGGCAACATACAATGAATGCAGAGCATGGAAACATACAATGAAAGCAGAGCATGGCAACATACAATGAAAGCAGAGAATGGAAACATGCAATGAATGCAGAGCATGGAAACATACAATGAAAGCAAAGCATGGAAACATACAATGAAAGCAGAGCATGGAAACATACAATGAATGCAGAGCATGGAAACATACCATGAATGCAGAGCATGGAAACATACAATGAATGCAGAGCATGGAAAGCAGAGCATGGAAACATACCATGAATGCAGAGCATGGAAACATACGATGAAAGCAGAACATAGAAACATACAATGAAAGCAGAGCATGGAAACATACAATGAAAGCAGAGCATGGAAACATACGATGAAAGCAGAACATGGAAACATACAATGAAAGCAGAGCATGGAAACATACAATGAAAGCAGAGCATGGAAACATACAAAGAAAGCAGAGCATGGAAACATACAATGAATGCAGAGCATGGAAACATACAATTAATGCAGAGCATGGAAACATACAATGAAAGCAGAGCATGGAAACATACAATGAAAGCAGAGCATGGAAACTTACAATGAATGCAGAGCATGGAAACATACAATGAATGCAGAGCATGGAAACATACAATGAATGCAGAGCATGGAAACATACAATGAATGCAGAGCATGGAAACATACTATGAATGCAGAGCATGGAAACATACAATGAAAGCAGAGCATGGTAACATACAATGGAAGCAGAGCATCGAAACATACAATTAATGCAGAGCATGGAAACATACAATGAAAGCAGAGCATGGAAACATACAATGAAAGCAGAGCATGGAAACACACAATGAAAGCAGAGCATGGAAACTTACAATGAATGCAGAGCATGGAAACATACAATGAATGCAGAGCATGGAAACATACAATGAATGCAGAGCATGGAAACATACAATGAATGCAGAGCATGGAACCATACAATGAATGCAGAGCATGGAAACATACAATGAATGCAGAGCATGGAAACATACAATGAATGCAGAGCATGGAAACATACAATGAAAGCAGAGCATGGAAACATACAATGAATGCAGAGCATGGAAACATACAATGAATGCAGAGCATGGAAACATACAATGAATGCAGAGTATGGAAACATACAATGAATGCAGAGCATGGAAACATACAATGAATGCAGAGCATGGAAACATACAATGAATGCAGAGTATGGAAACATACAATGAATGCAGAGCATGGAAACATACAATGAATGCAGAGCATGGAAACATACAATGAAAGCAGAGCATGGAAACATACAATGAATGCAGAGCATGGAAACATACAATGAATGCAGAGCATGGAAACATACAATGAATGCAGAGCATGGAAACATACAATGAATGCAGAGCATGGAAACATACAATGAATGCAGAGTATGGAAACATAGCTTGAAAACAATGAATGCGAATGCAGAATGAGATCATAGTATGATTTAAGTCAGGCCCATAATGATTAGTTCACTCCTATTTGTTCAGTGGTATTTCAATTTTTGGAAGCAATTCAATCTAATTTTTTTAAAGTGAATAGAACATATTTCATTATCACACTTAACAGCTTCATGTAAATATAGTTGTGTTGTTGAGGAAATGATTCTGTTGTGTACTCATTGCCAACATCATATACTGGTATAGCTTATTATTTGCTTATGTTCATACACCTATATGTATTTAGCCAAGTAATGTCATGTTGATAACTTACATAATTATGTCAATGTTTAAGTCAATCAACAACAGTTTCAAGTGAAGTGTGTAAAATATATTTTTGCGATGTTACATGTTTGATAATACAGTATAAACTGCCCATAACAACATGCACTGGTGATAAAGCAGGTTGTTGGTTATAGCTGCTTTCATATTTTAAAAAAGAATTCCGATTTTTTGGTTTAAAGTCAGCATACTTCAGTTTCTTTATTGCAATGATGAAGTATACTCACCATCACTATCTTCGCGGTATCACTTATCTAGCGTTATTTGCCATACCTACCAGTTGTTATAAAAAATGCCTTGACCTGCATGTGCTAGTGTATCTGTACTTGGAAACACGAAAATCATGTGGACAACCATGAAGGGGGCTTCATCCAATCAACTTCATACCATGTACACTGTACAGGTATACGGCACAGTCTGCTAATTAACTACGACCATGTCATGCCTCGCCAGAATTGAAAGGTGCTGCATCATCGCACTTCTGATTCTGATCATGTTTCTATGCAGTCCAGTGTGCATATTTCAACAAAAGAACGTCTTGTTAGACGTTTCAGAGTGATGCGGATGGTTGCTGACTGACCATGCCTCCCACATATGAGGAATCAGTACCATATCTCCATGGAAACAGCACTTAATACAGCAGGGACACACAGTTACCCATTTTAGAGAGATTAACTTACAAGACCAGCATCCCTAAGTTGGTTTGCTACTAACATTATTACGTAGAGCAACGTCAGATTAATTGGTTGATAGCATATTCCCCAAGAGACAAGTCAGCCTAACAATATGAATTTTTGTCAACATAACCAGTAATGATTTGTCTTTACTACATACTCAAAACATCAGATATCTCTTATTACCAATACATATACACATAAGATATATTCAATAAAATCAAACAAACTGGTAAAAACAAATTTCACAAACTTGACTGCCACTATATGCTTCTTGTACTGTTGTTGTTGTTGATGTACTGTGATGCCATTTTCAACTGCACTAATATGTTGGAAAGTACTGTTGATAATAATATTGAATAAAAAGGCATTTGGAGGCAAACCGTTATGTTGGTGGCTTAATTTCATTACCAATGTACTTTGTTTTGTTTGTCACAGACGAAAAGAAATTAAACCTAGCGGGAAAAAAGACAGACAAGAAAACAAGTTGAAGAAGTCAAAAACTACAAAATCTGGTAAGTTGAGTGCTTGTTTAATTGTCATTTATGTATCCTTACAGGTCTGTTTGTTGGATGCTGCTTGTGTCTGACTAGTACCAGGATTGATCATTTATGTACCCTTTCAGTACTGTTTGTTGGATGCTGCTTGTGTCTGACTAGTACCAGGATTGATTATTTATGTACCCTTTCAGTACTGTTTGTTGGATGCTGCTTGTGTCTGACTAGTACCAGGATTGATTATTTATGACGAACATATCATAGAGAAGTCTGTGTTTTGTTCTTTCATCGACGACTGCACAATACGTATTACAAATACTGTAGCGACTTTTTTCAAGAACCACCAAATGCTGAGTATCGGGATGACGCATTTAAAAATAAACGCAGATTCCCTATTGACAACTGTATGAATGGTTTTAAATGACAACACATTTACAGGCATTGGAATAATTTTGGCATGCTGACGAACCGTTAGTCACTTTTGTTCGGTTTAATTTGATTTTCTTACAATTTACATTGTCACTGCGCTATTTCAATGACGGTGAGAGATGTCTACTGAGTGCACAGTCGCTGAATTCATTTAGGACATAAGCGAGTTGTTGCAAGCGGCTTGCTGAATGGCTGTGGATGCATGTCAATTCGCTAGTCTAAAAAAACAGAAATATCAGTTGAGCGCGAGTTAGAAAGCAGAGATAGATTATGAAAATTTTTGAATAAGTGCCTGAGGCTAAAGGAGAGTAACCTATAATGACATACCTAACACTTGCCCTAATCCAAAGACCTAAATACCATAGATGCGCAACTAATATGGACCATTCAACGAAGTCTGGCTCGATCTCATGACGCGCGATAAACGATACCAATGGGCGAGATTTGAAAAAACTGCTAGTCGGTGCCATTTTGTAACGATTTCAAAACACAGTATGGACAGTTTACAAACCATTTTTCACTTAAAGAAGCTTTCAATGATATATAATTAATATAAGTAAAGATCCTTTACTCCAAACAAAGACCTAAAAGACCATTTAAATAGGTATTTGCTCCAAAGAAATGCCGAATCACTCGTCTACCATATTTCCATGTGAGCGCCCAATCAAAACCTCTGACTTTCAGTGGCAAATATATTCATTTTTTCATAAAAATCGGACATTTTATTTATTCTCATCAGAAGATCAATCTTTTTATTGAGTTAAAGCATATAAAAAACATAAGGTTACAATATATTAAAGTTTTTGCATTAACAGCATTCAAGAAATCATAGGTAGCGAAATAACGCTGCACACGCGAAATCGCAATTTCTTCACAGATTCGCGGTAAGTTTCCTATAAATTCTCGGATTTTCACAACAAGTACCATATCTTTAACTTACCCCAATGTAAAAAGCAATATTTTAAGATGTCAAATCCTCATAAAAAATGTGGTTAATATTAAAATTATTCCAGAAACGGCGATCAAACAATCCCGGTTGAAGAAATTTTCAGAGCATTATTGCTTCATAACTATATTTCTAAAAAAGTCTGTAATATTCCACTTCATTTTTGGATATTTCCATTAAAGTCTGTTTGTACTTATACACTTTCATGTCAGTTAAATATTTTAAAAGGCTGCTGTGAAAACAATCTGGGTTCACATAATCTTAAAATTGTGTAATTATCAACTAAACAAATGATGTAGATCACGCGAGTGTCATGTTTTGTGTACATAAGTCGTCTATTTTCCCCAGCACAAGTGTGTGAAAAATAAAAATTAAGTAGGTCAAATCAAGGTATTTATTCTCTGTGTAACAAGGGTGGTGACATCAATTTAATTCTGGTCAAGAATTAACATTACAAATGTCGGAAGAGGCTGACTAAATCTTTGCAGTATAAATATTTTTGGATGACAGACAGTTGCAATCTCATTGTGTTTATTACAAATTGAGATCACAGACTGATATGACCTAATCATTTCAATTATCAAAGGCACTAATTCTATCAAACAGGAAATAACAGTATGAATTAACATAAAACAAAGATCTCCTCAGGTTTTATGAATCTTGTGTTTTTACAGCTGACACCTAGGGCAATTTTCATTAACAGTAGTACCCAGTAGAACTAATCTGCCGAGGGCGTGGTTTATGAATTGCAAAACAATAGGCATCGACCAATCAAATTAATTAAAACACAAGAAAATTAACTTATTACTGTCAATTATCAATTCATATGAGAACACAGAAATTGTTTAAACATTGAAACTAAATTAGATTATATAGCGCTATGTCTCGTTTTCAGGAGACATTCCTTTAAAAGTAACTGTAAACGATATATATTTAATGTGAGTATGAATAACAAAACAGACGGTGAGTTTAATATTTTATTTTGACAAAAATATATTGTTTTTAGACAGTATACATGTTTGTTTTCCGAGAGATTTTACGATATCTGGCCGAGTAGCGCATCTGTGGTATTTAGGTCTTTGCCTAATCCACACATTTTTTTGCTTTACTTTCTTGCTGCGCTAACACTATTTATTCATATCACTTGTCTTTCAGTTCGTCTGTATATATGTCATGTAATTATTTCATATCCAAGTTTTGCAATTTTTTACCTTCTATGTGCCGTAGCTAAATTGGATGAGTGTCAGCTTTGAGGTTTGGAGGTCGTACATTTGAACCCTGACCTTGTCATATTAATTATACAAAAGTGGCACTGGTTACTCCTTCACTAGCCTTATTTTTGATTTGTGACTTTTTACAAAAAAATATTCTTAATGTAATAATTCACTTGTTATAGATGTTACAAGCATTATTTTCCTAGCTTCTTTCTGTTAAATTTATACCTCATGGTTGACCTTTTGTCCTATAGCCCTAAACATGCTACACATGTAATTTTTTATCAGATTTAACAAACGTTTTTTTCAATATTTAGCATTAAACCTGTATCAGTACAGGAAAAAAATTATATGCATGGAAATATTAATATTTTGTTAAATAATCTATCAGTCATCCCTTTTGAGACAATGTACTGACGTGGCAGTTTTATGTTTAGAATTGTATGTTCTGTTTCACTATTTGATGGGTTTTTGTTAAAGCTAAAAGTACAGGAGTCTGTCATGAGTTCTCTCCCTTTATCCCTTATAAAGTTCTCTCCCTTTATCCATTATATATATATATATAAAGTATACAATTATACCATAGAAGGGATAAATGGAGATATTGTTGACCACTAAGCCATATAGATAGTTGTTGGCCACACAAGGCATGTAGATATTTGCTGGCCACTAAGCCATATATATATTTGCTGGCCACAAAGGCATATATATATTTGTTGGTCTCAAAGACAAATAAATACTTGTTGACAACAAAGGCCATATATATATCCATTGGCCACAAAGGCATATATATATTTGTTGGCCACAAAGGCATATAGATATTTGCTGGCCACAAAGGCATATAGATATTTGTTGGCCACAAATGCATATAGATATTTGTTGGCCTCAAAGGCATATATATATTTGTTGGCCACAAAGGCATATATATATTTGCTGGCCACAAAGGCATATAGATATTTGTTGGCCACAAAGGCATATATATATTTGTTGGCCTCAAAGGCATATAGATATTTGTTGGCCACAAATGCATATAGATATTTGTTGGCCACAAATGCATACAGATATTTGTTGGCCACAAATGCATATAGATATTTGTTGGCCTCAAAGGCATATATATATTTGTTGGCCACAAAGGCATATAGATATTTGTTGGCCACAAATGCATACAGATATTTGTTGGCCACAAAGGCATATATATATTTGTTGGCCACAAAGGCATATATATATTTGTTGGCCACAAAGGCATATAGATATTTGCTGGCCACAAAGGCATATAGATATTTGTTGGCCACAAATGCATGTAGATATTTGTTGGCCTCAAAGGCATATAGATATTTGTTGGCCACAAAGGCATATAGATATTTGCTGGCCACAAAGGCAAGAAGATGTTAGTTGGCCACAAAGGCATATAGATATTTGTTGGCCACAAGGCATATAGATATTTGCTGGCCACAAAGGCAAGAAGATGTTAGTTGGTCACAAAGGCATATATATATTTGTTGGCCACAAAGGCATACAGATATTTGTTTGCCACAAAGGCATATAGATATTTGTTGGCCACAAAGGCATATATAAATCTGTTGGCCTCAAAGGCATACAGATATTTGTTGGCCACAAAGGCATATAGATATTTGTTGGCCACAAAGGCATATATAAATCTGTTGGCCTCAAAGGCATATAGATATTTGTTGGCCGTTAATACTTATATATATGTGTTGGCCACAAAAGCATATAGATATTTGTTGGAAAGGCATATTGAAATATGTTGGCCACAAAGGCAAGTAGATGGTTGTTGGCCACAATGGCATATAGATATTTGTGCCACAAAAGTATATAGATATTTGTTAACCACTAAGGCAAATAGAAATATGTTAGCCACAAAGGCATATAGATATTTGTTAACCACTAAGGCATATAGAAATCTGTTAGCCACAAAGGCATATAGATATTTGTTGGCCATAAATACTTATATATATTTGTTGGCCACAAAAGCATATAGATATTTGTTGGCCACAAAGGCATACAGATATTTGTTGGACACAAAGGCATATAGAAATCTGTTGGCCCCAAAGGCATATAGCTATTTGTTGGCCATAAATACTTATATATATTTGTTGGCTACAAAGGCATACTGATATTTGTTAGAAAGGCATATTGAAATAAGTTAGCCACAAAGGCAAGTAGATAGTTGTTGGCCAAAAAGGCATACTGATATTTGTTAGAAAGGCATATTGAAATATGTTAGCCACAAAGGCAAGTAGATAGTTGTTGGCCAAAAAGGCATACTGATATTTGTTAGAAAGGCATATTGAAATATGTTAGCCACAAAGGCAAGTAGATAGTTATTGGCCAAAAAGGCATACTGATATTTGTTAGAAAGGCATATTGAAATATGTAAGCCACAAAGGCAAGTAGATAGTTGTTGGCCACAAAGGCATACTGATATTTGTTAGAAAGGCATATTGAAATATGTTAGCCACAAAGGCAAGTAGATATTTGTTGGCCACAAAGGCATACTGATATTTGTTAGAAAGGCATATTGAAATATGTTAGCCACAAAGGCAAGTAGATAGTTGTTGGCCAAAAAGGCATATACTGTAGATATTTGTTGGCCAGGAAGGCTTATAGATCTATAGAATCTAGCATTCATGTTCATGTTTTATTGAATTTATTAAACGAGTCGGTCAAAATGATATAATGCGTAGCTGTGACGACATGAGGCCATGACGTCACTGAGCCAATTCTAAAGTACAATCATCGGAGGTCCTGGCTGAACGTAAATCAACAGATCTTCGTTGACACAGTTGGATGTCATTGTGAGTTGCTGTTGCTGTCAATCCTTTGTACTTGTTCTCAGAGGATGTATTGCATCAGCGTGTGGTCTATTCTGATAGAAGTTCACATAAAAAATTTCCGAACCAAGTGTTGATACCTCCAGAAAAGCTGAAATTAGCACTGTTTGACATTAGACAATAGCAAAATGCTACATATTTGTCTCATAGACTGATACAGGAAAGTCGGTCATGTTTGGTTGGATTTCTGACAGCGCGTATTAATATGTGATGCGGCCCTAATTTGCATAAATAATCCACTACAGGATTAGCGCGTATTAATATGTAATGCGGCCCTAATTTGCATAAATAATCCACTACTGGATTACGAGAAATAATACATAGGTTATAATCCCTCCTGCGCAGATATGTGATAAGAAATATTATGTTACCCTCAATTTAGATATATAAATATTTCCTTGCCTCTAAGGCACCTAGATATTTGTTTTAGATATATATTAAAAAAGTAAACCTATTGACCTTTCTTACATTCAATGTTAGACTGTATCCATACTTTGTAGAAATGAATACCATCACATTGGTACCACAGGGTTTAGGGTGACAGTTTGGTCAAACATTCCATCCAGGGGTCAAACACTATGCTCAATAAGTAGTTGTTTTGCAATTAACTTCATTATTTCTTCAAGAAGGTTGCTAAATATAGAACTAATCAACAGTTTTTTTCCTTTTTATGGTAACACTTTGTCTCCTGCTGCCTCTGTGTGTGTATTTTGCTCTGCAAATGTGTGAACATTTTCCGTTTTAAGACATCCCCTGTTCTCGTGATATTATAGAGACATATGGTGATAATTTGTATCAGTCTGCATTTAGTGAATTGATAGTTGGGTATATTCGCATAGTTTTCAGTGCACTGCCTTAAAAAAGTAACGAGTTAATTAAGATATCACTGATGTGGTGCTTATCAACATAATTGATGAACATGTATGACTGTTTAAAACTTCAGTATATATGGTTGCATGATATAACATTTTCATAATCAACTTTAAAGAAAAAATGTGTATTAATGTGCTGGCTGCCCAAAGCTGATTGACTTCCTTAACTTAAACCTAAACGCTTACATGTAAATTTTGTTTACAAGCGCCTGCTAGCGACACTAAAGGAAATTAATTTTCTCCTAATTCATAGGATAACACATTCTTCATATTGATCATAATATTATATGTGTTTCACAACACGGGTTTTAACCAGAGTATCTTTAACAAACACGGTTACCCCACTTGCTCCTCGCAGGCTCTGGTTATTTCTCCTAGGACTGTCAAAATTTGTGTATCAGGGAACCATATCATTGAATTCATCATTAGTTGATTGCCAGGTTTCACATATACTAATAATATCAAACGTTTCACAGTATGATTTGAAGTGGTTGTTGAGTGCATATTTGCGTAGACTATAAAATTAATCCACTGCCTCAAGTCTTGACCTCTGTTGCCATGAAAAACATTACTGGCATCAGATAATTGGTAATTGTTTATGTAGACTTCTAATTATGAGGAAAATTTGATGTCAACGCTTTAACTTGATTTGTTAGAAGTAAGTTTGGTAGTAGCCGGAAGATGAGATGTTTCATACATACTTGAATAAAATAAGATCTTTACTAAATTACCGGTGTGTATAGATAAAATAGTGAGACTCAAACCATCAACTGCTTGGTGAGCAGCTAAACATCTTATCTACAAAGCTATTCTTGAATGCAACAATATATTGACTAAATAATAAATGCAACTTTGTACCATTGCTATTAAGCATTTACGTTCGGTCACTTTGGGATGGCGGAAATTGTTTAACGGATATGCACAGAATACTCATTGAGTCCCTAGTAAATACTCACACAATATACACTTGTATGTTTGTATGAAATGCTTACAACTGTTGAGTCCTAATAGTAACGTGATTCCAACACAGTCAGTGAGACACATCCATTTACTGGCAACTGACAGCACAACTCGGATTTCATTTAACCAAAAAACATGGTGAGACGGAATAGCTTGGAATCTTTAATTTATATTGACACTTATTTATTGTAAAGAATGGTTTATATTGACACATATTTATTGTAAAGAATGGTTTCTATTGACACATATTTATTGTAAAGAATGATTTATATTGACACATATTTATTGTAAAGAATGGTTTCTATTGACACATATTTATTGTAAAGAATGATTTATATTGACACATATTTATTGTAAAGAATGATTTATATTGACACATATTTATTGTAAAGAATGGTTTATATTCATACATATTTATTGTAAAGAATGGTTTATATTCATACATATTTATTGTAAAGAATGATTTATATTGACACATATTTAGTGTAAAGAATGGTTTATATTCATACATATTTATTGTAAAGAATGGTTTATATTGACACATATTTATTGTAAAGAATGGTTTATATTGACACATATTTATTGTAAAGAATGATTTATATTGACACATATTTATTGTAAAGAATGGTTTATATTCATACATATTTATTGTAAAGAATGGTTTATATTGACACATATTTATTGTAAAGAATGGTTTATATTGACACATATTTATTGTAAAGAATGGTTTATATTGACACATATTTATTGTAAAGAATGGTTTATATTGACACATATTTATTGTAAAGAATGGTTTATATTCATACATATTTATTGTAAAGAATGATTTATATTGACACATATTTATTGTAAAGAATGGTTTATATTGACACATATTTATTGTAAAGAATGGTTTATATTGACACATATTTATTGTAAAGAATGATTTATATTGACACATATTTATTGTAAAGAATGGTTTATATTCATACATATTTATTGTAAAGAATGGTTTATATTGACACATATTTATTGTAAAGAATGGTTTATATTCATACATATTTATTGTAAAGAATGATTTATATTCATACATATTTATTGTAAAGAATGGTTTCTATTGACACATATTTATTGTAAAGAATGGTTTATATTCATACATATTTATTGTAAAGAATGGTTTATATTCATACATATTTATTGTAAAGAATGGTTTATATTCATACATATTTATTGTAAAGAATGGTTTATATTCATACATATTTATTGTAAAGAATGATTTATATTGACACATATTTATTGTAAAGAATGGTTTATATTCATACATATTTATTGTAAAGAATGATTTATATTGACACATATTTATTGTAAAGAATGGTTTATATTCATACATATTTATTGTAAAGAATGGTTTATATTCATACATATTTATTGTAAAGAATGGTTTATATTCATACATATTTATTGTAAAGAATGATTTATATTGACACATATTTATTGTAAAGAATGGTTTATATTCATACATATTTATTGTAAAGAATGATTTATATTGACACATATTTATTGTAAAGAATGGTTTATATTCATACATATTTATTGTAAAGAATGGTTTATATTCATACATATTTATTGTAAAGAATGATTTATATTGACACATATTTATTGTAAAGAATGGTTTATATTCATACATATTTATTGTAAAGAATGGTTTATATTCATACATATTTATTGTAAAGAATGATTTATATTCATACATATTTATTGTAAAGAATGATTTATATTGACACATATTTATTGTAAAGAATGGTTTTTATTCATACATATTTATTGTAAAGAATGGTTTATATTCATACATATTTATTGTAAAGAATGGTTTCTATTGACACATATTTATTGTAAAGAATGATTTATATTGACACATATTTATTGTAAAGAATGGTTTCTATTGACACATATTTATTGTAAAGAATGGTTTATATTCATACATATTTATTGTAAAGAATGGTTTATATTCATACATATTTATTGTAAAGAATGGTTTATATTCATACATATTTATTGCAAAGAAGCCTCGGTGGTTCATTCAAAAATGCTGCAGAATTTTGAATAATGATGAAAATTAGCATTATTGCTTTTGAAATAGAATTGAACCAAAACTTTTTTTTGGATGAAACAAGTTCTATAAATTCATGACACTTATAGAATTGACAAAAATCGGGGGTTGTCCCATTAAATCGTCAAAAAACAACAAAACATTAATTTTATAATTTTTATGTGTCTGTCATATTGTACACATTTTTTATGGCACTGCACCCAACTCGCAAACACAGATTTAAACCAGTGCTTATTTAGACTTCTGTTTAACACTTGAATTGCATACTTGATCTCATTGTGATTTTCAAACTTTCGCTCTGGCAGATGAGACTTCAAAGCCGCAGCATAAGCAAAATCCAGGGGTTCGTGGTCGGGGGAGTATGGGGGATGATCCACTCTCTGATATCCTAGATGGTTAAAATCCCTTATGCCACTTGGATACGAGTGCTTGCGACACATCACTGTGCTGCTCAACAGATTTCATCTACTACAGAGTGTATCTGGGGGTCATTCCGCACTCCATACAGAATTCGATGTCTGCGTGGTGCGCAGATGCTTTCCCAGACGTTGTATTTTTTCAAAATTCACTATATACCAATTTGCATAAAAAGCGACATGCGGAAATAACAGACGTTACATTTCTGAAATTTTAAAGTATGACGTCAAAATGATCAAAGAATACATGTGTAACGTTATTTGGCGGAATAATGAAGTTTGGCACAGATAGTACAACTTATTTAAAGCTATAGCTTAATTTCGGTTATCTTATCAAACGACGTGTGCCACTCCAGTGGATGTGAATTTCTATATTGCTATACAAAATACACAAGTTTGTTTCATTTTCAAAACAAATGCAATAAAACTGATCAAAAATGATTAAATAGTACATGTCTGTAAAATTATAACATTGGAAAGTCAAATAATTATGTTATAGACATAGTCTACTCTTCAATGGGACAATCCTCGTACACACACAAAAGGTCTCAAAAGATCCTTAAGTCACCATTTTTGACTCCTGACCCAAGTATGCAGACCTCTACCTTTTAAGCCCTATTTCATTACTGATCATAAATAATGACGAACAATCTGCATTCAATAATGCTTTAATGATACAAGATCTATTGTTATTGGTTTGAAATATTATCCTGCAATACAGTTTTACGCTGAATTATGATCAGGGCAACTACTTGCTTTCATTTGATTCCCTTATGTGGCACATATTAATTATGAATGTAATTTTCCCCGATTTAAAATCTACAGGAATATATCATAATTATACGATATCAAGTTTTTGTGTGTCAAATCAATATAATTGTATTATCTCTTGTGGGTTCTATGTTAAAATGCTCTTTTGATGTGCTAGAAAAAATCAGAACCAAGTACTGTAAAAGTGGTAAAAATTGTGAGTTTAGCGCATTTTTCAAATTCAATAAAGTCACAACACATTTCTTGTTCTCAGAACTGTACTTTTTACACATTTTGTAACAATACCCTTGTCTATCCATTTTAAGACCACAGATTTTCGAAAAAATTTACTTGAGAAAATGTCTGCTTAAACAGTATTTGTCCATGATCCAGAATGATATGTGTATGTTTAAGTGTATTATTGTGCTGCAAAGATTAATGTTACATCATCTTAAATAGAGGAACTTATATGAGTGGTCATTATTTATAGAATCTATAAAATGAGTCTTCTAAAAATGATAAAAACGAGGCTTTGTCGGGGTCGGATTTCAGTGAAACTTCTCATTATTTATTGGTACCAAGTCAAGATATGCATATTGTCATTATTTTTTGGCCTGATTATTTTTGGCATAGTTGTAACTCTCTTACGATGAAAATTGGACACATTTTGCTTGTTTGCACTTGTTCTCCAAAACCAGTTGTTGGATTTCAGTGAAATATCATATCAGTTGTTTATACTAAACCTAATTGGTCTGGTTATTTTTGGCAGAGTTATGGCCCTTTAGTGATGAAAATTGTTCAAATTATGCTTGTTTGCACTAAGTCTTGTTCTGCTAAATCTGTGATCGGATTTCAAAGAAACCTCACATGGTAATTGGTATCAATGTCTTGTTGTGCATATAGTCAGCATCTCTTGTGTCAAATAATTTTTGGCAGAGTGATTGCCCTTTAGTGATGAAAATTTTCTTTGGTGGTTGTCATCAAAAATAAACACCCCTAGTGGGGTGTTCCTGGTACTGTCCCAAGACGGTACTTCTCACTTATCTTGTATGCGTGTGTCTTGTGTCCCTCTAGCTGTTGTACTCGGATACATGTATGTATGTACATTTGGTATTTATTTTTGTGCATCCTTGTGCTTTTTGGGTGCTGGTGTGCTTTTTACTAATACTAGGTCACACCTAGTCAGATCACATGCCATATTTTGGACCTCATCTATATGCAATTCAGTAAAAATGTTTGCCCTCATGGAATATTGGCCAAGTTTGGTACAGGAAAATGTTTGGGCCACTAACTAGGTTACTAGCTCATAAGGTCAAATAATTGAAAACCATATTAACACTCTACTGACTACATGTTTTACCTGATCTACATGAGACCTAGTCAGGGTGTTTGTCTGTCTGATCTACATGTAGGCCAAGTTACCAAATGTCTCATGTACTGATATGCAGATGAGAGATTCAGGTCCTCAATGGCCATCATCTTATATATAACCCTTGATATTTGTTTATTTTCAGAGGATGAGCAACAACAACAACAACAAGACCACAAAGAAACCCAGGACAATCAAACAAGGGTTGATGGTCAAACTGAGAACGCAGAGCAGGGATCATCAACAGAGGAACCTAGTGATAACATTTGGAGTGGCCCGGCCAAAATTGTTGAAGAAAAATCTAGGTAAAGTATTCTTAACAATCGTCTTATTACTGGTAATTTGTTGTGACTAGTTGTATCATAACCAAAGCAATATGGCCATTACATGTATATTGATAAATATTGAAAGCAATATGGCCAATGTATTGATAAATATTGAAAGCAATATGGCCAATATATTGATAAATATTGAAAGCAATATGGCCAATATATTGATAAATATTGAAAGCAATATGGCCAATATATTGATAAATATTGAAAGCAATATGGCCAATATATTGATAAATATTGAAACCAATATGGCCAATATATTGATAAATATTGAAAGCAATATGGACAATATATTGATGAATATTGAAACCAATATGGCCAATATATATATAGCTGGTTTTCAGCAGTTTTGGCAAGAGGAAGTTGAAATGAACGCTTATTGAATACCAATTAAAGCATTTGAATGTATAATGCAAAAACTTGAACAGTTTATTTTTTTAACATTTTATTGTGATATTGAACACAATTCTAGACCCTAATTATCATAAAGAAACAGTGCAACAAAGATCAATAGTTTTCCTTTTTTATTTGAATATAAAACTCATACAAATGCATTCAAACAATCAGTGATTCATTTTCAAATGTATCGGTATGGTATAAATTGCATTCAAAACAATGACGACAATTTTACTCAATAATGATTTATACCTGTAAACATTTAGCCAAAGCTAGATGCTCGCGGGTAAGGCAATCATCTGCGGCACTTTTAATAGTAGGATAAAAAAGTGGGAACTACATGTATGTTAGCGGGACTGCCAATTAGTGTCGGATGTCGGGACTCACAGTTTCCATTATCAGCAGGTTTAGGTTATATAGATTATAAAGCAGATTTGCCGGGACCGATTAAAAATGTTGGTTGCAGCTGTTTGTTGTTATCACCAGGTGTTGGTACTGGCAGTTTGCACTGTACATGAATATTGAAAGCAATATGGCCAACTATTTGTTCCTCAGCTTTGCCTTAGATAATAATAGTTGTTTATACAAGCAAAGCATCTTCTAATGTCTGTAAGATGACATTGTTAAGAAAAATAGTATTGTATCTATTACTTATATAAAAGTGAAGTTAGGATAGGCATTCATTATAGTGACTTAACATATTGGTCTTTTAGGGGGTCTCTTTGGGGGGGGAGAGGTAATTAAAAACCTGATAATTGCAGAATAGGGTTTGTCAGTGTACATTGCATGTTATTATATGGAATATAATAGATATTCAGCATGTTGTCTGATCAATAACTTAAGTATTCTTTGTCCAATCTTCATCAGACTTGGTCATAATATGTATCGGCATAATATCTTTGACAAGTTTAATAACCAGCTATATCGCACTTGTCACTCCAGAGTTATTGCCCTTTAATTACAGAAATTACCTAAAATTGGTATTGTCTGATCAATAACTTCTTTGTCCAATCTTCACCAGACTTGGTCAGAGAGCAGTTTTTATTGTTATTAAATACATTGCATAAATTTCGAAAACAGTTATTGGAATATTTTCCCCAGAGGTACTTCTAAAGATTGATTCTATGCAAATGGATCAAGTCAGGTTCAAACCTAGGTCACTAAAGGTGGAGTCATAGGAGACGAGTCATTTTTACACTGCTTTATTTTAAACTCTAGTGACAAAAATTTATTATCGTATTTTGCGATGGTATGCGCTCTTGTTTATTGCTACATATCGAGGGTTCAGTGCAAGACTATCCTAACTCCTATGTTTTTATATAGGAGTTAAGATAGTCTTGCACTGAACCCTCGAATTATACAAGTACAAGAAACCTCCTTCACCCTAAGTTTTATATAAACTCATCCAAATCTATTTATACTAACGTTTGTTAATATCATGTTATCTTGTGATACTGTTACATCTGTCGTGACCTCAGGCCATTTATATAACCTGCAAATTAACAACTAAAAAAATGTACTTGTTCACCTTCACAATTTCAATGAGTAAAATATATTCAATGTTGTTGTCCTTACATCTGATTTATGTAAGGCAGTTGCTTGGTGCAGTAATGTTAGGGTCTGGTTTGAAACTTGTGTATATTGTGTCAACTGGCTGCCATGTGTACCTGATATACTTTAGAGCAATAGCACTAAATCCAAAACTGCTAGACTCAACTAGAGCCTGCTTTCACCATCCATGGTACCTAGGCTATTCATAACATATATAATACCCTGGGCAAACTGACTGTAAAATTCTCATACTCATAAATAATTAAGCCTCTTGATTGGCCACATGTCTCACACCTCATGAGATACGGAAATTGCCTAGGAATTATGGAAGAAATCACGTTTCTAAGCCACACAATGAGATCGCGGTTTTCAAATCGTGTTAGGCTGCCATTTTGTCGAATTTGCTGATAGCTCTTCACAAAGGAGATTCCTTCTTTTTTGTTATCGTCCATTTCATTGATCGAGAAATGCTAATGAATGCTTTACGAAGTTACGCTAGCCAATTTGCCCGGAGTATCATATATGATATGAATAGCCTATGTACCGAGGTTGGCTTTCAAAAATATTATTCCAACTTTCACAGTCTGATTCAAATCATCTTCTCAAAGAATGCTTAACATAGAAGCATCACGTAGTTTAGTCAAATTGTCAGCTTGCTGTGCTAAGAGCAAACATAAACACACAAATACAGTCTGTTCAAAAAATTAATTACAAATTAGTGTCAGTTGACCATTGAACAAGGTTGAGAACATAACAGATATTTTATTCTATGTACAAAGTACATCATCCAGATAAAACATACCTTATACATGTATATATACATACAATTTTGTATATACGAAAATATGTCACGTGATTGCATAAAAAACATACTAAAATTATTATTTGCCACCACCATTAATTTTGAAGAATGGTGAAGGGGCATAAAGTGTTGCCCCATCGGTCCGTCTCAGTCCGTGCAAAATTAGGTTTCTGATCAATAACTCTTGAAAGGATGGGTGGATTAGATTCATATTGGGCACATACGTATAGGATTATAAAAATACAGGTCAAATTTGATATCGGTTACAATTCACGTATTTTTGGAGGAGTTATGGCCCTTTTTCGATGATCACATGTCTTAATATTTGTTTTTATAAGAAAGCATATCATTAAAAAATCACAGTTTTAAGATGATTGTGAAAAAAGGCCCAGCTATGGCCCTGGCGCATGAGAGGTGTATTTTATCTTTTTTTCTCTATTTGCAGGGAAGAAGAATTTGATGATTATTTTGCGGACATGCTTTTGTGAGATATTTGATTATTCACCAGCATCTTCTAGAATAGATCATCCTGCGTGAAAATAACAATTCAGCATTAGAGTAAAACCTCAATGGTACCAAAGATTGGATAGAAGTTGTGATGAAAATTCGGCAATACTGTAAAACCTCAATGATAAGACCAACTTTGGGACCTGTGAAAACTGGTCTTAATATTGAGGATGAATAAAGAGCAAAACAGTGAAATCGGACTTGAAAATAGTGTTTTTAATTTTGAGGTGGTCATAATATTGAGGTGGTCTTTACTAAAAAGTGAGGTTTTACTGTATATCAACTGGAACAACTGTTTTTGTTGACATTCTGTGTTAATTGACAGGAGACAGAAATGTGGTTTAATTATGAAGATCACATAAAGAGCTGTTTGATGTGTTACCTATGATTGCGGTATGTGCTGAAGGCAAGCCACTGATACGTTCTACATTCAAAGAAATGTCAATTAGTCGATGTTTAGGCCAATAACAAAACAAATCTCCCCTTTGAAAAGTAATGAGCTGAAATGCATTACCATGTAAACCCTATGGAGGTTTTATCTACTATCATTCAATTATCTGTCTGTGAGGGTCATAGATACTGCTGTAAGCTTCATTAAATCGAGAAAGCAATTCTTTACGCCATTGATTTTACTCTTGAATTGCTTTTTCAAAAAAGTCTCACAGGGATTAACTGATTTGTTTATTGCAAGATGCATGTACTGGATTGTAGGAAATAAACATGGTCATGAAAAATATTGGAATACTGCAATCTTTTTCTTTTTTTCTTAGCTTGCATCTGCCAGGAATCACTTGTTATATTGTTCACTCAGAAAACGCAAGGCTTGGCAAACTTGATTTTTTTTCTTAATAAATGAACTAAATAAATCTGGATCTGATAGATCCAATTTACATCTACAGGATTGACCAGGTGACAAGAAGAAGCTGTCATTCTTTTTCAACATTTAAGAATGAAATCAGAATTATACGATTTGTTTGTACTAAAAATGTTTAATATTGGCTTCGGCAAACTGAAGAAAAGTTCAATGCTCATTGTTCTAGGTAGTTATGGGCAGTTTTATAAATTGAGAGCCTATGGTTTCATTTTGATGTGTTTTTTGCATTTAGGCATCTCAGTGTTTTCATGAGTAATTGAGTACCCTAAAGGCTCAATGCCATTTTCCATCCATTATTATATGGTTTTAAGTAAACCAGTTCATTAGAGCAAATTGAATTTTGAATGATATTTCCTAGATCTCATCAGTCATGTTATCAATTATCACCGGCAGTCATTTTGTGCTACATGTCACTATTAAAATCTCTCCGCATCGATTCCATGTTATTATTTCTTGTCTTTTGGGAATAGGAAGCTCATCAAATATTGCTGGGTAATTTCATGCTGCTGCTGATGTCTGTGCATTTCCCTCTTGATGAAGTAGGTTTTCTGTCTCTGCATCGGTGGAGTCAGTGCTTACTTCCGAAGGTACTTAAACAAACAATGGTGAAGGTGAGCTTTTGTGATTGGTCTTCATCTGACATCTATCCTAGTTCATTAACATTTCTGTCAGCTAGTGAGCCAATCTTGCTCAACTTTCTGAGGAATAATACTGGCATGTTTCTTTACCAAAATAGCTCAGGCAGATTTGTGTTTGAATAATTCGTTATTGGGGTTTGAATGAAAACCACCAGGAAAAATTTGGTAACCCCTCTATCCAAGTTGTAGATTTTTAAAACTTGATTTGTAAAAGTAGGGGCTGGAAAAATAAGCTCAAGTTATACTTTGCCTGCCTGAGATTGTATGGTGCTTTACAGGTAATGCTGCAGAGAATTTCCTTTTATGTATGTGTTATCTCCCTTTATTACTGTGGTGATTGTTGTGATAAGTTTGCATTAAAAGGTCAAACCATACAGATCACTTCGTATTCACACTGTACGATCAACCCATTACATTCCCGATATAGCATTTAAGGCTATCATGAACCTTTTGTTGAAAATTCTTATGATTTGCAATACATGTAGCTAGTGGTATAATTGTTGAATATAAAGAAAATAAATGTCACAAATTATTTGTTGTGTACTTGTATATATATTGTTTTTTATCATTTTTAGCTCACCCGAGTACAAAGTGCTCAAGATGAGCTATAAGGATCAGCGTGTGTCAATCATGCTCTGTTTTTCATCTCCCAAAATCAACAATTTGCTAATTGTTAAAGGTCACATGTTTGCTTAATCTGCATGAGCATGGGTAAGAATTATAGAAAATCCTTGTTAATACTCTAGAGGTCTCAATTTTGGCCTATTCCTGATGACAGTTGCTCAGAATGTTGCAAAGCTGAATCAGGAAAATGTTTTTGGACACTGTTGAGGCCGCATTTTCTACTCTTACTACATGAAATGTACTCGGAATGTTTTTTATTCTCGGTCATTCATAGAATGGTGAACGAGCATAAAGTGTTCCCCTGTCAGGACCTCCGTCCGTCTTTCCATCCGTCCGTGCAATTATTGGTTTCTGATCAATAACTCTTGAAAGGATGGATCAATTCATATTGGGCACATTCAAATACTCGTAGGATGATAAAATACAGGTCTGGTTCGATATTGGTTACAATTCACCAATTTTTGGAGCAGTTATGGCTATTTTTCAACGTCAAAAATTGGTTTCTGAACAATTACTCTTGAAAGGATGGATGAATTAAATTTATATTGGGCTGATAACCATAGGATAATTCCGCTTTAATCCACACATTGTACTGGAACACATGGGGTCAAAAACTAGGTCACAGGGCCACATTATGGAAATCCTAATGGATTCTCCTTTGAGGCTGCATTTTCTGTCTGAACTATGTGAAACTTTTATCAGAATATTTTTCTAAAGAAAATGCAAGTACAGTTTGGTTCCGGGTATGTGGGGATCAAAAAGTAGTTGACAGGGTCAAATCGCTGAAACCCTCTAGAAGTAACAGTTTCAACCAGAGCAACATGAAACCTCATCAAAATGTTTGACTTAATGAAATGCACGTCATCTTTTATAGCGAGTTACGTTGGCCAAAAACTAAGTCGCAGGGTCATATAATAAAAAAGTCTTGTGGACACTCTAGAGGTCACGTTTTCTACCAGAAGACATATACTTCCTTGTAAATGTTTATCTTATTACCGTCAAGTGCGGTACTGGGTTAAGTGTGATCAAAATTCACTTCACAGAGTCAATTCTTAAATGATCACTCATCAAAATGTTTGACTTACTGAAATGCAAGTCATGTTCGATACCTAGTCACTTGGTGTAAACAAACTACTCAATACTTGTCCTTTTGACCGTGATTTTGCAAGTTTTACAACTCGTCGCGAAAATTTTAACACCTTTTCATTGTTTGTTTATTTAGAGCTCCCTTTTGAAAAATGTGTCCTCGAGTAACCAGTTAGATATTGAGTATAGTTTGTGTTCTGGGGACCGGCATGTGTGCTCGAGCTCTCGACTTATTTCTGCTCTAGGTATCTGCGGTAAATTTATATGAAAATAGTAGAAAAAAGTCCGGGACTCTGCCATTTCCTCGAGAAATCCGGGGTTCTCGAGTTGTCGCCTGTTCGAAAAATCGAAGTTTAACTGTATGTCACAGGTTGTTAGATCAATGATGGGTAAAAATGAATTACAACTATACTTTCTAGGATATTTGACCTATAAGTTGGCAAACCAGATTTTCTGGTAATTTTCTGGATAATCGCGTTATCGTGGACACTGCACTTAATTTGTTTCTTTTTCTGCCTACCAAAATACAGGAAACAGATCAAATTGAAATGACATTTTAAAAAATCGATGTAAAATCTTTTTATCACCTGTTTGGAAACATTGTCCAATTTGCTTCAACGTAATTAAACTTTAAATCTGGACCTGAAACCTTGTCTGCAGACGACTTATTCTGTATTTAATGTTTGTGACATCGGGAGGTCGTCTGTTTAGAAAAAAAACAGAATTATTAAGCTCGTGTGTTTTCTGATAGGTGCGTATCCAGGCATACGTACGTACGACAATGCGTACAATTCGTCATAAAAAAATCAAAAATATAAGTTCAAAAATGCAATAAAAACTGAAGGCTGAGGGGGGATGCAGTTATGGGCAAATTGGCCCGAATATATCAGTTGTTTTACACTAATTCAAGTAGTATGCTAATGACAAAGAAAATGCCATATTAACACTGTAATATAGCATGAAAACGAACAATTTGCCTCCTAATTTTCAAACTTTTCTTGGGACAGACCCCCAAACACCCAACCACGGGAGCGAGACCCCCACCCACACCTACCCCCCATTCACAGCCATGCTGCTCGTTTCGCACCTACAAGTACACTTCAAAACCGTCCAGGTACGCTTCTTTCTGATGGTTATGTGCATAAGATGTCGCCCTTTCCAATGTTTGGAACGCACAAAACGCACCTTTCAGTTGACTAAGTCCATAAGAAATATCATGCAGTGTTGATAAAGACACAAAAAATGAAGTTGTTTTTTGATAATGTTGCCTTTATGTACGTTTCGCTATTTTAGACAATAATTTAAAAAAAGTGTTGGTTTGGCATAACTCTTAACTACCCATGAAAATGGCCCGTATTCAAAAATTGTTGAGGTGTGTGTATACAACAATACATACATACGGGGAACTTTAAAATTAAACGGGGGTTATCAGGTCTTAACATAAAATCAAAGGACTGAAAGTCCTGGGAGGCGCTTCCAAAGCAAGAATGCACGTTTTTCATATTGTAGTATTAGAAATTAATACTCGAAATATTCGCGTCAACTCGTTTATATCAAGACTCCCGCCATTCCACAATTGATACATCCCTGACAAATCAGCCATTATATAAATAAAGTTTACATGTGTTATTTGTTTTGAGACGATGAATATGGAGGCACTTCGAGTATACCATTCGGTTGACGATGATAGCTATGAGACGCTAAAGCGCGTCAAAAACACTACATGCCATATTTTCTACATTATCTCCATCAAACGTGGTCAGAATGTTTGTCTTAAATAAATCTAAATCAGTTTTTTAAAATGGGTCATCTTGGCTTAAAAGCTATGTCACTCGGTCAAATATAAAACAAGAAATATCTTAAATAAAAGTTGGTCGGCGCAGTTTGAAGGTTAAGATATGTTGTTCAACATTAATAATTGTCGAGATGTTATATATATCTTTATTTCCTCCATTTTCTGAAGATTTACATACATGTACTGACAAACATACATTAATATAGTTATAAAGAAACATGATAGCATCAAGAAACATTATTTACACAAACACTAATGTACCAAGCACACATACACACACTCACGCGTACTGACTCATACTTCCAAGTTCGCTCGCGCACACACGCACACATTCTCACACAACTGAAACATGTCATTTAAAGTTAAACCACTCGCACACACCGTATATACGCACGCACGCACACACGCACGCACAAAAACAACACATGCACACACAAGAATATAAACACCGTATATACGCACGCACGCACGCACGCACGCACGCACGCACGCACGCACGCACGCACGCACGCACGCACGCACGCACGCACGCACGCACGCACGCACGCACGCACGCACGCACGCACGCACGCACGCACGCACGCACGCACGCACGCACGCACGCACGCACGCACGCACGCACGCACGCACACACACACACACACACACACACACACACACGCACGCACGCACGCACGCACGCACGCACGCACGCACACACACACACACACACACACACACACACAACACATCCACATGCATACACAAGAATATAAACA
The DNA here is from genome assembly GCA_032209605.1 of Mactromeris polynyma. Classification (NCBI taxonomy): domain Eukaryota; kingdom Metazoa; phylum Mollusca; class Bivalvia; order Venerida; family Mactridae; genus Mactromeris; species Mactromeris polynyma. The sequence goes on along the minus strand of JASFXZ010000031.1, from coordinate 4,424,486 downwards.
TAATGTGCGTTCACGCACCACATATAGTATATTGCATGAGGTAATCATGTACCTAACTTAAACTTCCCTTACGCAATGTGTAAGGATAGCAGAAGACGCATTTCTGACCGCACGAATCAATGCATACAAGTAACCAGGAGCTCTGTTTCTACGAAAGCGAAAGTAAATGAAACATTGCACATGAAAAACATTGTACATAAATGAAACCAATTGAAGGGAAATGCGCCTATTTGGACACATGTACTAAAACAGTTGTACGGTATGAGATCCTAGTACGTTCATCATTAGTATAAAGATTTCACAAATTTTGCACAGCAGATTAAGAAGTTTGGATACAGTTCAATATTCACCGATTCACATAGTTGTAAGTCCACCCTACCAAGTAGGTACTGGATGAAACGTGGTCTTTCGGCACGATTTAACAAGTCGCTTGCATAGTCACTGATCTCATTGGATAAACGTTGTATCAGAAAGTTACGTTTGAAGCTAGCGTTGTTGTTGATGCATTCAAATGTGTAATGTTCAAGTTGGTCAGAATAGCTGAGTGGACACCTATCACATAAAACTGGGTGTTCTAGAGGAGGTTGACAGCACAATCTGGCAAGGAACTTCATTAGTGAGAGACTATCTGGTCTTACTCTGGCCACTTTCCAAATGTTAGCTGTCGTTAGGTCAGAATGAATTTCACGAAAGCGCGTAAAATCATAAGAGTCTAATAGTCTAGCCTGCCAAGTTGATGTTTCGGTATTCTTCACAGTAGATTTTACTATTTTCTTCCATGAAAGTTTTGACGGGATGGTTCCGTCCATGAGAAATTTCTCCATATAAGTTGTCAGGTTGTACTTATTGAGAACACGAGTAATATCCGGAACAAAGCCATATTGTTTGTTAGTAGTACGTGATCCATGTTGAAAGAGCCTGTAGGTGAACAGTTGGCTGATGTCTGCACGTGGATTCGACCTGCATAAAGTACCATAGAATAACATTTTGTGTGTATCTATATATGATTCAACAGACGTAAAGCCCAACAGACCAGTTACCATATCCGATCGGGTTAGATGTGGTAAACCTTGGGCATGTTTTAGGCAGATGTGATGGGTCGCTTCAAGTTTCTGGACGTCTGTTCGGGTTAAGGAATTCCATAGCTCACAACCATAGAATGCGCGTGGTAGGACACACGTGGTATATATCTTGGAGATTGTTGTTGGGTTCGCACCAGAGTTTCCAGAAAGGACGTCAGAGAGTGCGAAGTATGTGCTGCGCATGCGTTGCCGGATGTCATCGACGTTGAATGGCTGTTTTCCAGTTGTTGACTGTACCAGTCCGAGGTGTGTATATGAAGTTGCTACTATGATGGCAGTATCACCGTAAACAAGCGGCACAGAGGTATTACGTACATTCCGCTTCCGGTCCATTGTCATTGTCGCACATTTTGCTGCGTTGTAAGAATATCTCCACTTGTTTGCGTATGTATTGCAAATATTCAGCATCTCCTGTAGACCTAGTCTCGAAAGCGACAACAAAACGATATCGTCAGCTTGCGTTGGAGCCGACAAAGACAGGTCGCCAATGTGTAGGCCATGTTGTGATTTCTGTAGGGTGTTCAGTAGATCGTTGATGAAAACGGTATAGAAAAAGGGCGCACATATGCTGCCCTGTCTGGTCCCTTGTTGTATAGGAAACGCTTCTGATAGATTACCATTTAATATAACGCGACTTGATGAATCACGGAGAAAGTTGTTGATAATACGGAGAGGTTTTCCTTGAACACCGATGTTGTGTAGCTTGTATACCAGACCGGATATCCATACTTTATCGAATGCAGACTTTGCGTCGAGATAACATGCCTGCAGTTTGCTGCCGTGTTCGCAGCAAAAGTCACGTGCTTCCTGTAGAATAAATGAAACCATCTTGCTGCTTTTGCCTTTCTGAAAACCATGTTGTAGGCTATTCATTTCGATTTTAGGATTGTTTAATTCCAAGCGAAGAAGAATGAACTTTTCGAACAGTTTAAATACCACAGGAAGTAGTGAAATAGCACGATAGTTGTTAGGCTCGGTGAGAGATTTACCCTTTCCTTTATGTAGAGTGACAGTAAGTCCAGTTTTGAAGTTCACAGGAACACGTTCAGTAGAGATAATGTGATTAAACAGTTTAGTAAGGGCTTTCGTTAGTGAGAAGCCACCATATTTAATGTGTTCATAGGTGATATTGTCTACAGAACCACTTTTATTGTTTGGTAGATTCCGTATTAGATTCTGCAATTCGTGCGTCGTTGCTGGAGTTCTGAACATTTCACAATCGTTAATTAGATTTTCACTGGCACAATCTAAGTAACCGTTCACAGATGTTTCTATAATCGCCCTAAAGTCACTGTCGAAGCAAGTGTCCTCTGAGTAGGAATACAAAGTTCCGAAGTATGAGTGCCAACCGGAAAGGATATTATCATCGGTTGTCTCCCTTTTTCCATTGAAGATCATTTCACATCCCTGTTTTTTACGTTGCTTTTTTGACTTAATAGCTTTCCAGAATCCCGTTTGATCTAGTTCAGAGAGTTTGTTGATTCTTTCAAATTCGTCCTGGTCATATTGATGGGCGGCAGCTCTGAGGTTTCTACGGAAGTCCCGTTTGTCGGATTTGTACTTTTCGTATATAATACCACAGCGGGGTTTACCAGCCGTTACCCACATTTGTCGAGATAGCAAAAGTGTTCTATGATGAATCCTTACTGTCTCTGACCAGTATGGTTTGAGGAATTTGTTGAAGCGACGGACTGACATCGATGATTCTGCAGCAGACGATATTGACGTTACTATGTGATTGTATGCTATATCTACGTTATTGTAGTCAATTGATTCAGCACTTAAATTGTTCGACACATTAGTTTGATATTTATCTAACTCCCATTGTTTCTTCCATATATAACAACGTTTTGAGAATGATGTACATGCTTGTTTCACGGTTGCGCTGAAAGTAAGTTCAAGGGAGATAAACACAGGTAAGTGGCGCGAAACGTTTAAGGGGGCGTCTGAAACCACATAGCACTGTTGAATATTCGTTATTAAAGTTTCATCGATGAGAAAATGATCAATATAGGATGGATTAGAACCATTGTACGGATAAAACGTATGTTTGGGACCACCACATAAGTCAGAGTTCGTAACGTTGATAAGGTTATATGCTGTAGCGAAACGAGCCACATACGAGTCACGTGGTCTGAGATCAGAGTGATTTTCTGCGAATTTTGCGTTGAAGTCTCCCATGATGATGATATGACTGTATGCGCAATGGATAGCACAGAAATCTGACAGTTTATCTACAATATCTTTAAAGGTATCCACACTATGATTTACAGATGGGAGATACACTTGCACAATAATTATCGATGTGTTAGGAAAGCACAGTTTGATGGCGACCAGACGATCACTTTCAATGTCCAATGTTTCGACATATTTGTCCAGAGATTTATGCCAGATTACTGAAACACCACCCTTTCCTATCAATCGACCGTTAAATACACTTGGTGAAGCACAAGTCACGGTATAAGATGTATAGTCCGGGTCAATGTTGTCAAGAATATATGAATTATGGGCAAGTAGCCAGTGTTCAGATAGTCCACAAATCGACACTTTCTTATGTTTCAACTCTTGTGCTAAATACGGTATGCCTGTCGTAATGCCTGTTGCGTTCCAAGACATGATGTTCAATTTCATTTCAGAGAGATTGCTATTCATCGGATTCTTTTTCAAGATAATCGTTGTTGTATCGCTGACGTCGAGCTAAATAGTCAGAATGTTTGAGCCACTGGCGGCAGCGTACCCCCTCGGGCCAGTTGTCAGTATCCTCAACTAAATCCGCTTGATCAGCATTAACTACAATTTGTGCAACAAGGCAATCCGTACGTCGTGTATATATGAATTTTGCTGATTTAAAAGTAATGGCACTATCATTGAGGAAATCTTTCAACCCTTCTTCGGTACTATCGAGTCCTATTCCAGTAACTATGTATGTTTTGGCGCGTTTTCGTTGCACACCGGTGAAGCTGTCAAGGGATGGCCTTTGTCTGGTCGTATTATCGTGATCTACAACAGCGTTAATTACGATGATGTTATCTGTTGAGTGATTGCTTAGGGTCTCTGAGATATTCGTTGCTGGTTCCCTCTGTTCATCATGGACAGGTAGAGCTCTTCGCTGGGAAGACCGGTATCCAGTTGATGTAGGTTCTGACCGGTTGAAGTAATTATGGTTGTACGGGTGATCTGGGCTAGCACTTGTTGCATTCTTGCTCACGGCGTTAGATCGAACATCTAACACGGGGTTAGAGCTGTGTGTCTCGATTAATGGAGTGTTGTTGTTCTGAATAGATGCCGGAAAGCTCAGTGTTGCATCCGAGACTGTTGCACGTGGAGATACAAGTTTATTTGAAGAAGATTCCATCGTTGCACACAATGTATCAATTTTGGAGCCCAGTTCTTTAGTTAGTCCGTGAAATAGTTTCTCTAGATTAGATTCACTACTTTCAGATTGCATTTTTTGTTCTAGTGTTTTGATTTTTCCATTCATTGATTCAACTGTTGCTTCGTGATCACTTTTGTCGTTCATTTTGTCATTTAGAGATCTTGCTTCTGCTGATTTTACCATTTCATTAACGCTTTTAATTACCGACTCAAGGCGTACCATTCTTTCACGATCAGTATTCGCCTGAACTTTGTTTTCGTTGAGATCATCTTTCATTTCGCTTAATTGTTGTTTGCTGTTGTTTTTATCACATGTTTCGGTGTCGTTCAAGCGTTCAATATTGCGGGAGTTGTCCCTTACCGACGTCCGTAGATCACATAAATTACTTGATAGCACGTTTTTACTTTGGTCAATTTTAGCCACATGTTTTGATAAAATGGATAATGATTTTGACAGTGTTTGTTGTTCTGAGCCTTCAACAATATTCATATTAGAAGCTATCACATTCGTGCAGGTTTTTATTTCCTCTTGTACTGAAATTAACTCAGATTTTAGTTCATTGTATAGTTTGTCTAATCGTTGGTTATCTTCAGCAGACTTGCGCTTAAGTATCAAGACGTCAGCTCTGAGAAGAGCCACAATTTCTTTTACATTCGCTATTTCATCTGAGTCATTTATATTCTGTGATGTCTGTGAATTATGTAAAAATGAATTACAACTATACTTTCTAGGATATTTGACCTATAAGTTGGCAAACCAGATTTTCTGGTAATTTTCTGGATAATCGCGTTATCGTGGACACTGCACTTAATTTGTTTCTTTTTCTGCCTACCAAAATACAGGAAACAGATCAAATTGAAATGACATTTTAAAAAATCGATGTAAAATCTTTTTATCACCTGTTTGGAAACATTGTCCAATTTGCTTCAACGTAATTAAACTTTAAATCTGGACCTGAAACCTTGTCTGCAGACGACTTATTCTGTATTTAATGTTTGTGACATCGGGAGGTCGTCTGTTTAGAAAAAAAACAGAATTATTAAGCTCGTGTGTTTTCTGATAGGTGCGTATCCAGGCATACGTACGTACGACAATGCGTACAATTCGTCATAAAAAAATCAAAAATATAAGTTCAAAAATGCAATAAAAACTGAAGGCTGAGGGGGGATGCAGTTATGGGCAAATTGGCCCGAATATATCAGTTGTTTTACACTAATTCAAGTAGTATGCTAATGACAAAGAAAATGCCATATTAACACTGTAATATAGCATGAAAACGAACAATTTGCCTCCTAATTTTCAAACTTTTCTTGGGACAGACCCCCAAACACCCAACCACGGGAGCGAGACCCCCACCCACACCTACCCCCCATTCACAGCCATGCTGCTCGTTTCGCACCTACAAGTACACTTCAAAACCGTCCAGGTACGCTTCTTTCTGATGGTTATGTGCATAAGATGTCGCCCTTTCCAATGTTTGGAACGCACAAAACGCACCTTTCAGTTGACTAAGTCCATAAGAAATATCATGCAGTGTTGATAAAGACACAAAAAATGAAGTTGTTTTTTGATAATGTTGCCTTTATGTACGTTTCGCTATTTTAGACAATAATTTAAAAAAAGTGTTGGTTTGGCATAACTCTTAACTACCCATGAAAATGGCCCGTATTCAAAAATTGTTGAGGTGTGTGTATACAACAATACATACATACGGGGAACTTTAAAATTAAACAGGGGTTATCAGGTCTTAACATAAAATCAAAGGACTGAAAGTCCTGGGAGGCGCTTCCAAAGCAAGAATGCACGTTTTTCATATTGTAGTATTAGAAATTAATACTCGAAATATTCGCGTCAACTCGTTTATATCAAGACTCCCGCCATTCCACAATTGATACATCCCTGACAAATCAGCCATTATATAAATAAAGTTTACATGTGTTATTTGTTTTGAGACGATGAATATGGAGGCACTTCGAGTATACCATTCGGTTGACGATGATAGCTATGAGACGCTAAAGCGCGTCAAAAACACTACATGCCATATTTTCTACATTATCTCCATCAAACGTGGTCAGAATGTTTGTCTTAAATAAATCTAAATCAGTTTTTTAAAATGGGTCATCTTGGCTTAAAAGCTATGTCACTCGGTCAAATATAAAACAAGAAATATCTTAAATAAAAGTTGGTCGGCGCAGTTTGAAGGTTAAGATATGTTGTTCAACATTAATAATTGTCGAGATGTTACGATTGCTGGTCGCTCTATTTCCAAAATGGATATGAGTAAATTCAACGAAATTCGTTGGATTTCGGTAAGGTAACATACCCCTTATCGAAAGGTTAAACAATCCGCACCAAGGTTACAAACGTTGTTCGGCTGAAGAGAAGTTGATTCAATAGTTAACGTAAGATCTGATTGGCTTACACAACACTGACATGCAAATAGGAAAGCTATGTTAGTACGGCGATCTGATTGGCTTACACAACACTGATATGCAAATAGGAAAGCCATGTTAGTACGGCGATCTGATTGGCTTACACAACACTGACATGCAAATAGGAAAGCCATGTTAGTACGGCGACCTGATTGGCTTACACAACACTGATATGCAAATAGGAAAGCCATGTTAGTACGGATGCGCCGAAAAAATGTTTACACTATACACTTGTAGGTCACATTACCTACCTGTTCAACGTGAATTTTGTCATGGAGTTATAGTCTTTAGGACTATTTTTTTTATATTTGTAAAGTTACTAGGAACTTCAAATACACAAGAATTGGAGGAATGAAATTAATACATTGCTGTTGAGTTCGGAATTTGTTGGCTTTGTCATCAATATCCATGTGAATTGGTTTGTTTCTAAAATGAGCGCACTGGGATTAATTAATTGACACTCGCTATTATTCTCTGCACTTAGCACAAACACATTTCCGAATCGGCAAACATAATTTCGAACCACTGTTCTGTCACAATATCAATGCACATTATTAAAGTCAGGTGTTCTGCAATATTGTTTAATAATTACGAATGATTTGTACTTTAAGAAAAGTCACGACAATTCTGCTTATGACAATAGAACAGGGTTTTAAAGTGTCTATGTACACTCACTCGACTGTAATTACCGATACGGTAAACCGAGAACCTAGGCACGACGTCACATGTGTATTATTTAAATGATTATACACACACAAGTGTGTATTTTTCTGTCGATCAATATTCGATACACATGTACCAATTTTGATTTTATGGCGGGAAAATACAGGAGAATGGGTACAGACTAAAAATGTGACAAAATAGCATATCTCCGCTTTGTAGTCGACCGCTTGTTCTTAAAACAGTGTTCAAGTGAATAGTGCACTCCGAGCGAGACATATTGTTTTTGTCTTCGGCGTCTGTCCGTCCGTCCACTTTTAGCTTGTCCGCGCTTCATCTCCAATACTGCTGGTTGGATTTCAACCAAACTTCACAGGATTGATCAGGATCAAGTGTAGTTGTGCATCCTCGTCGTTTCATTCCGCTTGGATACTTTTTCACTGAGTTATGGCCCTTTGGTGTTTTTATAATGGTGAAATTTGTCCGCGCTTCACCTCAAATACGCCCGGTTGGATTTCAAACAAACTTCTCGTCTGTCATGTGAGTCATTTTGTTTTCCCCACATTATTCATGATTAATTTTGACGTTATTATAATTTGCATTTTGCAAAGATAGTTTGCCTGCCCGGCTAGCTCTGTTGGTAGAGTGCTGTCACCCGGCAGATCCAAGTTCAATTCCCGGGTTGGTCATGTTCTTCCGTGACCTTGGTTACGTTCATGCCCTGGCAGTTGGAAATTGTTTCAGATGTTCACATCAGCATAACCGATTATGATGATGCGGGAGGTGATAATGATGACGAATGCGCTGATTTTTAATAAGCCTAGCACAGACACTGCTGATGACCCTTATCACACATAAAAATACATATTTGAGGTTCGAACAGGTAGCAGAGCAGGTAACAGTGCAGAGTAAATGCTTACCTCATTGAGCTACTGAGGCACATACAGATACTAATTGTTCATGTTTCGTTAATTTTATACGATACAAGCGTTATGGAAAGTGGAACAGTTGGCTAATTAGCATGATTAAATGGTATTGTGCAATCAGATGATGGTCCTAATAGTTTAATCATATTTTATTGTATTCAAGTAACTTGTACATACATACAAAATGGTTGGGCCAAAAGTTTTAAAAACATGATCTAGGGCCCTCCCCTACATATGGCAGATTATAACCAGCTAAGAAGTAATGATTTATTTATGCATAAGAAATTTAGATTTATATAAAGGCTCGCAACTTGAAAATAGCTGTATACCGTTATTTTATGATGTGGTGTCCTCTATATAGAACTATAGAACACAATATTTAGGTAATATATCGTGGCAACCTATAGAAAAAGTCATTACTATTATGTCTTAAAAAAATAAAAGATGTTTGTTTAAAATTGCAATTCACTTAAGGAAAGCTTTTTCTATTAGAAATTATTATTTGAAAACTCACGCAGTTCCTTAGTTTCTTTTTCATCTTTTTTCAATTTTCCTACCATTTTACATTGTACTTGTACTTCAATTAGGTAATGCGTTTCATGACTTTGTTTGTATGAATGTATGTTTGTTCTGTATGTATGCAATGACTGTCTTTGTGTTTTGTGTTGATTAACCAAAGGCACGTACGTGCCGAGTATGTTAATAAAGATATACATGTATATACAATGTACGTTATTCGATTGCTGCCAATACCTTCTACGCCACCCCGCTTACGTTAATAAAATGTTGTACTTCTTTGAAACAATACTTCATTCGGATAAAGTATCTACTAGTATACAAAAGTTTTTGTGCACTAAGAGGATGAAAGTCTCTTGTATTTAAAAAAGTGTTCGCCTCTGACGACAATATCTTTTGCATGTAAAAAAAGTAATGTTCAGCATCTTCAATCGCCGCACCACACTCACATGAAGGGCTATGTACAAGTTGGTTTTTGTATAAATATGAGTTAAGATTACTGCTATTATTTTAAAGCGGGTATGATGGACATTTGAGAAACGTTCGCCTTTTGTGAATATACTCGGAACTTCAGGTGCATTATACAATTGTTTCAGTTTATTTTTAAAAGAAGCTATGATTCTGACTCGCAAATACCTTAATAATAAGATTATTCCTAAGTTGACTTGCTGATGATAAAACTGATTTGGAATACATTTCAGTTCTTATTGCATAAAAACGGTACAATTTCTTAACCAATATTGGTTTTAACAAGCTGCATCAACTATCGGTGGAAACAATTGTGTTAAATAGGGCGGTAATAATTGTTGTTTTTTTTCGATTAATGGGATGAGACGATTAATCAATGCATCACGATGCAAGCACTCCTGGTATAGGTAGTGGAAAGTATAGATGTATGGATCCGTCATGTTTATGCATTCAAAAATGAAGGTAACCTTTCAATATGTCTGAAATGTGTACTGTCCGAAAAAATGCAAGTTCTGACACGTCGTTGGCAATAGTTTAAATTTGTCTTTAGCTAGGTTGGTTGAATAAGCCATAATAGTTGAAGATAATATAATTATGCTCTCACTCTGTAAGGGGGGCACATAGATCTGTCTTTTCCATCCGTATGGTCGTCCGTTCTTCCGCCCATCACAAACTCTTGTGTTGCGTGAATTCCCAGAAGTATATGAGCCAGAGTCATAAAAGTTTACAGGAATGTTAACCATCATGTGAACTTGTGCACCTGGAATCTGTGTGTTGCCCAGCAAGCGCGTAGTTATGGCCCTTGACCTTTGAAAATATGTTGAATATACATGTCCAACTTTCATTACAGTTGACAAGGGAGACAAATCGATCAATTATAACCTCTAGTTGTCCGCCCTGGCCAAAATGGCCGGTCTTATCTGTTTTACAACCGTTTAATCTGATAAGAGATAAGACCCTATGGTGGGAGATACCATAAAATATATCTACCCAGTCTTATAATTCAGCGTGGGTGATAAATCCGGATGCAGCGATTATACTAGTTGTTTATTAACATCAAGTAAGCTTATAGGGAAGAATTTGGGGAATTATGACTTTTTATAGAAAAGCCTTGCAATAAAATATTGGTACGGTTTTAGCGAAGACCTGAATACTGGTCTCAGCTTTGGTACAAATATATGTAATACACCGTTTATTGGTCACTTGTAAAAGTCTGGTGATACCCAACCTACTATATATTAAAGACTGAGATACCTGGTGTCATAGGTGTAAACAACAACGTCATCTCTGAGGTGGTGACCAATGAATGATTTCTAGCAGATGGGGTACCAAGCAGTTATAATCTATTTTTTATTTTCTTCAAAATATGTTAAGAGGGTTTCTACTCAAAACACAGTAAACTCTCACGGAATGTAATTTCTAAATTTCCTAGTTTATTTCGATTACGAATGATTGCAACTGACTTAATTATAAACCCAACTGCATGATGATAATTAACGAATATTAGTTCATTATATGTGTGGAAGATCAAGTATACACCACACACATTTTAGAACGATTTTTCTCGACTACAATATATATTTTATGTTCAATTTTGTGAACCGGTACATATATATTTGCTTTGAATAAAACAAAATGTTTATCGCAATTGAAATCAAGGCTTTCAAGTTGTGCATCTTTGGTTTTTTAGGCTGTACCCAGCAGCAGAGCTATGGCCCTTGACATAATTAAAATTAGGCCTACAGAGATTGGACTTTAGGATAACTCTTATCTCAAAAAGTATTTAAACCTTCACAAAAATGAAAACCCGCGCGTGAAATGTTGCATGTGGAGTCAAGATCAAGGTCACTGTTAAAATAGAAAAAGAGTTTTGCTTAATAGAAACTACAATGATAAATATGGAATGTAGGTAAATTTCTACGTGGAAAGTTTGGGATTGTCTTGTTATGCCCCTGCTGGTTAATGGGGTGCATATGGATTTGCCCTGGTCTGTCCGTCTGTCTGTAGATATTAGTTCAAATTAAACCATAGTGTTAAATATGGTATGTAGGTTTATTTCATGGTAGAAAATTTGGGATTGCATTTTTATGCCCCCCCCCCCATTCTTTTAGGGGGCATATAGATTTGCCATTGTCTCTCCGTCTGTCTGCTTGTCATGCATATGACCAAAACATGAGGTTGAGGCATAAAACTTCACAAAAGCAAGTGTGCACCTGGTAATTTTGATGCACATTCATCAACCATGGGTAGTATAATGGCCATTGCATTTGTGACAAAGGCGGTAACATTCTCGTCAGCTCTCGGATATTTCCGTACCACTTCGTTATTCTAATAACACCCTCTAGTGTATGTAAGGCGGAGCACTCAACATTTTGTGCGGTCAAGAAATAGTTCTCGTAAAACGGATTTATAATTTCAATAACTTCGATAAATTCCCGTAAGAGATGGATTATCGTTGTCATTTCTAGTTAAAAACTCACATATTTCAGTCTTCAAATAGCTTGAATATTAGATTCATCAGCACTCCAGCGTTCACGCTGCCATCTTGTTTTCATGATGTTCGAATGGTATTTCCGAAAGTAGTGCCTAACGAACATCCGAGGCACTTGACGTAGTTGGCCGAGGAGTGCCTATTTTGGATATGGGAATTTACCAACTGTGCTTTTATAAATTGTATTATCTAACACATACTTGCTCCGATTTTATGAGGAGCCTTTTTGGTTGTTAAATGCATTTGAATTATAAATGATGTGTCTCGCTGCCATCAAAATCAACAGAAGATATACCCAGTAGCTTTTATAGTTTGGGCGGGTTAGCACTTCTTACCGGTATATGAATCACCCTCCACAACCGGTTTCTTAGTTAGGCGTAAACATGTGTGTGTTTCAGGTTTCCCTACCTACCCTATTTTTGCCCCGACCCTAGAACATTTTTTTCGCCTGTAAACCTTTGTTTTACTTTTTGGTAAATTTACTTCGTTTTGGTAAATTTTGTGTGTGTGAATTTTTCAATAGGTTCATATTTCTGCCCAGTTATTAGACGAGTACTCCAGCTAAAGAGCATTATATTCACCTTGATTAAATATTATCCATGTTAAAATGCAAAGGGTATTTGTCTCATATAAAGAATATATGCTTAATTTGCTTCGTTTGAAAATAATAAAAAAATCTAAAAACATCCGATGTACCTACCAAATTTTTAGGGGGAGCATGAAACCTGGAACAAACATTGTTTTAGGCCTTACTATAATTAGTCGTGCCAAATTCAGGGATACCTAAGGCAGTATTAGAACTCGCGACCTTCGGATCAGGCGTCATGCGCTTTAAATACACATCGACCTTCTACATTGGTGTTCGTGTCAGTTTTCTCAAGTAGAAATGCTGTACAAGAAGAAACCATTGTTGATCACAAACAATGTGAGACAAGCCTTTCTTTTCTGATACTACATTTGTATATTAGCGACTAACTAGTGTGTACCTTTTACAGTATAGGTGATGAATTTCAGTCACGTACAAGGCATAATTAGATATTACTGTATATCGGTTGCTGCGTTGAAATCGAAAATTAAGTTCTAACAACCATCAAATTGATGAAGCTTACGAGGGTACATTATTGGATTTCCTAGTGAGCTATCTACATTAACAGCGGTGAAGATTAAGGAGAGAGAAATTGGAAGCCTTATGCTGATGTCATATTTGCTGGATATAAAACGAAGCATTCTGTTGAACAACAATTTATAGTGGATTTGTAAACTGTGCACAATTTGTGATTTTATTTTGTGATGTCAGATGGCTTCGTTTTCTTTAAATAAAAACGCTTCTAGCAATTCCTCTGAAGAACTAAAAACAGATTATTTAGCGATTTCCGATCTTTTCATAGATTGTGTGATAGTGTCGCTAATAATTTTATCAAATACTTGTCTTTTAGCGTTAGAAGTAAAGATTTGGTTCCAGAGAAGACGACTTAGTCAACCTCGTTTTCTTATAATTTCGCTCGCGCTCATTGACACTGTGTCTGGTGTTTTTGGTATATTACCAAGAATAGTTCTCGCTAGTCGGGTACCTTGTAGCTCATCCACGTATCTACAGTTTTACATGGCAACAAGATTTGTTCTTAGTTGTTTTATGATATTGTCAAAATTAACTGTAGTTTTAATGGGTGTAGAGCGCTTCATATCAATCCGAGCGCCATTTTTCTATGTTAGAAATTGTTCTCTAAAGACATTCGCGGTGGTGTTAGCAGTATTAATATTTTATGCTTTGGTACTAGGATCATTGTCAGTGTTTTTAGACTTTCAACTTTTTAGAACAAAGATTAGTGAAAGCAAATATTTAGATTATATTAGTTGCCATAAAGTGTTCCTTTACTTCGAATTTCATGTGTTTTCATGGCGAAGCTCGATGACTTGGAACTACCTGTCTATTGCCAATGGATTCACAGTTTTTTTACTTATGCAAAATTTTGTTTTAGTCATTGTATTGCTTATATGCAACATACGCGTAATTGGTGGACTTCACGACATGGAGAAGAGAATAAAAGAGTCGTGCCCAAGACCGACGGAATCTCGCACGGACGCCATTGATTTAATGACGGCGTCTGGAAAGGAATTCTCCCGGTTAATGGTGACAATCAACATAGTTGTGTTGTTAATAACGACGCCGTATATGGTAATTTGCATTCAAATTTCTTTTTTTATTGTGTATGTACCTATATTGAATTTACTCGGTTGTCACATTGTGTTGTAGCCTATGATTAGACACCGTATATTGCTCTGAAACACCGAACGTTCATGACCCATTACAACAAGTATACCATCAATCCAGTCTCGATTCCAGGAATGCTGATAAGGTTAGTTAAACGTAGTGTAGAAATAAAAAAAGAGAAATGGCGTTTAGCCCGAATTAAAAGCTAGAACAATTATACAGTCGGATACCGTTCATTCGAATTCATCGGGTCCAAAATTTTATTTCGAATAATACATGGTTACGAATAAGTCATTTCAATTCGACGTTCATAAGTTCTGAATGTTGTCTTCCCTCCTCTGTATCTTTTACTTAATGTTCGGTTGTAAGTTCGTAGTACCAGGCGTCGAGAATAGCTTAATGTTGGATTGTAAGTTCGTAGTACCGGGCGTCGAGAATAGCTTAATGTTCGGTTGTTAGTTCGTAGTACCAGGCGTCGAGAAAAGCTTAATGTTCGGTTGTAAGTTCGTAGTACCGGGCGTCGAGAATAGCTTAATGTTCGGTTGTAAGTTCGTAGTACCGGGCGTCGAGAATAGCTTAATGTTCGGTTGTAAGTTCGTAGTACCCGGCGTCGAGAAAAGCTTAATGTTCGGTTGTAAGTTCGTAGTACCAGGCGTCGAGAAAAGCTTAATGTTGGGTTGTAAGTTCGTAGTACCGGACGTCGAGAATAGCTTAATGTTCGGTTGTAAGTTCGTAGTACCGGGCGTCGAGAATAGCTTAATGTTCGGTTGTAAGTTCGTAGTACCAGGCGTCGAGAAAAGCTTAATGTTCGGTTGTAAGTTCGTAGTACCGGGCGTCGAGAATAGCTTAATGTTCGGTTGTAAGTTCGTAGTACCAGGCGTCGAGAAAAGCTTAATGTTCGGTTGTAAGTTCGTAGTACCAGGCGTCGAGAATAGCTTAATGTTCGGTTGTAAGTTCGTAGTACCGGGCGTCGAGAAAAGCTTAATGTTCGGTTGTAAGTTCGTAGTACCGGGCGTCGAGAATAGCTTAATGTTCGGTTGTTAGTTCGTAGTACCGGGCGTCGAGAATAGCTTAATGTTCGGTTGTATGTTCGTAGTACCGGGCGTCGAGAATAGCTTAATGTTCGGTTGTAAGTTCGTAGTACCGGGCGTCGAGAATAGCTTAATGTTCGGTTGTAAGTTCGTAGTACCGGGCGTCGAGAAAAGCTTAATGTTGGATTGTAAGTTCGTAGTACCAGGCGTCGAGAAAAGCTTAATGTTGGATTGTAAGTTCGTAGTACCAGGCGTCGAGAAAAGCTTAATGTTGGATTGTAAGTTCGTAGTACCGGGCGTCGAGAATAGCTTAATGTTCGGTTGTAAGTTCGTAGTACCAGGCGTCGAGAAAAGCTTAATGTTGGATTGTAAGTTCGTAGTACCGGGCGTCGAGAATAGCTTAATGTTCGGTTGTAAGTTCGTAGTACCAGGCGTCGAGAAAAGCTTAATGTTCGGTTGTAAGTTCGTAGTACCGGGCGTCGAGAAAAGCTTAATGTTGGATTGTAAGTTCGTAGTACCAGGCGTCGAGAAAAGCTTAATGTTGGATTGTAAGTTCGTAGTACCGGGCGTCGAGAAAAGCTTAATGTTCGGTTGTAAGTTCGTAGTACCAGGCGTCGAGAAAAGCTTAATGTTCGGTTGTAAGTTCGTAGTACCGGGCGTCGAGAAAAGCTTAATGTTGGATTGTAAGTTCGTAGTACCGGGCGTCGAGAAAAGCTTAATGTTGGATTGTAAGTTCGTAGTACCGGGCGTCGAGAATAGCTTAATGTTCGGTTGTAAGTTCGTAGTACCGGGCGTCGAGAAAAGCTTAATGTTCGGTTGTAAGTTCGTAGTACCAGGCGTCGAGAATAGCTTAATGTTCGGTTGTAAGTTCGTAGTACCAGGCGTCGAGAAAGGCTTAATGTTCGGTTGTAAGTTCGTAGTACCAGGCGTCGAGAAAAGCTTAATGTTCGGTTGTAAGTTCGTAGTACCAGGCGTCGAGAAAAGCTTAATGTTGGATTGTAAGTTCGTAGTACCGGGCGTCGAGAATAGCTTAATGTTCGGTTGTAAGTTCGTAGTACCGGGCGTCGAGAAAAGCTTAATGTTGGATTGTAAGTTCGTAGTACCGGGCGTCGAGAAAAGCTTAATGTTGGATTGTAAGTTCGTAGTACCGGGCGTCGAGAATAGCTTAATGTTCGGTTGTAAGTTCGTAGTACCAGGCGTCGAGAAAAGCTTAATGTTCGGTTGTAAGTTCGTAGTACCAGGCGTCGAGAAAAGCTTAATGTTCGGTTGTAAGTTCGTAGTACCGGGCGTCGAGAATAGCTTAATGTTGGATTGTAAGTTCGTAGTACCAGGCGTCGAGAAAAGCTTAATGTTGGATTGTAAGTTCGTAGTACCAGGCGTCGAGAATAGCTTAATGTTGGATTGTAAGTTCGTAGTACCAGGCGTCGAGAATAGCTTAATGTTGGATTGTAAGTTCGTAGTACCGGGCGTCGAGAATAGCTTAATGTTGGATTGTAAGTTCGTAGTACCAGGCGTCGAGAAAAGCTTAATGTTGGATTGTAAGTTCGTAGTACCAGGCGTCGAGAAAAGCTTAATGTTGGATTGTAAGTTCGTAGTACCAGGCGTCGAGAAAAGCTTAATGTTGGATTGTAAGTTCGTAGTACCGGGCGTCGAGAAAAGCTTAATGTTGGATTGTAAGTTCGTAGTACCAGGCGTCGAGAATAGCTTAATGTTCGGTTGTAAGTTCGTAGTACCAGGCGTCGAGAAAAGCTTAATGTTGGATTGTAAGTTCGTAGTACCGGGCGTCGAGAAAAGCTTAATGTTGGATTGTAAGTTCGTAGTACCAGGCGTCGAGAAAAGCTTAATGTTGGATTGTAAGTTCGTAGTAATAGCTTAATGTCGGCTTTAGAAATGATTACTTTCGCGATATTTTGTTCTCAAAATTTGGGATAATTACAACTACTTTTCTTATTTAACCGTTTCATTATGTCATATCTATCTTCAATTGAAATTCGTGTAGTTTTGCTCCATGACAAGAGAATTCGAAATTTAGTAATAATAGTTACTGATCATGATCTTTGCACTTGGTTTCCATGGCAACAAACAATACCAATTACATAACGAATATCGTGTTTACATTTCACAATATTAAAGCGGACATGATAAAAATAATTTCGGCAAATTTTCGTACATAGGGGTCTATTGTATATCTTTTTGACATACTTATAAATAGGGCTGATTTACTTATTACAATCAGAAAATAAAAAAAACTTTACTGTTGTTTCGTTGATTTTAAACAAGCTTTTGAGTAAAAAAAACATCTAGCGGAGCAAGCAAATAAAGCTTCATTTGCATTACGAAAAACAATGAAGAATCTTATGTTACCGTATGATCAACAAATTGAATTATTCCAGAAAATGGTGAAACCTATTTTACTTTACGCAAGTGAAATATGGGGTTATGGCAACATAGATGTGCTAGAAAGAATACAATTAAAGTATGACATTGATTGATGTATCTAAATGTTAAGTCTAAATGTACTGATTTTTTAGGAAAGAAGATACTTTATGATATCTCCTTTCTATATCGATGAATGGTCGATAAAATTTAAGTTATTAAATATCAGAACGTTGTTTTGGCATAATAAGAATTCTAAATCATATTATTTTGTCTTAAATATGTTGTTTTGTAATGGTATCACGTATTCTGTGCCATAAAATTAGTTTTGCTGTTTATTGCATACACATATCAGTAACCTTTCATGACTATTTAGAAAACAAAGAAACAAAAACATGATTTATATCTCGATGTATTGAAATTTCGTATATTCACAAACCAAAATTTCATGCTTTGTCGCCATTTGTCACGCTGCTCCTTACTGTAATAATGAGTATTGCTGCTTTGGAAAAACCTTTTTTCTGTGTTCAATATGCAAATAAAATATCTAGTGATAATGTGATAACCTTGGTTACCACATTCTGTATTTGAAGTAAATGCGGGTTCTTCAATGTGCAAATAACACATCAATACCAGGGAATGTCATTGCAAACTGCATGTATTACCATGTTTCTTAGATTCAAATTACGTCTATTCTTCATGTTAAGGGACTAAAAGTAAAGTCTGAACTAGCTTAACTGAAAGAATGTCTTATGATATTGGGTATTTCCACGTTTAGACTTAAAAAATATATTATTTCGACAAAACTAAAATGATAAAATATATTTTTAATTGGCTACGTACAAGTTAGATGCATATTTATCACCTACTGTTTGAGTAAATTTAGCTTATAAAAAGTGAGATAAGGTTAACTACACTTTGGACGATGTTTTACATTCGCCACACAGCACTTAACGCACCTGAGTATAATTCGATTGTTGCTATGGTAATCTTATCTAGTATTATACCACCAAACCTCAAATGCCAGTATATTTCTTAACGGCTCTAAACTTTACACCCTTGATCCCCCATAATCTCCATGTATTTGATATTGGCTCGGAATTTAATCTATGTTTAATATCAGTGAACAATTTATCATCACCGATTTTGTTGAAAGATAGAATTAATCATGAAATCTACATACTACTATATACGCGTGTACATATAAATATAATATAGTTTTACTATTGGACGTTGCGCAGTAACTCGAACAATAGTGTGACTTGTTATATTTCCCTTTCCCCTGTGCAATTCTTTCACTTTATATAGTGTTCAGGTTATTTTCTGCCCATTTTCGGCCGATTGTTGCCAGCTGTCTTTATTTGTCCTGTGATATATTTTCGATCCATTAATTTTCCCCCGAATTTGTCCTCTTTGATTTTCGTAGTTATTCCTCATGGTCTGCTAGGCCATTCTTTGCGTCTCTGTTCCCTTACGTATGTACCCTTTAACCTCATCAAGTGCCTTATGTTTTATGGATTGTTGTTTTCCCGGACGTCTGTGTGGGGAGGCACTGTCTTATGTAGGTGGCGTTCCCAATAGCAACATATTCCTTCTCTTCAATTAATACACTATATGTATTTTCAATTTCGGTCGAGCTCTGCACACCACTAAATTTGCGTCAAACGTTTTACTTTTACGAAAATAAATACAAAGACAATGATGTTTAAGGGTAGTATAAATATGTGCATGTATTTATTACAAGTTGCTCGCCGCTTGCTCGCTGTATAAGCCTTTTCCAACTCATCCAATAAATCAAAGTACTGAACGACACTTACGTAATATACTAACGTATGTAACACTAGCCCAGGAAAGGTCATCTATGTCATGCAACGCGTCTTGTGATATACAATGAGAGTTTATTGACACGATACATATTTCAAAAGGCAGTCTTTTATATTACAATTACCATGATCATTCCTTAAAAGCTGGCAAATCATATTCGTTCGGTTTAGAGTATGTTGTCTTGGTCACATGAGGCTCATGTGCTGTTTACGGGCCCCGTAAGGGACAAAATACTGATAACTCGTGGGTTAACACACGGCATGCAAGCCCTCACGATTTTTCGAGGATTGTTGGACCCGTGGGGTGAACAATGAGCATGCATTTTCAGATACGGGCTTCCCTGTTCTGCATATGTCCACTTTTAAAAGGTATATAGGCCGTACCTTCATGGATGTATACTCAGTACATTTAAAAACGCAAATTGTAAACATTCTCAAATGTCATTACCTAGGAACCAGATAACAACGTAACATGATATTGTTTCATTTTACGCAATGATAAACGCTAAATATTCTTCTAATCAACAGGTATTTTCATATTAAAATGAGTTTAAAACACGCTAAAATGACATTTAAAAGACATAGCACAGGTAAAAAATAAGAGTATATATTTAACGTCATCAGGCGGGTAGGTTTCCGGTGATGTTAATACATAACGCTTTTGTCCTATTTAGCTGATGTGTCAGGTAGTCAAGGATTATGTTCAAAACCAGAATAAAACATTAAATAGATTCATTTACTTTGTACTGTGTGTTGTTTTTGTTACCAGTAGTTTGTATTTTACGTTTATGTATAATGTTCTTGTTTTATATCGACACTTTTTTTATTTCCCGCCCATAGAAAGGTTTTGAAAAATAAACCTGACGATAAACATAGATAGCGTTTGGTATGACCTGATGTGTTATTGTATGACATTATAGACGTATATTTTCATAATATTCATTTCTAGCATATTCGTTTTTTACTCGTTTCAGACTCGAACACTGTGTAACCATCTCGGAGTTCTATCGTCGCCCACAGCTGATTTCGTGTGTCACCATCTAGTCATATGTAGTGCATTCGTCAATCCATTTTTGTACGGACTTTTACGCCGGAAGTTGCGCAGACGTATTAGAGTATTTTTATCTAAGTGGTGCAAATTATGTAGACCAAATGATGTATCGCCAATAGAACTGACAAGGGCAACCGACTCAAATATGAGATTACCAAAACTGTGAGATTAATGTATGAACATTCAAACTATGTTCACACATGCTGTTTTGTTTTGCATTAGCGTTGGTTGACCAGTCGACGTTTACTCTCGGAATACCCAATAGGATTTGAGAAAAACGCACCGTGGATATATACAAGGAGACCATAGTGCAACAAACATTATTACACTGGATACTGACTCAAAACAACGAATAATAGACAGACAGACAGACAGGCAGACAGACAGAAGTTTTATTTAGACTTGCGCATAGTACATCGGATAATAAATACATATCATTTACATAAAGTGTCAAAGTGAATTTACATAACAATATTTCTTAAACAAGTGTGATAGATCGTACATTGTGAAAAGTGAAGAAACACACATCAAAGTGTTAATTAATCAAAAATCTGAATGATTATAGTAGAATGATTATGAAAAGGTAACATTATACAGTGATGTATTTCACTGCAATGGACTTTATGTTAAATGTCTAACAAATCAAAGTCATATCTTATCGTGCATATACGTGTCTCCTTAATGTTAAGGTAATACTACGCTCATTTTTTTTATTTTTTTTACCAAATTTAACATGAACAATATATTTTCTATAGTTAAAATATCAATAAATTAACAAAGAATGAACGCAACAAATAATGAACGCATAAAGTATTGATCAATATTTGTTTCATAAATTAAAAAAAAATCATTTTTTTTAAACAATCGGGCTAAGTTTTGTCGGATAGTAAAACGGTAAACAATATACTTTCAATCGGTTATACATTGCAATGGTTCTTATTAGAGATGTTTTAGCCAATGTAACAGCAATGCTGGATGAAGCCAATTCAAACTGTTTATGTTCAGATGAGCCAGATATATCTTTAACTAGGACTGTATTACTGTTATACAATAGTTTTAGTCATTTTATTCTTATATAATATCATTTTGTCGACAGTCCATCCCTGTCATGCGAATGTCACAAATCGATCCAAGTTCCAGAAAGGCACACCTTAAAAATCACTGTTTGTTTAGTAGGTGTAGAATTTATAACACGACTAGTTCATCTAATTACGTTGTGATGTGAACTACAACAGAAACCATCCTACCGCCGTTGATTTGTACAGATAAGGCAATCTGATTTCTTCAGCCAAAACGGTTATTTCGCTGTTGAAGAGACAAATAGTTACACACATTTATAGTCATAATCACAACCGTGCTTACTTCCCGTCTTAGAAACTTCCAAGACTATAGAATAACAAGAAATATCTCAAAAATAGATGGTCGGCGCAATTTGAAGGTTAAGATTTATTGTGCAACATAAAAAAATGCCGAGATGTAACGATTGCTGGTCCAAAAACGATTTCAGTAAATTCACCGAAATTCAGTGGATTTCGGTAAGGTAACGTACCCCGTATTGAAAGGTTATCCAATCCGCGTCACGTTTACAAACGTTGTTCGATTGAAGAGAAGTTTGTTTAGTGGTTAACGTAAGATTTGATTGGTTTACACGAGATTCATATGAAAATAGTAAAGCCATGTTAGTACGGCGGCGCCTAAAAACAGACCAATCGGTCGAGAGATAAATGTATTGCTATTTCTAATCAGTGAGTTTGGGCAGGAGATTATATGCGGACTCGACGTGTCTGTAGTTTATTTATTGATAAAATATAATACATTTATGATTTCGCTTCTAACGATACAAATATTTCGTACTGAAGGATTTATACACATAATTAATTAACTCCAGATACAATAAAACTGAATGAAATCTACTGTAAAACCTCAATAATAAGACCCTTCAAAACTGGTCTACTTATTAGGGTGGTATTAATATAGAGGTTTGATAAAGAGCATAACCGTGAAAATGGACTGGAAAAATTGTGTTGTTAATTTTGAGATGGTCTTATTATTGAGGTTGTCTTATTATTGAGGTTGTCTTATTATTGAGGTTGTCTTATTGTTGAGGTGGTCTTATTGTTAAGGTGGTCTTATTATTGAGGTGGTCTTATTATTGAGGTGGTCTTATTATTGAGGTGGTCTTATTATTGAGGTGGTATTATTATTGAGCTGGTCTTGTTGTTGAGGTGGTCTTGTTGTTGATGTGGTCTTGTTGTTGAGGTGGACTTATTATTGAGGTCGTCTTATTATTGAGGTCGTCTTATAATTGAGGTCGTCTTTAACTGAGGTTTTACTGGACATGATAGTGTGGATCTGACTTCAAAGTTTTAGAAAATGTTACCGTACCCAAAAAAAGTTGATACATTTGCTTTGTATACCGCCATCTAAAAAAGTCATTTCTCTGTATTTTTTGATATCCAATTATCTGTGTATTTAAGAAACTGATATACATGTATATTGAGAAACACAAATAGAAATTTACAGAAAAATCGAAGGATGGTGTTCCATAACATTTATGTGGCATATTATTTTAGGAACAGATAAATGGCATGTACAAACCGAACTATCACCAAGTTGTTAATTACCGTTAATATCAATGGGTCATCAATTTTTCTAACATGAGTAACTGTATATACACATATATAGCACATAATTTGTATCAATTTCAGAAACATTTACCGTCCGGTTATTACAATGTTTTCCTTTTTAACAAAGTGACCACTAATTTTGCCCTCAAGTAACATTAAAGTCTGTGACTAAAGTTTTTGACAATCAGTCAAACATGTCGACGTTTTGAAAGATACATCACATTGTAGTTGTTAAATACTATCAAATAAACAAAAAACAAAATGATGATATTATTTTGGGTCCAGTTGCCTATTTTTGATTTTTTTATAAATATTTTCATTGAAATACTTGATGTTTTTAAATATTTTTTTATATTTCTTCAATAAATGTTCATAGCAATATCTTATCATAAGTTAACTGCGATTACATGATAACAATAAACAAATTATCACGTTCAGCTTTCCTGGATAACTATCAAGTATTAACGACTTTGTTAAAGCCATTTCCTCTAAATTGGATTATCTTCCTTACTCGCGAAAATGAAGAAAAAATAGTCGGATTCTTTTGAATTTATTTATCAAATTGTAAGTTAGCTTCTTTACATATAAACGGGAATATTCGATGTGTGGTTATTTCTCAATTACGTCATTTGGCCGGTTACTCCACCCCGGTACTGGATTTTTTTAACGGAAATGTGTCCGATATTTATTGATTTTCTGATGTAAGATAACTGTGAAAAATCGTCATTTCTATTACCAGGTTAGATCTCACGCATATTGTAGATCAATAGGTTTGCACCTGATTTTCAATTTTTTTATCAAGAAATTGTTATTTGATTTAAACTTATTATTCCTTGGGACATTTTGTCTACACAGGGAATGCTATGAAATCTCTTGAAGGTTGTATTTCTTCGGTGTAAATGAACCTGAGCAATGATTAATTGGTGTTTTTTTCAGCGTAGCTGTATAACATTGATTTTGACCTACATTCTAGACCAATTAAATGTTGTATAATGAAGCGCGCTGTTTAATTGTGCAACAATTAGACGATTTGATTGGTTCATATTTTAAGCCGAGGGGCACCAAACGGGTTGTCTCAAAAAGATAATTCACTTTTTACCAAGTCTAACTTAATGAAAGAAGCAACGTATTAAGTAGATGATGTGTTAGTTTTTCTACCAAAAAGTGTCATGATTTCTTTCAGTTTCATATTTTTAGTAACGTCTCGTTGAACGACTTCTTTTCCGTAAATAGACATTCTCCGGATAAGTATAAATATGGGTATTTCCCTCTTATCCTGCGGTACAATCAATAATATACCATAAACGTGGTGCTCGAATTGCAATGAAAACAAAGACATGATTTAAAGTCTGACTGAACTTCAAAAGATCTGTAATTTGATTTTGTTTCAACTAATCTTAATAGATTATTGCACAAAATGTTATTTTTCAATGTATAGCAAATTGTGTAACTTTTGACTCTATACAACAATAAATAGCACTAATTAAAAAACATTTCAACATTTCGTTTGTCAAATTACTAAAGACAGCCCACGTTAAAAATTCTTTCAGAACTGTAAATTCCTATTTAACATACTGCAAGACATCATTCCATCTACACCGTTTATCTTTCTTAAAGATATTTCTTGTTTAAAGAAAACAAAGTCATATCATAGTAATGTTTTGTTAGTTTGATATTTTCTATTTCTATCTGTGGTTTCATTGAAATAAATATTTGTTACGTTGTACATATTTGTTTGTCTTCGGTTGTTTACCGCCGATGTGGGCAAACCCTGAATAACATGTTCATTTCCTGCTGGTAATAATTTTGTTAAAATACATTAAATGCTTATGGCGGGGCACCTCGGTGATGTAATGGAACATTTCTTTAGGATCTGAAAATTGAGGTTATTTTGTGTATCATTATCCGAAACAAAGGCATCGAAAGACGTATGTATACATGCCTACATAAGTTAGTCTGACTGCTATATTTCCTATTTAACATCATCTGTAATACTGAGCCACAGGTGCCTTAGCATGACATGAAGAGAATAATTTTCTAATGTTGAATGTATTTTCATCTTCTGTGCATTGTATTTTAATTAAAGGCTGTTTATGACAATTTGCAAAAGAAAAAGATGATTTTGCCCTTTGTTGTTATTTTCATCAATAATGTATATACATTGTATGTGCATTTCTTACACGATGATAGTGCATGTTCAATCTTTGCAAAATTCAGTTTGATATATTTACGTCACTTTTGTTTTATTTTTTCTACATATTCCCTTCAAATCAGCCATTATACTCATCAAATCTATAATAAAATCAGAGAACTTTACATGTACTATTTTCTTGAGACGATGAATATGGCGGTACTTCGATTAGACCACCCGGTAGACGGTGATAGCAATGAGACGCCAAAGCGCCTCAAAAATCATCATTGCTCAAGATCACGTGACCAGAAGTGGCAAATTTCAAAGCTGAACAACCGCATGCTTACGCACTTCCGCTCAATATATCTTACTTTGACAACTGTTCTTCGATTTCAAAAGGGTTGTGGATAGGCCTATACTATTTTTATTTTGTACATGCAATATGCTTCATTACTTTTTTATCCTGAAGGATCGCTAGACCTAGAGTGTAAAATATCGTGTTCATCTGTATAATTTCACCTTACACGAAACTACTTGACCGCATAATGCATACATACTTGTTTTAGTTATGTACACTCAATATGGTCGACTTATTTAACATCGAAGGGAAGTAATCCAACCTATTTCCGACAACTACAGTAAAAGTATACTACACTAAAATGTCTACGATACACCATATGATACACATATACAGTGAACTTTCCTAAATTTCCACTGTTTTAACACAAGTAACATACATTTGTTTTTATTGATAAAATAACTTAAGTGGTTGGCTTAGGACAACGATATGGAACCAGAGTGTGTCTATCGTCTCTGCAAAACGATCAACAGTTTTCCAGAACTGCAATGTCTGCCATATTCAACACTTTCAGTACTTTGATATTTATGAACCTATTTTAAATTTCTCTAATGAAGAAATACATATAAATCTTAAATGCAACATTTACTATTTATGTTGAAATTAAACGTTTCTGTCAACTTCGACATTTTTATTTGGGATTTTATTACAAACGGGTTGTCTTACACCAATATATAAATAGAGAATATTTGTTGATTTCGATGGATGATCGTTTTTATTTACATCAAAATCAACAATTATTCGTTTTATTTTATGCCTTTTCAAGCGTTTAAACATTATTTTAACCACTACCCGGGCGTCTCATTTACTACCCTGTGCGGTGCTTCTCCTTGAACGTTTAACATCATATCGATTTTTGGACGGTACCGCTCAGGCAATTTTAGTAGTGGCAATTTGAGAGGCATACAACAATTGGTTCCCGTTTTCAAAACACGAAAAAGACTGAAAGCCGGTAACATGTCAAAAACGTTCACATCGGCCTAATTACTACGCAAACAAAATAGTTCCAAAGTTCAACGAACGAAATAATATCATAAACGTTTCAATAAAATGAAATGTTGAAAAGGTGACCTGCTTAAGTGGTTTGTGAACTGATTAGCAGTTTCTGTGGAGTTCAGATCGGGTTTAAAGCAATGTTTTAATACACACGAGTTTGTTTACAGTTTTGGATTAATCGTAGATGTGGTCTCGTAGTGCACGACTACAAAAATTATCGGTGTCATCTTTCTACGTACACCTTACTTTGTGCTTGGAAAATTAATTGGAAAATACCCTACTACAACAAGATAACTCATAACCTATGGCAAGCTAGTGATATCATAACTTTATGAACTAACACCAGAGACATGAAAAGAAATCATTTAAAAGATGCAATGTATACAAAACGCATAAGGTTAGAGTTAATTAACAAATAATTAACAAATAGGGAATAAGTAACCAACTTGACGACCCTACACATTATGGCGTAGCAATTTTCATAACATCTATTACTAATGAAAGCGCGACGCCATGTTGGGAATGAAAGTGACAACACGTGTAAAAAAGATGGAAATAATATGTTCACAAACTTTTGAAATTTGGAGAACGCTTTAAATAAGTCTGAATAGTACTAAGCGGACGGGTTTTTTCACAGGAATATTAGTCACTGCCAGAGATGACACGAGATGGTTTCTTCGCGTGGCTACGCTTCTTTCATCAGATTCCCTCAGTTTTGTACATTCGAATTGTTAACCATTTGGGAGTGTCCCATTGATCTAGATTCCGTGCGGTTGAAGTTGAAACTGACGTTTCTGTGAAAATGGATGTTCCATGTTAACTACGTTGTAAATGTTGCAGACGAAAAATGTTTTCCCGGCGTCTTTAGCTTTCGACGGTACAAGCATTTTTAAAATCAAAATACCCACATGGCAAGATCAATATCTCGCTATGTTAATAAATATATATAAAGAACATTAACTTGTTCGAAATTATGTGAAATACAAGCGGAAAACAACCGCATCTAGTTTCGAAATGTCAACAAATATACCCTCATCCTATTCCTGCCTTCCGGATGATTACGTCATGGTTTACGACGTACATATACCATTCGGAAAACCTCGGCCAACTACTTACAGTGCCTCGGATGTTCGTTAGGCAATACTTTCGTAAATACTGTTCGAATATCATGTACACAATATGACGGCGTGAACGCTGGAGTGCTGTCTGATGAAACGGGATTAGAATCAATATTTAAGCTATATATGAAGACTGAAATATGTGAGTTTTTAACTAGAAATGACAACGACAATTCATTTTTATGTGAATTTATCGAAGTTATTGAAGTTAAATCCGTTTTATGAGAACTATTTTTTAACCTTACAAATGTTGAATTTTGCCACATAGTGCTACACCTGACATACACTAGACTAGAGTAACGAAGTGGTACCGAAATATGGCGGAGCATTATGAGGCAAAATTCAACATTTTGTGCGGTCAAAAAATAGTTCTCGTAAAACGGATTTATTACTTCAACAACTTCGATAAATTCACGTAAGAGATGGATTATCGTTGTCATTTCTAGTTAAAAACTCACATATTTCAGTCTTCATATATAGCTTAAATATTAGATTCCAATCCCGTTTCATCAGTACTCCAGCGTTCACTCCGCCATCTTGTTTTCATGATATTCGAAAGATATTTCCGAAAGTAGTGCCTAACGAACATCCGAGGCACTTGACGTAGTTGGCCGAGGTTATCCGAATGCTGGTCTGTCTGACGTGTTTACATGCAATATAACATTACTACACCTGGTCTGTCTGACATGTTTACATACAATGTAACATTACTACACATGGTCTGTCTGACGTGTTTACATACAATGTAACATTACTACACCTGGTCTGTCTGACGTGTTTACATACAATGTAACATTACTACACATGGTCTGTCTGACGTGTTTACATACAATGTAACATTACTACAACTGGTCTGTCTAACGTGTTTACATGCAATGTAACATTACTTCACCTGGTCTGTCTGACGTGTTTACATGCAATGTAACATTACTACACCTGGTCTGTCTGACGTGTTTACATACAATATAACATTACTACACCTGGTCTGTCTGACGTGTTTACATGCAATGTAACATTTGCATCCTCGATAATCTTCAAAAATGTCTTAAATTTGGTTTGTTTGTTTCATCGGGTTTTAGACCTTTTTCAACAAATTTTCAGTCATACACATCGGCCAGCTGACCTAACTAATTTTCCTGGAACTATTTATCAGCCAGTATTATTTTTCTCTTCCGCAAGCAACTGACATCTTCTCCACTTGTTGAAGACATAACCATAGCCAATGTTACGGAAGAAAATAACCCGTCAGACCCGAGAATCGAAGCCGGATCTGCTGGGTGACAGTCTAGCACTAGACCAAATGACCTTGCTGGGCGGGTTCTTACATCTGGTATCCCGCCCGGTTAGTTCAGTCAGTACATCCGTCGGCTGTCATTCTGAAGGTCGTGGTCTCGAACGCTGGAGAAAGTATGGTATGGTTTGTTCTTCTTGACAATTTGACTGAAGTTATTTGCATCCTAAGTATTTTGTCTTGATGTATGTCACTTGATGCGGGAACGTGTTCAGTTTGTCAGGTCATGTTAGTACTAGTACGTTAGCGAAGGACCTCATTTAGGTCAACAATCTGCCGTACATAACTGAAATGTTGCTGTGAAACATAATAAAAGTCCAATACACCCTAATATATGATACCTTACTCTTCCTCGCAACTCTAGTGATTAACGTAAGCAATGATAATAGAGATAATGATGTGTTAAACAATCCACACACGTATTTAACAACCCTATATTTTATGACACTGAATTTCACAGTTAGCAAGTTATTCAATGGAAAATAGTCTTGTATTGTATATCACTTAGTAATCGACGTGTCTCTCCTTCCCTGTAACTACGTCTTACCATATAGCGAAACAAAGGTAAAGGGCGATAACCTTCTTACAATCTCTTGTGCGTCTAATATTCCAAACAGGAAAGAAAAAAAACGTGATCAACTTTATCAAAAATATCGACACCAGCGTGAAAGAGAGTTTGTATTTGGAAGATTCACCCTTTCACAATGTAGGTATGTCAAGATAATGGATCAAATGTTCGTTATATGAATTCTCATGCCATTCATTTGCATGATTATCAAATTAAGTTCTTTCTGATGGTGAAATCTGATTGATACATGGATTTTCTTTCAGTGATTTCAAAGAGTTTCCTTTTTTAAGGAGTGTTTCACAATGGACTGCAGTAAAACAAATTTTGAATTAAACCATCCTTACCCATTAAGCGGATGACCATACAAAATGATGTTTAAAATGTTTGTTTACAAGTTAACATCTAATTGGTCAAAATTCAATAATGATTATTGCGACAAAGTCATGACTAAGTGTATCACGCTAAGTAGAATGTGATCCGCAGAATATTTGACATATGAGTATAACTGGAGATTTTCGCGAACTTTGTGACAAAGAAAAAGATCACTTAGCATGAATTCAAATTAACCTTTGATATACGTAAAAAGAAATCGTGGAATGGTTTGAGCTACTTTCAATGACACTTGTAACTGACACACAAGACGATAGAACAAGGTCTGTCAGGCGTGTTTACATGCAATGTAACATTACTACACAAGGTCTGTCAGGCGTGTTTACATGCAATGTAACATTACTACACAAGGTCTGTCTGACGTGTTTACATGCAATGTAACATTACTACACAAGGTCTGTCAGGCGTGTTTACATGCAATGTAACATTACTACACAAGGTCTGTCAGGCGTGTTTACATGCAATGTAACATTACTACACAAGGTCTGTCAGGCGTGTTTACATGCAATGTAACATTACTACACAAGGTCTGTCAGGCGTGTTTACATGCAATGTAACATTACTACACAAGGTCTGTCAGGCGTGTTTACATGCAATGTAACATTGCTACACAAGGTCTGTCTGACGTGTTTACATACAATGTAACAATACCACACAATGTCTGTCTGACGTGTTTACATGGAATGTAACATTACTACACAAGGTCTGCCTGACGTGTTTACATACAATGTAACAATACTACACAATGTCTGTCTGACGTGTTTACATGGAATGTAACATTACTACACAAGGTCTGCCTGACGTGTTTACATACAATGTAACAATACTACACCTGGTCTGTCTGACGTGTTTACATGGAATGTAACATGACTACACCTGGTCTGTCTGACGTGTTTACATACAATGTAACAATACCACACAATGTCTGTCTGACGTGTTTACATGGAATGTAACATTACTACACAAGGTCTGCCTGACGTGTTTACATACAATGTAACAATACTACACAAGGTCTGTCTGACGTGTTTACATGGAATGTAACATGACTACACCTGGTCTGTCTGACGTGTTTACATGGAATGTAACATTACTACACAAGGTCTGTCTGACGTGTTTACATGGAATGTAACATGACTACACCTGGTCTGTCTGACGTGTTTACATACAATGTAACAATACCACACAATGTCTGTCTGACGTGTTTACATGGAATGTAACATTACTACACAAGGTCTGCCTGACGTGTTTACATACAATGTAACAATACTACACCTGGTCTGTCTGTCGTGTTTACATGGAATGTAACACTACTACACAAGGTCTGTCTGACGTGTTTACATGCAATGTAACATTACTACACAAGGTCTGTCTGACGTGTTTACATGGAATGTAACAATACTACACAAGGTCTGTCTGACGTGTTTACATGGAATGTAACATTACTACACAAGGTCTGTCTGACGTGTTTACATACTAAGTTTATGTAACAATACTACACAAGGTCTGTCTGACGTGTTTACATACTATGTAACAATACTACACAAGGTCTGGCTGACTTGTTTACATGGAATGTAACATTACTACACAAGGTCTGTCTGATGTGTTTACATGCAATGTAACATTACTACACTTGGTCTGTCTGACGTGTTTACATACAATGTAACATTACTACACCTGGTCTGTCTGACGTGTTTATATACTATGTAACATTACTACACCTGGTCTGTCTGAGGTGTTTACATACAATGTAACCTTACTACACTTGGTCTGTCTGACGTGTTTACATACAATGTAACATTACTACACTTGGTCTGTCTGACGTGTTTACATACAATGTAACATTACTACACAAGGTCTGTCTGACGTGTTTACATGCAATATAACATTACTACACCTGGTCTGTCTGACGTGTTTACATACAATGTAACATTACTACACCTGGTCTGTCTGACGTGTTTACATGCTATGTAACATTACTTCACCTGGTCTGTCTGACGTGTTAACATCAAATGTAAAAGACGATATTACATTTTATCAATCATATCATTGTATCAATTATATCGCGCATGGTCATGTAACGTACGCGGAAATGTAATGATCTCGTTTCAGGGGCGTAGCGTAGCTGATATTGATCTGTATACCTAGTTTAAGGGAGGTTCGGGGGCATGGTCCCCCGGAAAAAATGTGAAGCCTTATCGTCAGAGATGCGTTTTGGTATATTTTTCGTTCCACTAAGTGTGCTTACAATATCATCATACATTAAATATCTTATTGCAGTTTTTTTGCCATTTTATTTTTTCTAACACGCCCTTGTTGGAATTTACCCCCATGCGTTTTAATTTGAATGTCGCGTGCGAATTTCAGCAAAACACATTATATAATGATTCCCGATTATGTCATTGTGCTGTCAGATTAGATGGCAATGATTACTCCCGCAAAAGTATGTTTGTTAATATATAAATCGTAGGCGTTCAATAACCCTAATCATCATTTGAGCAACCTCTTCTTTTAGTGACGTCATTTCCAGATTACGTCACATGTGACGTCAACATATGTAGTCCTACTGACGGTAAGCAATAGTTGCCCCATATGGCAATATAAAAACGAAGTGACCATATTGAGTAAATATTGTTTCCTGCTTGCAAATAATGACATCACATATTGTGTTTTCTTGAAATGACGTCGCTTACAGAAGAGGTTGTAGATCCCATAGCAGCGCTCATTACTAGTACTGTAACGAAAGCACCTACTCCTGTAATTAGACTCGCAGCCTGTAGTGAGGTAAGTCATTTACCAGTAATTCATTGTAACTTTTAGTTAAATTTGACCGAGAACATGCCTACAATAAAACCTCAATAATAAGAATATCCTTGGGACCCTTGAAAACTGGCCTGCCTATTGAGGTGGTCTTGACCTTGAGGTTGAATAAAGAGCAAAACAGCAAAATTGGACTAGAAATTTGATTTCTTAATTTTGAGGTTGTCTTATTATTGGGGTGGTCTTAAAGTGAGGTTTTACTGTATTTCATGTGCACGAAAAATGCCTTAAATACCAGTATTTTCGTTATTTGCAGTAGTACTGTATATGTATATACACTCAATGCTATCCAAATTGGTCACTTCTAATAGTGTCATATTTTTCAAAATAAATAAAGTGAACTATACACCGTATTTGTTTTACTCCATTCTTACGTTTCTCCATTCTTAGTGTTTCGCTTCATTGAATTATTGCCACCTTTAGTTGTGATTGAAAATATGTCAATCATGTCAACTCAGTTGTGTAGTCAGGAGTACAGTTATAATTCTCACACCCTCAGGCGGTTGGCAAATTGGAATGTTACACCTAATCCTTCAGTGATGGCTAAATTAAAACAGTTAGGATTACTGAAATATAGAGGAAGGCGTGCAGGACGCCCTAGGGTTAGACCTATATGGGATAGAAACCATGGCGTACATTTGATTAATTTGCATCAAATACAACTTAAGAAAGATGTTCATGCTACTTCTGCAAATTTATCTCTATACACATTAAACTGTCGCTCAATCAAAAACAAAACACTATCTATATATGATTTTATAGTAAATAAAAACATTGACTTGCTTGTTCTGACTGAGACTTGGTTAGGGACTGTTGTCGACAATAGTGTTATATCAGAGATTCTTCCAGATGGGTACAGCTTCTGTCATGTCTCCAGATCGGAGCAGAGGGGTGGTGGTGTTGGACTTGTATACCGCAAAACCATTGATGTAAAGTCTGTAAAATCAACTTCACAGTTAACTCATTTTGAGCATATGGAATGCGACATTAGCACCAATAGCTTTCATTTTCGACTGTGTGCATTATACAGACCTCCTGTGTCAAAGGGCAATAGTTTTCATATTGCAACATTCTTTGAGGAATGGTCATCTTATTTAGATGAACAAGCTTTGATTCCAGAAGAAATCATGCTCACAGGTGATCTCAACTTTCATCTCGATGACTCCACCAACATCGACGGTCAGAAGTTCCTTGAGACTCTTGAAGTGCATGGGTTATCTCAACATGTAGTTGGTGCAACGCACAATCGTGGTCACACTCTGGATGTACTGATAACCAGACAGAGTAGCTGTATTCTCAAAGAAACTCCCGTGATAGAGGATCCTGGCCTATTTGACTCGAAGGGAAACCCATCTGGTGATCATCTTGCTATATACACCCGTCTCCAATTCCAAAAGCCAAAGAAGGAACGTAAAACTGTATCTTTTCGTGCATTTCGTAACATATCAATCGAGGACCTTCTTAAAGATATAAGCGATTCACAAACTTTGCAGAACATAGAAGGTACTACAGAGGAACTTGTAGAGAGGTATAATACAGGCCTTCAGGAGCTGTTAGATAAACATGCTCCACTACAGACCAAAGAGATAACTGTCAGACCCAACACACCATGGTATGATGATAAACTCCATGCTGCTAAAAGGAATCGTCGTAAGGCTGAGAGAAAGATGCGCAAAACAAATTTGACTGTTCATAAAGAGATATACCAGGACGCTTGTACTAACTATAACAAACTCATGTTACAGTCCAAAAAGGATTATTATTCATCCAAACTCGAAGAAAACAGCAACGACCGGCGTCAGCTCTTCAAACTCACAAACATGCTCATGGGTTGTAAGCGAGAGACGGTATTACCATCCACGGTTAATGACAAATCTTTGGCAGATAAGTTTTCTGACTTTTTCATTGGGAAAATTGTCAGTATTCGTAACCAGCTGAGTGAGGGTCAGGTTGACAATGATGTCCTTCGGGCCGATGTTAAGTTTTGTGGAGAGCCCATGGTAACCCTGGCTCCTGTTACATTGGACGAGGTAAAGAAGATCATCATACATGCATCTACAAAGTCATGTGAATTAGACCCAATTCCAACATTTCTTTTGAAGCCCTGCCTTGATAGTCTCCTTCCAATCATCACTGCTACAATAAATCAATCTTTGTTGAAATCTGAAGTGCCTACCCAATTTAAGCAGGCAATTGTGCGACCACTTTTAAAGAAACCTGGGTTAGATCAAGACGTGTTTAAAAACTATAGACCAGTCTCCAACCTCCCTTTTCTGTCTAAAGTGCTTGAAAAGGTCGTAGCAAAACGACTAGAGGGTCACTTGGACACTAATAAACTACATGATGATCTGCAATCTGCCTACCGTGCACGACATTCAACAGAGACGGCATTACTGCGAGTCCATCAAGATATAGCGGCCGCACTTGACAACAACTCCTGTGTGGTTCTGATTATGCTTGATTTGTCGGCAGCCTTTGACGTCATTGACCATCCTATCCTTCTTAAACGCTTGGAACATTCATACGGAATATCTGGCTCTGCCCTGCTCTGGTTTCATTCTTATGTGAGTAATAGGTCCCAACGTGTAGCAGTTCGGTCTGCTGTCTCTGATGAAACCTCTCTACATTTTGGCGTCCCACAGGGCTCGGTCCTTGGACCAAGGAAGTACTGTATGTTCTCCAAACCAATAGGTGATATATGCAAGAGCCATAACATGTTACACCACGGCTATGCAGATGATACCCAAAGCTACCTAGTCATCAAATCAAAAGACAGTTGGACTAGTGTAGTACCAGCACTTGAAGCCTGCCTGTCAGACATCAGTTCCTGGATGCGTTTGAACATGCTAAAGATCAACCAGGATAAAACGGAACTTATCATCTTTGCACCAAAACATCAAGTCAAGGATTTTTCTGACTGCAAATTACAATTTGACGGAACAATTGTCCATGAATCATCATTTGTGAAAAATTTAGGTGCCTTCTTTGATAAAACTCTAAGCATGGACAAACAAGCTAATGCAATATCCAAATCTTGCTTCTTCCATCTGCGAAACATCGGGCGGATTAGGCCATTCATTACTGTAAATGCCTGCAAAACACTTGTGAATTCCCTTGTGACCTCTCGACTGGACTATGCCAATGTTTTGTTATGTGGTGCCAACACCAAGGTAGTGGGCAAGCTGCAGCGCATCCAGAACACTGCTGCTCGCTTGATCACACTAACAAAAAAGCGTGAGCACATTACACCGATCCTACATTCACTGCACTGGCTTCCGGTGCCGTACAGAGTACAGTATAAGGTCATGCTATACACATTTAAGATCAGACAAGAACTTGCTCCTGTTTACATGACTGGGTTGATTAGTGAGTACCAACCAACAAGATCTCTGAGATCAGACTCAGCCAAGTTATTGAACATTCCACGAACAAAAACTAAGACCTATGGTGAAAGGCGATTTGACAAATGTGCAGCCACCCTGTGGAACAACCTGCCAGTAGAAATAAAAAACATTGACTCTCTGCCGGTTTTCAAAAAGTCAATAAAAACTCACCTGTTTAAAATAGCATATAAGTGATATTTAGACACAGTTCGCGTGTAAAGCGCTTAGAGACTTGTTTTATAAGGCGCTATATAAATATTTTTTTTTTATTTTTTTTTTTTTTTTTTACGCATATCCCATTCTTTGAAACCCAAAACTCACACGTGACTGTACCAATAATTCTGCCTGAAAGATTTCTGTACAAAAGTACACGTATGATGACCAGACAAGTTCCTCTGTGTATATTCGAGTACCGAGCTAAATACGAACAATTAACTATTGTACAACGTCCAGCATACTAGGGATCGTCGCTCTTGCGAAGAGTATAATTGTGGTTTAATTGAAAACCGACTTAATGCAACATAATATTAACAAATGTCAAGCATAGAACTGAGTACATTTTGGTTCAAAGTCCGACTTCATAGCACTGCACTTTGTGTCCATATTTATGATTTATTTGAGTAGTTTTTCGGCGAAGCCGTACTAACATGGTTTGCCATTTGCATATCAGTGTTGTGTAAACCAATCAAATCTTACCGTTGACCACTAAGGCAAGTTCTCTTCAACCGAACAGCGTTTGTAACCTTGCCGCGGACCTGGTTAACCTTTCAATGTAGGCCATGTTACCTTACTGAAATCCACTGAATTTCGCTCTGGGGACGAGGTTAACGCCGTTGTTATCTCTATGGCAGTTATTTGTTACATGCCCTAAATGTCGCTCTGACCTTTTTAAGTCAGCTGGCTTGAAAGGCCATAGGAGATTTGATGCCACATTTAGAAAGTTGAGTGTCTAAGTAGGTCAAATGTTAAGATTGAATTTGGGATTTCAACATGGGTCATAAATTTGCATGTATCGATATGTTGTCATTTGTTTACGTTCGAAACAAGATGGATTGGTCTTAAACAGGGGTTCAAAGTATAAAATTGAACCGATTTGTCAACTCTACTGCAAAACGAAAAATTAATTTAATGCGGCGAATGAATGACTTAAGACGTTTCTCTGAGGTTTCGATTTAACGGCATTCCTGGTTGTCGTTCACGGGACCAAAAATGCCGACCTAGGATTGCAGTTATACAATCTATTTATGCATAAAATATCTATAATTTTTGGCGGGCCACCGTTTGAACGTCGGCTGTCTGTTAAATGTTTCATTTCCGAACGTCGACGTTCCCCGCGCTAAACTATAAAGTCACACCAGAAGTATGCCAAATATCGATATTTCAATATTGAAAATAGAACACGAACTCAACTGTTTGCAACGCGTTTAGTATTATTTTAATACTTCTTCAGACAAACTAAACTTTATTATTGGATAAAAACATGTAATGACGTAATGACGTTATAACATTATACACCGTATTATAACTATTGAACATCCGGACATTTTGCACATCCGGGAGTATGCCAAATATCCTATATTCGGCACATCAGGCATACCCAACTTTCATAGCGCCTCGCTTAGCCACCGTCGATAACGTGGGTATGGGAAAAATACATGGAATTGTGGGAAATCGTTAATTTCTCAACAACGGATTGAGATATCAAAATTGTGCAAACGGTTTTGAAAAATTTAACATTTCTGCAATACATATTCCGTTTTTCAGAAATATTGTGAAATAACATTTTGGTCTTTTTTAACTTTGAAGACACGAACCATGGCAACATCTGCACTACAATACTAATACATGTAGTATTAATCTAATAAGTTTCACTTTAAAGTATAAACTTCAACAATATCATCGCAAACATTCTATTTATTGTAATCAAGTTTTACTGTTATTAAAACTTGTTTGTCTAAACAATTGCATTATTTATAGAATTATTTTCACTTTTAAGTATAAGGTTAAACAATAGCATCCAAAAAATTATACATGTTCTCATTGTAATCAAGTTTTACTTTGTAACATTTTATTTAATTGTGTTTAATTTCACACCTTTACAGATTAAAAGTCGATTTATTGTCACCCTTAAATTAACCACACCAATATTTTATCTCTAGGCTTTCTATAAAAAGTCATATTTCCCCCAAATTCTTCCCTAAAAGCGCACTCGATGTTAATTAACAGCTTGTATAATCGCTGCATTCGGATTTGTCACCCACACTGAATTACAAGACTGTGTAGATTTATTTTATGGTATCTCCCAGCATGGGGTCTTATCTCTTATCAGATTAATCGGTTGTAAAACAGATAAGGCAGACAACCAGAAATGTAATTGATCGATTTGTCTCCCTTGTCAACCGTAATGAAAGTTGGACATGTCACATGATCATAGATATTGACCTCACGTTGTCCACATACGCTTGTAGCGGATCCGTGGTCCAGTGGTAAAACGCTGGACTTGTAATCCAGGGATCGCTGGTTCGATTCCCCGCTCCATCACTGACCGTACTAACAGTCTTTCGGACGAGACTTTAAAAACCGAGGTCCCGTGTATGATGCTTTACATCGAGCACGTAAAAGAACCAGGGGTGCTTCTGGAACTGGGGCATCTTCTGTATCATGCACTATCCTCCAAACATCTAATATGACTAACATTCTTCTGGAGGCGTCGCCCATATGGGAAACCGGTGGCGACGATAAATAAACGCAAATACAAAAAAAATACACATACGTTTCTAGTGCTGTTTAGTTGACCGCGTACATGTGTATGAACTTTCAGGACCGATCCATGCCAATTTAGGTAAGGACGTGATCTCGTTTCAATACACCTATTTGTAAATGTGACGGTCCAGGTAATATACGTCCGCGGTTAATTATACAGTGTAAATGGGGTTACTATATTAAGTAACAAATGCAATAAATTATCGCAATTGATGACGTGCTTAGAATAGTAGAAATATTAAATCAATTTATCCTACACGTAGACTTATCATGTAAAGGTTAAACAAAAGCCAAATGTTTGAACACACTTTTGAAATGTTGTATTATGTACACTTTTGTAGCCTGATTAAAAACCATACGTTTGGAGTTTAAGTCCAGTCCCTTATTAATTTCTTTACCTACGAAATTACATCCTGTGCTTTAAATGCATGATTATGGTAGCAAGGAGTTGCGGTCATGTTCTCAAAAATGGGTCCATTAATGGGAGATAGTTCAACTTATGATCCTATGTATGACTGTTACCGTAGTAGTGCATGTACGGTACTAGATAGATTCTCAAGCATGTGATCTGCTTACTGTCATTTTTCGGCGCAGCCGTATTAACATGGTTT
This sequence comes from Mactromeris polynyma, assembly GCA_032209605.1. NCBI lineage: Eukaryota > Metazoa > Mollusca > Bivalvia > Venerida > Mactridae > Mactromeris > Mactromeris polynyma. The sequence continues at coordinate 4,384,989 of JASFXZ010000031.1, read as the reverse complement.
TGCTATTTGCATGTCAGAGTGTGTGTAAACCAATATAATCCTACGTTAACCACCAAGGCAATTTCTCTTCAACCGAACAACGTTTGTAACCTTGACGCGGATTTGGTTAACCTTTCGATAAAGGGTACGTCACCTCACCGAAATCCACTGAATTTCGGTGAATATACCGAAATCCATTTTGGATCTTGAGTGACCAGCAATCGTAACATCTCGGCATTTTTATGTTGCACAACAAATCTTGACCTTCAAATTTTCAAGATATTTCTTGTTCCATATGCTGTTCCTACGTATTTAAAATCATGCACGAATGTATACACAACTTCATGCATTCTGAATAATAATGAGTAATGGAATAAATACTTCAATGAAAGCATCTTAAAATGATTTGCAACTATTAAATGATATTTTTTTAGTGATGGGACAACGTTCTTTTAACGTTGTGTACACAATTTGGTAAGATTTAGTTTTTTAGCGGTCTTTCTTAAATAAAAAACGTTAGTAACAGCGTTGTGACAACGATACTGCTGACGTTGTCTAAACGTTATGCATAACGTTGTCCCAACGTTAAAATGTATGATTTTCTTAACATTGTCACAGCGTTGTATGAAAGTTGTGTTTTGGTTGCCAAAATAACGTTGTGATATCGTTAAGAAAACCATTCATTTAAACGTTGGGACAACGTTATACATAACGTCAAGACAACGTTAGCAGTAACATTACTACAAGGTTGTGACAACGTTATGTGTTTGCATGGTGACTCATGATCCGAAGTTCATAAGTTCGAGCCCCGTGTTGAGCAGGGTTTGATCACAAACTCCACAGTCCCTAAATTTGGCACAAGTACTGGTTGGTAGCCACAAATCAGACATCGTGAGTGATAAGTATAAGTTGTTAGAACTTGGTTCATAATCGGTGTAAATTAAATACGTTTAAACTAAACTGACCCTTTTAAATCAGGTTAATCTTCAATACTAGTGTACTGCCTTATATTCATTTAATAAATCAAACGTTGACCCGATCAACTCGTGATGAGATTGTGATCGTTGGTGTAACGAATGGAGAGGCCTTATCTATCTTTGGTTATTATGTTAAGAAGATACGTAATACTCGTACATGTACATATCGCTCTAATTTTCCACACTTAATGTTTGCCAATACTGTCACATTGATTCTACATGGGGAAAACAAAGTCATTACGACAAATTATCCGCACTGTACCAATGTCAAGAAAATATGTGCAGTTATGTTGAAACATTTTTAGAATAATATGCAAGCACGTCGCTCACATTGTCATGGCTTCCTTTGGTCGTTTTTATCGAATTTAACCCAACGTGAAGCTAATTGGTCCAAAGTAAAAATATAAACGTTTTATGGAAAACACAACATTTTGAAATAAAGCAAACATACATGAACGTTACACAAACGGAAACGCGTCACATCAATTTGAAGGATGTACATTTAGGACAAACACTGCACGGGTTTAGAAGCAACGTCAATTAAACATAAAACCATTCGTAATAGTGAATATTTGTTCAATGTCACATACAAACAGACCGTTTAATGTTGCCAATGTTGTCGGAGACGTGAGGTAAGATATGTATCAACAAGGATGTATCACATTTAAATACGATAAGGTCAGTCCAAACGACCTGAATTACGCCATTTTACATCTTATCTTTCACCTTTATCGACAACAATATTTGGAGTTATTCTTAACTTTAGAAAAACACAGAAACGCGGCATTCGCTTCATTTACATCAAGAACAAAGGTAAATGTTGGTAGAAACTTATTTATTTCTTTTAGGTATTACTTTAAGTCCGTTTTCGAGTACGTATGTAACAAAAACTGAATGTGTGAGGGAACAAAACGACAATATATCAATGCAGTGTTGGTATGGAGAGATAACGAGTCGAACATGTAATACGTTACTGTGTATATAATATGTATGTAAATTAACCATGTAGATAATGTAGCTCTGTTACATCCACAGAGGGGATTATGGTAGTTCTGTTACATCCATAGAGGGGATTATGATAGCTCTGTTACATCCATAGAGGGGATTATGATAGATCTGTTACATCCACAGAAGGGATTATGGTAGTTCTGTTACATCCATAGAGGGGATTATGATAGCTCTGTTACACCCATAGAGGTAATTGTGGAAGTACTGTTACATCCATAGAGGGGATTATGATAGCTCAGTTACATCTATAGAGGGGATTATGATAGCTTAGTTACACCCATAGAGGGGGTTATGATAGCGTTGTTACACCCATAGAGGGGATTATGATAGCTCAGTTACACCCATAGAGGGGATTATGATAGCTCAGTTACACCCATAGAAGGGATTATGGTAGCGCTGCTTCATCCATAGAGGGGATTATGATAGCTCAGTTACACTAATAGAGGGGATTATGATAGCTCAGTTACACCAATAGAGGGGATTATGATAACTCAGTTACACCAATAGAGGGGATTATGATAGCTCAGTTACACCAATAGAGGGGATTATGATAGCTCAGTTACACCAATAGAGGGGATTATGGTAGCTCAGTTACATCCATAGAGGGGATTATGGTAGCTCAGTTACATCCATAGAGGGGATTATGATAGCGCTGTTACATACATAGAGGGCATGTTTACAACATATACCTTATACAACAGGTATATAAATTGGAATATGACAACATTTGACTTCAATGTCTCAATCTTGAATAACAATCTCCCATACACTGTTTGCATATGTCAGTCTTTTTCCAGCTGTGATCGCCAGATGGTCTTTGTATTTAAATGGCAAGACAGAATACGAAGAGTGTAGGTGGTGTTGTATTAACTTATACTTATTAAATTATATGATTTCAGAATGGTGTACCTCCGTGCTATGTTGGTTCTTCTGGCGTCCGTTGCCATGGCAACTGCAGGTGATGTAGACATAATTTGTATCTACACATGAACCCTAAGAAAATCCTAGAAAAAGAATTGAAAGTAATGTCTAGACAACAATAATCTGACGAAAGCCGCATGTTTAACGACATGAACTATTACATGCACACATAAGTCTGATATGCATTGACACCTCTTCATAGCAACACCCTGCAGGAGGCGCAAGTGTCGACAGTTGTTGAGAGGTTGTTGCTTTAGAGAGGTAATTTGGTAGTAAATATAGCAGAGAAAATTGATGTGGTTGTTGCAGAAAGGTCGTTGATCAAAAGAGGGCTGCTCTATAGAATGTGTACCGTCACTTACACGGTGCCCATCAGAGTGACTTTATTGGCGTAGAACACATACATTGTATCATGACTTCTCCATGGCGATATTGAAAATTAATTTGTTTTCAGATATAGGGTGTACTCTGCAAGAAATTCATCTTGGAGTTGGCACTGTTAGAGCGACATCAACAGATGATTACTATCAACATGGGGATATTTTCTACAGACAATGTTCAGGTATTGAATCAAATGTTCATCAATAAACTATAAAAAACACAAAAATGACGTATCCAAAGTACAAAATTATGATATATTATGTATTGATACATGGGTTTTTAATAATTATATACAAGGTAAATAACCCAAGCCGAACCGTGACATTTTGCAACTATATAGTATTACAATTTCAGTGAATATTCGTTATAACGTAAATTACCAATAGTGCAATAAATTACAGCAAATACATATATACAGTGCAGTTGTAACATAATCATGTAGACCTTTTTGTTTATTATACCAATCTATTTTAAACTTGTGAATTTACAGCTCAACCAAGACAACCTTACATTGGCTATTACCCGCATCCAAGTGATACAAAACCTAAGTTGCAAATCAACTTGCCGGAAACCACAGCCATTCACGCACTAGTATTTCAGGCAACATTGGCTACCTGTCCTCCTGCTGGCCATGATTACAGCAGTGAAGCATATCTTGAAACATTTGACTTACAGTATGTTATTCCTGGAGACAATACTGGAAGTCTGGTATCGTATGACCAGGTATGTAAGTCAGTCTAAAGGAGCGAAGGGGCAGGTTGCACATTGGTACCTAACAATCGTTACAAAACGTGTCTACACATAATCTCCACGCTTTTTGAAACACATATTACATCGTAGTATAGTCTATAGCATGACACTTTCCGGAAGTGGATACAGCGTGGAAAAAAGTCATTTTATGTCAGGGAGAGTACTTCCAAAGACTGAGTGAAAGAAGTTAAGAATTGTGTACCTTATAAAGAGCGCATGGCACTATTTTATGAATTTATTAAATGCCCCTCGTAAGTATTGAGATCCACAATAAAGTACTTTGCAAAAATACATTTGAATGATATTCTGCAATTCTCAACTACAATCGGACCTCGTTCATTCGAATTCATCGGGTTCGAAATTCTATTTCGAATCGTACATGATTTAAAATAACCCATTTCAATTCGACATGCCTAAGAAGATATATCGGGACCTGATATTTATTTCGGATGATACCAAGTATTCGGATAGAAGGTTGTCGAATAAACGAGGTTCGACTGTATATTGCTTA